>JAOWBW010000475.1:0-600000 GCA_026119855.1 Campanula takesimana | reverse complement strand
CACAAATTTTACTTTAAGCATATAATAGTATCAATCTAGCACTAATAATGAAATTATAAAAAATTTTATTGATAAATCAGATAATGATTTATCAATTACAATTTTATAAAATTCCACTTGAATGATTAGATTGACATTAATATTTGGTAAAAATTCATTTATGTGGACTATATAAAACGTCAAAATGGAACAATTTTTTTTTTTTTAGTAAGGGAGAGTATAAGCATAACACTTGGAAGAAACATTTGATTATATATGGAGATGAAGGAACAAGGTCAGAAATCAAAAGCAAAACAACTGGATATTGAGTTGATTTATTACTTTATACAGATCAATTAAGAACTGATTTACGTAATACTCCTTCCGATCCAAAATAACTGTCTTTTTTTGCATTTACACAACTTTTAATAAATAAAATAATTATCATGACTTAGTGACAAAAGTTCCAACTTTACCCCTATTAAGTGTGCAACTTTCTTACATTAATGTCTCACACTAAGATAATTGATAAAAGAGAACAAGTTTCAATGCAAGGATAAGAGAGACATTTAGCTCAAAAGTGATAAATTTTTTGGACCAAAATTTTGGTCCAAAAGTGACAGTTATTTTGGATCGGAGAGAGTATTATATCTGGTCACAATTAATTATGGACAAATGGTCAACCAAACTAGGTGATCTGATCCTACTGCAGAACAAACTAACACCAACCACAGCTATATTAATTCCAACTTTTAGCCCACTAACCCCTCTCCTTTCTACCATCCATAACACTAAATTAAATGTTGTAATTTGTATTTGCCTCCCACCCCCCTTCAACTATCCTTAAAATTTGGATCATGACCCTCAACAACTTGTTATGACAATAAATCCCTAAAAAACTATTAATGTTAACAAAACTTGTATCCTCCCACTTAATGACGGCACTAGAAGGTAACTGAAATTCTCCACGGAAAATGCACTAGACTTATGAGGTTTAATTATTACTCCATTACCCCCTTTCATCATCTTCTTTCATGGCTGACAATTTTGAAAATTTAATGATTTTAACCTAACAATTTCAAAAATGAAATTATCTTTCAAAGTGAAATAAAAGTGACAAATGAAAACATTTTTATGTGACAGACCGAAGGAAGGGAGTATCATAGTTTGAGAGAGACTTTTATTTTGTTAGAGATATTATCCAACATCGGGAATTAACTAGCCATGCATTGACTGTATAAATATTATGTACTACTCCTCTAGACTTTATCATATTCCATCAAAAGTAAAAAGAGCAAAACTTATAAGTTGAAGGTATGAAAATGTAAATTAGGATTGGACAAAAATAAAATAAAAAAAAATGAAGCAACAAATGGCAGTTGATTTGCGTGAGTGGACAAAAGGTTATAAGGTCCAACTACTAAACGTCCAATTATATTATGTCCCACGTTACCTGGCTTCCCCAACCCCCCTTGTCTTACATCTCCTCCTTATTTAGTGCCCTTCCATTAACCCCTGTATTTCCCCTACATATCTTCAATTCCTCTTCTCTTTAATTTCTCTCTCTATTATCACTTTCTCTCTCACACACAAACACACGCACTGAATATATATACTCCATCTATACATATAGTTGGTGACTTGGTGTTGCTATTGCTGTTGCGCCATGGGAGTTGATTTTGAGGAGGGAGAGAATATGGCGGGTTTGGGTTTGGGTTACGAATCCGTTTTTAGTGGGTTTGAGTCATTTGGGTCGACTTCTTCGTCTGATTTGAGTACTTTAGTCGGGTCGGAGCGGGGCTCGACTGAAGTGGAGAGTAGTGATGAAGAAGACGACGAGTTCATGGCTGAGTTGAGTCGGCGGATGGCTGATTATATGCTTGATGACGAGGAAGAAGACAACAAGGATGAATTAGAGAAAAACGTAGTCGTGGATTCTGATTCCGAGAATTTTAAGCCTTCTTCTGTGGTTAGTTTTTCAGTTACTAAAAAAAAAAAAAAAACTGTCTCTCTCTCTCTCTGTTGTAGATAATTTGAGTTAGAAAAGGGAGAAGAATATGTGTAATGATTTGTTGTTATACTATTATTTTCAGGAAGATGATGATGGAGAGGGAGTAATGAAGGGAACAGATTGTGTAATTTCAACGAGTTCGGTTAAGGAATCGGATAGTACTGTTGTTGGGTATCAATTAAGCCCACCCTTTCCTGCTGACGTGATGCAACCCATTCAAGTGAGAATATACTAGTACTACTACTTCTATTAAATTCTTCTTCATTTTTATTTTTCTAAAAATAGTTCCTCGTCCCACTTTTCATTTTGATTCTTCTCATTTCACTTGATATTGATCTTTTTTATACTCATAATATTTCTTTATGCCCACCACTTAGTTTTAACTGCAGTGGAATGGATTACTCCCTCTGTCTCAGAAAGATATTACTTCTTTTTTCGTTGTTACTACGAATGAACTTTGAGCAATAATTAAGGTTATTTTTAGTTATCTTAATGTTTATCTAAAAATTGGCATTAATAGTATTTATAATGGTGTACAATTAACAATTTTTGAATTTTCATTAGAATAATTAAAAGTAGCTTTAATTATTGCTCAAAGTTTCTTCATAATAACAACGAAAAAAGAGGGACTATCTTTCTAGGACAGAGGGAGTATATATATGTCAAACTCTAGTTATGTACGCTTTTTAAAAAACAATAAAAGAGGTAAAAATTCGTATATAATCATGTAATCCTTTTTCAAAACGTTTAGTTTTGAAACTATAAATAGACTAGTGAAATTTTTTTGGTAAAAAAACGTATAGGGACAATTTTTTCCAAAAAAAACATTTATTTTAGGACAATTGAGGTTTCATCCCAAAATCAATTGAAACCAATTGGCTATTGGAGGAGTAATGTTCCATCTCAAAACCAACTGGCAATGAAAGGAGTAGCCATGTATCTTTATATAATCATGTAATGGCTAGTTAATTTCCTATATGAGATAATTGCTCCAACACGCCCCTTCACGCGTAGTTGAATTTTGGGCTCATGCGTGGACATAGACTAGGGTGACGCGGGGATAAATCAACGTGGGCCGAACTTTGGGCTCGCATGTGTAAATGGTCAGCTCTAATACCATGATAAAGTCTGAGGTTCCATCCTAAAACTAATTGGCAATGGGAAGAGTAGCCCTGGATCTTATATAGTCATACAATGGCTAGTTAATTTCCGATATGAGATAATTGCTCCAACAGTTTTGATCCCTTCATTAAGTCAAATTTTGATTTATCGCGACAAGTTAGGTTGCTGCAACAATCCTATATGATTAGCCTGTACGGGTGATGTGATTTTTCAAAGAATTTATGCTTATTTTTAGAAGATTTATCTTAATTTATGAGTCTATTTTTGGATGGAGTTGTATTTAATATACCTTTGCCATAGCATTACTGCGATGAGTAAGCAAAACTATACAATATGAAAACTTGCCCTAGCCAAAATAAGTATGTACATTTGTTATTAAAGTCAGACTTCCCAAACAAGGACAAGCATGCATTACTTAAAGATGGGGAGGAGGCAGGGGCTGGAGCTAGCAATCTTTCCTTGCTAGTTTTCGGTACGGATTTATAAATGTACAAAATATAGGTGTAAGATTAAGATAACTTATATTTAGATAGACGACACAAGGTTACTGCGGTCATTTTGAGCCCCCATTCACCGAATATTCAATGAATTATGGGTTGATTTTAACTGTTGAGAAAGTCTAACTAACTGTACGCTGTAAATAATTAAGAAAATGTACATGCTTAAACCAAATTGAGGAGTTTAAATTAATTGTTTTTTATTGCTAAATACTCCCTCCGTCCCAGCTCACTTGAGACTTTTTGACCAAAACTGGTCAACTTAAGGTCGGTTTGACCAACACTTTATAGAAATATTTATGTTCCAAAAAACTTTTTAAAAATTGTTATTGAGAGGATTTTTAATGGTGGTCATTTTACATTTTTTTAATTTTTGTTCGGATCATAAATATTTCTATAAAGTGTTGGTCAAACCGACCTTAAGTTGACCAGTTTTGGTCACAAAGTCTCAAGTGAGCTGGGACGGAGGGAGTAACAACTAACTAAGGTTAGAATTGTTTGCAGTTGTACCAGGTAGAGCATCAACCAAAAGTAAATAAGAGCATGGCGAGTAGAGGGAAAAAGACTGAGTCGACTCAGCAGCAGCTTCAGAATGAGATGTGCAAGAAGATGGGGAGAGTGCCGCCTAATGGTGGGGGTAGGCTAAGCAATAGTAATAATTATGGAAAAGGTCATCATCCACCTTACGTTGGTGGGTCGGGTATGAGAGCTGTTTTTCTGGGAGGGGTCGGGTCAAGAAACGCGTCTTCTGGGACCGGTGTTTTTCTCCCTCGTTCTAATATCACTCCTACTCCTCATCGACCCCCCAAGAAATCAGGTATATTCATTACCACCCCTTAATATTTTTTTTTTCTCTTCCTTGTTAAACTAGGCCTTGTTATTAATGGAGCGAAAATATGAATTTAAAGAGAAGAAGGGAAAAGCATAATATAAATACTTACGAATTAATCAAAATAAATAAATAAATAATATCCATCTTTACAAGCAAAATTATTCTTGTTAAATTACGCCCTATTATTTATATTATTGATTAGTAGCTAGCGTGCCGTACATGCTCTACAACAAACTGAAAGCGACTAACATTGTTTTTCGTAGTTAAATTTTTGTGAAATTGTCGTATGCAATATGCTTGTACTATTAGTAAAACACCCTTGTTCGGAGAAGTCATTTAACTTTCAAATGATTAAAAAAAAAATAACTTGCTACACGATTGTACACATTACATTTAAAATCAAATCAATGAACCAATTAAATCCATATTACTAAAGTCATTCTCAGAAAAATTAGGGATTCCAATAACATGTATTCATATGGCTTATAAAAAAACATGGCATATCACACTTGACAATTTTCAATTGACCTCACCACTACAATAAATTTTCCTTCTTTCCCCCTTAGACTTATAGCTATTTGCTTTTAATTCCAAAAATAATAATTCCAAAAATAATTGATGTGACCATCTAAAGCTATAGTAATTGATGGTATCTTTTTTGTTTGTTTGTGAATTATTGATTCCTTTGCTTCACGGGTTAACATTTTGACTTAGGAATCTAATTTATTATACATTTGAGAATAAAGTATTCAAGATTATAACTTGCCACTTGTAGATTATGTCCCACGTCTTGATCATTTTAATAATGACAAGTCACGCACTCCACAACCTTGTCTTATCTAGGGTCCTACCAAGCTATCTTTTTAAACGTAAATTAAATGCTGATTAAAGATTTTTTTAGGAAAAGTTATATGAATAATTTTTTAAATTTTTAACTGTATTTAGAACACCAATGAACATATTATTATTACTAATCAAAATTCAATTAAATTTATAGGTGTTTTCTCCAAAGCCCTTCAGTCAGTCTGATGTTTATTCTTTATAAAAACTCTACATTTTTTTATTTCATTAAGGTCCATCTGTGTTCTGAGACACGTCTCTCAGACACTTTCAAAAGACTTTTGAGCAATAAAATTTCAACTTGTAGACTTATTGAAATAGAAAATAATCCAAAGTCTTTATACAAAATTATATTTTGTTTCAGAGACTTTTGAGAAATTAATCCTTAAATTTATTACTGAAAATGAAGCATACGTATTCTTCTAAAATATTATTTCCCCGGTATTCAAACATCATTGAAAATTCTTTTGCTTTTGCGGAAAGGCAAATTGGTGATCATGTCAGATAATGGAGCAACATGCAAAAAGATTGTGTTTTTTTTTTTTCCTTTATATCAGGGAGGGGGGCGGTTAATTTTAATGGTGAAGAGCAATATTTTAGAATTATATAGGAGTATTAAGTTAATACAATTCAAAAAGCAAAACGGGGCAATTGACCCTTTCCACAAACCCTGCTCCGGATGTGATTTGAACATATACTCCATTGTTTATACTGTCATATAATTGAATTAAAATTTATTCAGGCATGAACTTATTATTGGACGGAGTGAATAATTAATTAATTTGTTTATTAGTTACGGATCACTAAGTTGACATTTGATTGTATAATTGATAAACAGGGTGTTCGACTGTACTTATACCGACGAGAGTATTACAAGTTCTAGAGCAACACTTTAGCAACGTCAAGTCTTCGCCGCCTTCCAATGGTCATTCTTCACAACATGGTACTTAAAACATCTCTCATATATTGCTATTCTTAACCTTTTCTTAATTTTCCTTCTTTTGGTGGGGTAGGGGGTTGAGGATTTGTTATTTTGGACCATTTGGTAGGTGTTTCCCTAAATTCATGATCGTTTCAAAAATATGCAGGGAGAATTATTAGGGATTGTACACAAGAAAAAGGACAAGCGCAATCCCAACCGTCAAGGGTGGCAACAATGGACCATCAAGCATCACAACTTCCTCAAGAATGGACTTACTGATCGGTGATGATGAGGACGGGTAACTCCGCATGCCCATTGTAACATAAAAGTCGTACTAGAAAAAAAAAATAGAAATGAAAAATAAAGGGTGAGAATCATAAAATAAGTGATTCTTGATATTCTTTATCTATTATCAGAAAATAAAGAATCTTGTGAAAAGTAGTAGAACCAAAGAATGAATAATCAGCTTTGTGCTGAAAGTGATGTTTCTTCTTTTGAATTGTTGCTTTGTACCATAAGATGGGGTCATAAAAATGTTGTTGAATGAAGCAATTATTGGTGTTGGTTGCTTGATTGATAGAGATGTGAATCAATGAGAAGGGATGTGTGTGTGTGTGAATTATTTGTAATTATGGGGCTTCGTATGTCGTTTATGAATTGTGAAAGGTTTGAAACCATTTCTTTCTGTTTCTGAACTTGTCTACTGTGAGACGGTCTATTATGTCCAATATAATCCATCCGTCCCACTCTAATTGGGACTTAAGTTAAGAAGACGTGGACGCAATAATAAAAAAAATAAAAAATATGCGGTAGAAAATGAAGAGAGAATGAGTGGGGTAATTTTGTAGTGTTTTTTGAATAAATTGAGTAGTATAAAATGAAGAGATAATGAATGGTGTGGTAGATTCAATATAAAATTATTAATAGTTGGCTATTTTGGGACGCCTCAAGTGACCTGGAACGTACCAAAATGAAAAAAAGTTTTAAGTGAGCTGGGACGAAAGGTGTATGTAACGGGTTTCGATGAGAAAAGAAATGAGTTTGCCCCGCACATACAAACCATTAACTCTATCAACAAAATCTGTCCCATCGTATCACACAGCATTTTGCCTTTATAGATTTGATGATGTCGGCAACCATCTCTCTGACAGCATTTTGTCTTTCTTTTTTATAGATTTGATGATGTCTTGGCATTGGCAACCATCTCTCTCACGGTGCAAGTCTATCATCATAATTTCATAAATCAAATTTAAATTACTACTTCCTTTCCTCTTTTAACTTACAATTTTTGGGTTTGGCACATTATTTAAGAAAAAATTGAAAAAGTGAAAAAGCAAAAAAGTTGATGTGTTGTGAGGGTAGATAGTTGAGTGGGAGAGAGAAAACGGGGTAGATAATAGTAAGTGGATAGTTGTTGTGAGTGGGATAAGTGGGTCCCATTATTTTAAAAGTATTAAAACATTTCTCTTTTGAGACTTTGTAATTTAAAGTGGGACAACCAAAATGGCAAATTTTGTAGATTAAAGAGGGACGGAGGGAGTATTACTTTAAAGTTCATTTAAATTTGCAATTAAAAAAATCAAAACATCTATGTGTGAGATGGATGATTAATGCTCAAATGTGCTTTGATAAACTTTTTTTTTTTTTTGGTAAAATGCAGCATTGCAATTTACCTTGGTTTTGGGGCCTCTGAATCCTAATGTGATTTGAAACCATTGTAGCGAGGCTAAGTAGTTGAACCCCAGGTTCTTTTAAAAAAAAAAAAAATAGTATTGCTAATGCGCTATATTTGTAATTTTATTTTAAATGTAGGGTAAAATTAGGATAATTAACTCTGAACCACTTTCTATATAAAAAAAAATTACACTATATTTTAAAGTTGACCCCCATTTTTTTGTTTTTTGAAAAAAAATAAACCCCTTCTTTGAGGCCGTAATGAAATTTAGATCAATGAGATTCAGCGGTCCATAAATGAAAGGATTAAACCGAAATTTTGTTAGGATATCTGTTATTCCCACATGGCGTGTTTTGGGCTTTTATGTGAGATTTTTAAAGAGGTTGATCTGGGCCTTTTATGGGGTTTGGTTTGGTAATGGGAGGTGATTACTGGGCTTCCAGGCTTTCTGCTTTAGGCTCCAACTGTCTTGTTGCTTCCTTTATTGCTCCCGGTAAATTCTATATACAAGGCATATTACATACAAGGCATATTACATACAAGGCACCAATAATGGCGAAACTACCCTTCGCGTGTCGTGTGCGAAAGGACGACAGGAAGCCTTCATGTCGTGTACTTTTACACGACATAGACCAATTGTGTAAAATATTAAGTCGTATGAACTTATACGAAATTTAAATTTACTCTGTCATTAAGGTCGTACAAAACCACACGATATGATACCATACTCTCGTGTATATCCATACGACATATCAAAATGAAGGTGTTCTTCGATGATTTGCAACACGATGTTAATGATACGCATATGCTATGATAAATTATTGAATTGTGTTGTTAATTGAGCAAAATTTGTACACTTAGACATGACAAGTAACAAATGTCATATTGGATCATACAATATCATATAACCTATCACATTTAAGTGATACCACTTTATTTATAATCCCCAAACAAATGATTGTGGTGTTATATTTCTAATCAAGATTATATTTAAAGAGGTAATTAAACATGTTATAATTCATCATACAATATCATAAATAACCTATCACATTTATTAGTTAAAAGTGATACCACTTTATTTATCAACTAACAGACGTGTTATGATGTGCATATACTATGTTAAATTAATAAATTATGGTGTTATATTTCTAATCAAGATTATATATAATGAGTTAATTAAACCTGTTATATAACGAGTTAAGTTGTTTCGATGATTTGCCAAACGAGGTTAATGACAAGTTGTACATTAGAGGAATGCCACTCGCTCAAGATTATATATTTGAAATTATCATATTTGTTAATCAAGATTATATGTTTATTGTTATAATAATGTGGAAAACAAACAATGATTACATATATGAATGAACCAACATCATACAATATCATATAACCTACCACATTTATTTATAATTAAATTTTTCTATTTCATAAGTTGTTTCGTGTGGTAATACACGACCTATGTTAGAACATCTCGTATGAACACTACACGACTTGATAGATTATATCTCGTGTATTGTTCATACGAGATTATTACCAGAAAAAAAAACATTTCGTATGGAATATATACGACTTGTACCAAATTGTCTCGTGTTAGTTCATACGAGATACACCCAGAACAGAACACTTAAACCCCCATAAACCCTACTTGTAACGGCCATTAACACCCATTACACCGCCGGTTGGTTAACACCCATGCAGCACCATTGATTGATATACACTTTCACAACAACCATTCTTAACACCCATCAATCTATACACATTATTATCATTATCTAACACCATATTATGGATTCTCCACAACATTCTCCAAGTCTTTATGATCACATTAATCTTGATCTTGTGGATTTTATTTTTGAAGAAGAATGTTTTCCACCAAATTCTCCACATCAAAATCAAATTCCAAGCTGCAATGAAGTAAGTTCTTAAAGTTATATTTGGTGTTATGATCAAAATCACAATAAAAATCCAATATTGAAACTGAATTGTTTTTCAAGATTGGATTTTTAAATTCTGATATCGTGATATGTCGTGTACTAATACACGAGTGGTAATTTACTACGTCGTGTATATGTACACGAGATGTGCAGAACCCACTCGTATATAAGTACACGACATAGTTCTTAATATGTCGTGTATAACTACACGAAATGTCATTCAGCCTGTTGTTTATTTTGCAATTTTCTAATTGATGGTAATACAATTTGTAAGGACCGGATGTCAGTGATCAATTCGATACATCCCTATTATTTTCAAATAGGGATGAGCTTGTTAAACACGTACGGGATATCGCGGCCCGTCAAAATATAACCCTTTCTATAGGAGATTCGAGGAAGACAAGTGGCAAGATCCTAGGCTACGCGAAGATTGTATGCCATTTTGGTGGCAAGTACAGGTCCGGAAAAACTAAGGATGTGAGGTTGACTAGTACGAAGAAGATTGGGTGTAATTTTGAAATCCGGGCCAAAGAAAGGGGTGATGGGTTATGGGGTTACGTTGTGAAGAATGGTTCTCATAATCATGACTTTCCAACGTATCCCGAAGGTCATCCGTTGGGTAAATTGACAAGTTCTGAATATGAGGAGGTGTGTAGCGCAAGTCAGTCTTCGGTGCGTCCAAATAACATTCTAACAATGTTAAAGAGGAAGGATGAGAAGAACGTGAGTACTCCGAAATACGTCCACAATGCCCTCACAAAATGCAAGTCACAAGAACGACAAGGGAGATCCTCTCTTCAACAATTCATAAAATTACTCGAGGATAAGCAATATATCGTCTTCATGAGGAAAGCCGATGAGAGTGACATGATCGGTGACATATTCTTCTCTCACCCACGAGCATCGGATATGCTTAACTGTTTTCCATATGTAGTACAAGGTGACTGCACTTACAATACCAACTGCTATGGAATGGCATTCCTTGAGATTATAGGATTTACTTCAACGGGGAAGAATTTCACAATTGCATATGCGTTCCTCCAAAATGAGAAGACTGAGAATTACACGTGGGCACTCAAGAATTTGTAAAGTCTTTTTCATACTCCCCACATGCCAACAGTTTTCTTAACTGATCGTGACTTGGCTTTCATTAATGCTATCCAAATGGTATTTCCCGAGACCGCACACCATTTGTGTCGAAGACATATCGAAGTCAATGTTAGAAAGAGGGCGTTGGGTAGAACTAGTAGCCCGGAGTTCGCACTATCATTCATGAAGAGATTCAATTATGCAATATCAGCCGCTACTCGCTCAGAGTGGGACACCCGTTGGCAATTGTTTTGCGATCATTACAGCTCTTATCCTGATTTATTGACCTACCTCCGGGAGACATGGATTGGTCCATACTCTACTAGTATTTTGTCCATGCACACAGATCAGTTACTACACTTGGGAACCCACACCACGAATAGGGCTGAGAGTGAGCATAACAGGTTGAAGAAGGCCTTGGGGAGTGCTTCTTCTACTTTTGACACATTGTTCAAAAAGGCTCATGAGATTATGGAAATCCAAATAACAACAATCAAAGCTACTATGGAGCAATCAAAGAGCAGAATTCCAAATGATATGAAGACATGTGATCTGTATCACGACATATTGGGGCGGGTGTCAAATGCAGCCTTGGACATCATCAAAGAAGAGCGGAGTCGTTGTGGGGGTAATGTCATAGATGCTTCAGTTTGTGGGTGTTACTTGAGGCGAACACATGGACTTCCATGTAGTCATGAGATTGCATGCATACAAAAGTCTGGGGGCTGGATAGAGTTGTCCTCGATTCATGCTTTCTGGAAGAAGTTGGACATTGAACTAGAATACTGTCCAACTGGGCCTGATTTTGAAGCTGTGTTGAATGAACTGCAGAACGCACCTGCACCGGTAAAGAGAAGGTTATTCCAAACGATAAATGAAGGGCTACATCCACAAACCGGAGATGCTTCTGAGCCGGATCATATTTCAAAGGCAAATAAACCCCGGACCACCAGTTGTAGAGTACTGTCAGATTGGGAGCGTACCGACAGACATTTTGGAGTCCCCACTACACCACCCTCCACTAGCAGCAGGTCTAGATCTTCATTTATTGCATCAACCCAATCAGGTTTGAGGTCGCGGGAGTCACCCAATCCGAAACCAGCTTCAAAAACTACACAATCTAGCCCTACTACTTCTACATCTCTTCCACCACTAGCTGGTTCAGGTCGTGGGAGAGGTAGAGGTAGAGGTCGAGGTCGGGGACGGGGACGGGGTCGTGGAAATGGACAAGTCAATGAACTACATACTTCTGGGTATAGGATGTTGATTACACATATCATTGTCCCATTTATTGATGGCTTCACAGATGTGATGGGTGATGGAAATTGTGGATATAGAGCAGTAGCAGCGCAAATATACGGAACTGAGGAGATGTGGCAAAGAGTGCGCTCAGATTGTGCCAAGGAGCTGCTTCATCGCCGCGCGTTTTATGAGAGAGTTATGCCTTGGAGAGATATGGACGAGCTCTATAGTCGCATTGCTCACTATACCTCACCTTGTTCGGAATATTATTGGTTGACACTCCCAGAGATAGGGCACATCATTGCCACGGTGTATAATGTGGTGTTTGTCTCGTACTCGCAAACCGCTGGCTTCACATGCCTACCAGTGACTGTACCACAAGGAACAGGACCACCCACAGACACACTTGTGTTGGGACATGTGGGAAACCATTTTATATTGGTATGATACTTCAATTCGTTATATTTAACTATCTTGTTTACATTCGTTATATTTAAATATCTTTTTTAAATTTGTTATATTTTACTATTTAATTACTTTTGCAGCTGCACATGTCCGATAGTGATTACCCGATACCATCATTAGCACTATATTGGGAGGATCGACGTGATCCAAGCGCAAGTAACCTGATCATGCCATACAGAACTCGGATAGAAACATTCAACCGACTCTCAATTACGGCGAACGAAGCACGAATTGCAGGAAATAGGCCATAGTTTATGAATACTTGGTTTTTGTATGACTGTTTTTTGGGACATATATAGTATATTAAAATTGGATCACTTGATGTAGTACTTAAATTATAGTTTTGATGTATGGATACATCAGTTTGTTTGTTTCAGTTTGTTTCTGTTAAGTGTCTGTTTTTTTTTCAGTACAAAGACCATCTCGTGTGCTTATACACGAGATGGTATATCATAACTCGTATAAATATACACGACGTGTTTCATTTATGTCGTATGAACATTACACGAAATACACTAATTACCCACTAATGTATCTCGTGTGTGTTCATACGAGAGGAAAGAAAACATGTCGTGTATATATATACGAGATGAGTCACACCATCTCGTGTATAAGCACACGAGATGGTCTCTGTACTGAAAAAAAAAACAGACACTTAACAGAAACAAAAACATACCCAGAAACCAGAATTACAAACCAGAAATTTAAACTGAAACATATCCCAAAGTGTCAAACATCAAAAGTTTACAAACCAGAAATTTAAAATCAATCAATGTATCCCAAAGTGTCAAACATCAAAAGTTTACAAACCAGAAATTTAAAATCAATCAATGTATCCCAAAGTGTCAAACTACCAAATGTATGAAATACATGTCTTACAAACCAGAAATTTAAAACATAAACCTAATGGAGACCTCCTAATAGCTCGTGCACCCGTCTAATCTCATCTATGACATCCGCGGGTATCCTGTCATCCGTGAGCATCGCAAGCAGTCTATCTCGAGCCTCTACAACCCTAGGCGGGGAACGTTAACTAGGCCATCATGAATCGGATTAGTAATCCGAATATGAGTCCTAGCAAGAAACCACGGCATATACGTAGAAGTAATAGGATCAGATGCACTCACGGACTGCCCCCAACGACGCTCTGCACGGAAATCCCCCAACCCGTCCTCTAACCACTCCTCCCAGATATCATCACATGCTCCATAAGACTTCTTATACCCCTTTTGACCAGCCATCAACGAACAATCACGGCTGCACTCCAACATGTCTCTGGGGATTTTCTGTTGGACACCGAACTACCGGGTAACACGGTCAGGTATATAGGCCTCGGTGATATCGTGGAAGCGTATAACCCCTCGGAAGTATGAGACCGGCAAAAGCGCCTCTGGGGTGGTACCGTAGGGAGTCCAACAAACCTAAAAATGAATTTGTTAGACAACGTCAACAGAATATTCCCTCCGTCCCAGTGGAAGTGGCACTAGTGCTAACTTTGACCAATACCATGTTATTGGTCAAAGTTAGCACTAGTGCCACTTTCACTGGGACGGAGGGAGTATAACAATTTGTAAAACTTAAAATATAACTAACTCACCCTATCAACCGTCATCGTGTCCAGGGTGTACCGGAACTTAATAGATGGGGCATATCCCTTCCGGCCGTATCAGTACGTACCCATCTACGAGCTCTCGGCTGGCCCTCCGTCCATGCCGGGTCAATATCTCTCCGGAAATCCGGAAAGTACTCGTATATCCACGCCTGCAAATGTATGAAATAAATAAGTAAACAATTTTATAACAATAAATACATGTTGTAATAATTATTAAAGGAATGTTAAATATTACCTCCAGAAGACTCAAACAACCCCCAATCTGCTTGCATCCATATCTAGACGCCTTCCCCAACTCCCGGTATAGGTATGCCAACGCAGCTGTCCCCCAAGAGAGACCCCTCACTCTATCAATATCCACGCACAATGAAAGGTATGCTGAGGGCATCTTATCCTGAGTCTTGTCCACGAACAGCGTGGATCCCAGGAGGAACATGATGTACGTGGAAGCACGCTCGTTGGCGGTCATGTCGGAAGGGGTCTCAAAGCAACGGCGGAGGCCATCTAAAGAGTAGGTCGTGCCCTTCTCACAACCTCTAAGACGTGTCCTGATACTAGCCAGGTCAGGCTCTGGAACCGCCTTCTTAACAGGGCCACCTGAGCAGCTGATACCTATAAATTGAAAATGAAATAATTAATAAAATTGATAAAATTTATGAAATTGATAAAATTAATGAAATTGTTGATAAAAAATATACAGCAAACAAGAATATACCTAGGATATGGGTGACGTCATGCATAGTGATCGTCATCTCCCCCCACGGCATGTGGAAGGTGTTACTCTCAGGAGACCACCGTTCTACAAACGCCGTTAGGAACGCCATGCTAGGCCGGCGAATGGTAGCATCATGCAGACAATGGAGGCCCGTACCCTCAACACGAGCCCACCAAGCTCTATCACCCTCCGGTACAGCAGCAGGCGAGAATCTGTTGATTCCAAACAAAACATTATAATTAATTCTCCATCTGTTCCAAAAAACAGTCCCATTTTGATTTTTTTTTTTTTTTTTTTTTTTTTTTTTTGTGAACAAAATGTCAAAATGGGACTGTTTTTCGGGAACAAAAGAGGTTTAAACACTAACAACAAATAATAAAACTATTTAATAAAATTATCATATACTTACTTATCTAGAATCTGCTGCCTGGTTTGCCGCTTCAACACCGGCTCACAAGTGGCGTTCTCCCAGATCTTACGGGCTCGCTGATGACCAAACACGTACAACAAATCAAACACCTCCGGGCCCCCACCGGGGTTACTCCTAAGCACCCACTCCTCATCCTTAGCCTCTTTCCCCTTTCTGGCCCGCCTCTTGGGAGGTCTCGAACCTAAACTCTCCTCCTCCTCCTCCTCCTCCTCCTCCTCATCATCATCACCGGATCGGTGTGCCTCATGCACAAATGCACCTCCGGAACGAGTACCAGAAGATGACCCCTCCCCCGACCCCTCTGAGCCCGTCTCCTCACTATCCGCCTCATCATCCTGAGCCTGCTCAATCACGACATTCTTGTCGTGCCTCATTTTGGTACGTGCATCTCTAAATGCACCTGCCTCCTCGGCCTTCCTCTTTCTATTAGAGGCAGTCGCAGGTTTACGTCCCTACAAAAAATTAAACAAGAAACAATAAATAAGCAACAATTATAGTTGAAATATTTAACAACAAAAAATTTAAACAAAATTCACTTCACAGATACCATGTCGTGTGCTAATACACGACATATTGATTTGCATTTCGTGTCTATTTACACGACATACTTGCAACATTTCGTGCATGAGCACACGACATGTAAACTGATCAGTTTACATGTCGTGTGCTCATGCACGAAATGTTGACAAACATGTCGTGTAAATACACACGAAATGCACATCAACATGTCGTGTATTAGCACACGAAATGTAAACTGATTCATCAGTTTACATATCGTGTGCTAATACACGACATGTTGACAGGAAGCTCGTGTGTGTTCATACGAAACACACCCCGACAATTTCAAATTTTATGCCACGAATCCGTATCCGATTCAAACAAAAAACTCCAATTTATGTTACGAAATCGCAATTAGAACCATTTAGGATAGGTTTAAACAACATTAAGCGTTATATAATCGATTTTAGGCATAAAATTAATGTTGGGTTTTCAAATTGAAATTTAGGTTTAGAAATTAGGATTACTTTTGGAGCGGCGGTAGAAGAGGCGGCTCCGGACTTTCCACCGGTGATAGGGAGCTTGTTTGTCTTCATTTTGTTGTGTATGGTGGTGGTGTTGTGGTGGGCGGCGTCGGTCGAGAGAGAGCGCAGAGAGAGAGAGCGCAGAAGAAGAAGAAACGAGTTGAATGGGAGGAGGGAGAGAAGGGTTTTTTTTTTTTTTTTTTTAAAGTATATATATAAGGGCATTTTAGTCATTTCCGAGTGCCTTGTAAATTGCATGCCTTGTATATAGTGTCACCCATTGCTCCCCCATGTTTTCTAAAATACTTTTCACATTTTCAAATATAAAACAGAATTAATATAATTATAATACTACTCCCTCTATCCCTAAATGAGTGTCCATTTTCAAGAAATCTTTGTCCCTAAATGAGTGTCTTTTTTAAACATAACTTTCTCCCTAAACGTTTTTTTTTCGAAATTTTTTTCACCGGTTTCTTTGTACGTGCAAAACTAAAGGTTTGGAAAGGAGATTACAAGATTATATATGAATCGTTGTTACCAAATTGTTCAAAAAGTTGAGATTTCTAGTGTCCCTTAAAATGAAATTTGGACACTCATTTAGGGACAGAGGGAGTAATATTTTACAAGCAATAGACAAATTAGTGCAAAGTTTAGATAGGTAAAATACCCTCGATTGAATTAGGTTTGAAATTTGGTTGGGAGAGATTTGCAGCCACAAATGACCGACCGAGCATTGGAAATGTAAATCACAAACATTTCATCATTCACAAACTAATTATTATCGATGACAAATCACAAACCAAATTTATAATCAGAATATAAAACTAAATTAACCTAAAACAAAAACATATGTAGCCAAAATCAAACCCTCATTATCAACAATTCGTCGGCGGCAACTCGGCGTTCTTATCCGCCGATCTATTAAAAACCCTACTCCCAAACAACAAAAACCCCAAACTATGCCCCGCCACCGCCGCCATAAACACCCCGACATTGAAAGACATCACCGCCAGCATAACCATATAAGCAAGCCCGACCCGCACAGCATGCATTAGGGTTTGGATCAAACCCAACCGGACCCGATTAGTCCAGTGAGACAGCCACTCGGCCAGAAAAGCAAGGAGGAAAACGAACACCAGCGCCAAAACGTACATACCCGAATTTGTACCAGGCCAACCCGTGAACAGAATCTCGGCGTTTTTGCCCCAGAAAAATGTCATGTGCATCATCATCTTGTGGTGGTGCATCATTCCGCCGGTTCCGTTTGTTGACATGGACGGCGGTGGTGCGGCCATGCCGGGCATGTGACCGTCGTGCATTACGGCCATAAGGGTGATTTTTGTTAAAGCGGTTTCTCTCTCACACAGAGAGACACACAGTGGATATGGATAGGAAATATTTCGTGGCTTGAGGGAGGCCTTTAATTCGAGATATCATCGTACGAGGGGGTGGAAGAAGCCAAAGATATTGGTAATTTTTGATTGAGATTTGATAGTACAGTCAACAGCTCGGTCTTGTCTTGTAGTACAAGATTATTTTTGGCAAATTCTACTCATTCACGCTAAATGAACGTTCATTTAGAAAAAAACATCATTTTAAAATACACCATTGTCTCATTTAAAGTTTCACCATTTTAGTGATAACACCTAAATTAAAGAAATAGATGAGTTAATTATTAAATCTCATTTGATAATTTGAGATGAAGCGCCAATGATGCATAAACATTGTTTTGAATCATTGGATCGTAACATGAGGGACATTATGAGAAATGTTGATCCAAAGAGGAATGAATTAGTTTTGTGTGGAAAAACCATTGTTTTTTTTTTTGGGGGGGGGGAGATTTTAATCAAATTCTTCCTATTATTCCTAATGGTAGTCGACAAGATATTGTGCATACTGCTATTAATTCTTCTTATCTTTGGAATAATTGTGTTGTATTAAGGTTGACGAAGAATATAAGATTGCAAGGATTGGATTCTTCTGTTGGAACAATTTATGATCCCTGAATGCCATACTCATATTTAGAATAAGATTGAGGAAGTAGATGAAGGCGGAAGCGAGATAATACCTGTTGAATCCATTATGAATGTTGTAGGGAGAAATGAAGAACAAGTAGGGAGAAGTGTTCTTCTAAATGATAAGTGTCTCTTAATCTCTCAAAAGTCTTCCAACATTATGAAGTAATTTAGATGAGAGAAAGTAAGAATGAAGTATGTTTTAAGCTTGATGGAGAGGCCTTTAAATAGTAAACATGGTGACACTTCATTTAGGTACCACACCCTTTCAAGCTTTAGCAATGTTAATTTACCATTTTGCCCATCATAAATTGATAAATTATATTTCAGGAATTCTACACATTTTATTATTGACTACACTTTATATTAATATTATACTTATGATTTTATGTATGGAATTCACTAAATGACTTGTGTTGCAAGCCATGATCTTACAATCTCCTACTTGGGTTGCAAAACAAGTATTTCCTTTAAAACATAAATATAATACAAATGACAGCCCAAATGTGCGCATTTTATTGTCATTTATAACAATCTCGTCCATTAGTCATCCAAGTATAAGGACTAAAGGGGCAGTCGTTGTAATTGATTCACAACTAAACCCACATTAATCACGTATACAAATCCAACTAAATGACATAGATCAAAAGTGTAGATGTGTAGCATGGAACATAATGAATAAATCCATATTCTTCCAACTAGTCCAACTTAACCAAATGAGATCAAAACTTTAAATAATAGAACAATTAATGAAAGAACAACACAAACTCTCACTATACTAAATGTTATCAAAAGTTGTTACACCCATATGAGCAATATGCTCGTGAAATACTGAAGATGATAACGCTTTCATAAATGGATCCTCTAAACAGAGTTTGTTTCTATAAGTTGTATTTCTTTCGTTCATTTTCCTTCACAACAAGAAACTTAATGTCTATATGCTTAGACTTTCTTTAACTCTTGTTGTTATAAGACTACCGTCTGATTGTCACTTTAAAACTTAAGCGGTCTTTCGACACTTGTTGACAATTCGCAGTCCCTTTAATAAACTTATGCAGCCATATAATTTAACTAATGTCGGAATACCTAATGATCTCAAGATGATCCGACTTCAAATGTAGGCAAGTAGTTCTTTAGTGTTTTGTAAATATCTTTATCATTCTTTTGGCTGCTACCTAATGTTCTCTTCCGGTTTGCTTTGGTATTGACCAAGCATCCCAACAATAAATATAAGATTCACGCATACATTAAGCTCCCTACTGCTGATGCAAAATTGATCTTTTCCATATACTTGGATTCAAAATTACTTTTAGAACACTGTTTGAGACTAAAATATGTCTCCTTTAAAATTAGGGGTGTCAAGTGGTTCACGGTTTTGCATGCTAAAATTTTGTAATACCTTTTCCATATGGGCCTTTTGTGATAATCCTAAAACACCTCGTGAGCGATCACGGTGATTTCGGATTCCTAATACAAAGATGCCTTACCAAGATCTTTCATTTCAAATAAGAAATTTCTTAGTTTCTTTAAGAAGGTTCATATCATTACTTGCAAGCAAAATATCATCCACAATAAGACCAAAATTATAAATCTACTCCCACTGAACTTATGGTATACATAATCTTCACCAAGATTCGTTTCAAAACCAAATGAAAGAATAACTTGATTAAGTTTTAAAGTACCATTAGCGAGAAGTTAGCTTAAGCCCATACATGGATTTCTTAAATAAACCAGTCACCATTTCTGGCTTCTTTATATAAATAGTTTCCTCAATATCTCCATTGAGAAAACTCGTCTTTATATCCATTTGATGAAACTTAAGATCATAATACGCTATATGTGCCATAATGATCCTAAAAGTTTTTTTTTTTTAGAAGATACCAGAAAAGGTGTTTTCTTTATAATCAATGTCTTCCTTTTGAGTAAAATCTTTAGCAACTTAGACGGGCTTAATATCTTTCCATATTACCTTGTGAATCCTTTTGGTCTTAAATACTAATTTAATCCCAATAGGTTTCACATCTTTAGGTAATAGGACAAGATCTCAAACGTTGTTATCTTTATAGATTTTAACTCTTCATTTATGACATTAATTCACTTTATGAGAATTAGGACTATTAATGGTTTGATGGGAGGTGAGAAGCTCATCTCCCACTAAACCTAAGCGTCCTTCATTCTAGGCAAGATACACTTTATAATTATCCGGAATAACACTTCTTCTTACTCTATTGGATCTCATTAAGGGCACCGGTTCTTCCTTATTTTGAGATTGTTGAATTTTCTTTTATGACCAACATTTCCATGTTGTTCAATATTTATGGGGAATCATTATTTTGAATTGTATGTTTCTCTTGAATTTCAGGTACAAGTACTTGATTTCTAATTGGAACTAAGGGAAGAGGTATAAAAAGGATGCCTCTTCCTTTTCAAATTCAAAATATTACTCCTAATCTCCCACTAAATTCAACATCCTCAAAGAACCTAGCATTTCTCGTTTTAAAATGTTCTAGTTTTTCGGGTTGTAAAATTTATAGCCCCATAGATATCTCGGCATACCCTACAAATAACTACTAACAGTCTTATGTCCAACTTGCCCTTATTAGGCTTATAAGGCCTAGCTTCTGCTGGACAACCCCACATATGAAGATGATTTAAGGACGTGTTCTTATTCGTCCCAAAATCATAAAAGGTTTTTGATAGTAGCTTTAGAAGGAGATTTATTGAGAATATATACTGTGGTATTTAATGTATCGCCCATAATGAGTGAGGTAAAAGAAGTACAAGGAACATACTTATTACCATATCCTTAAGGATTCTATTATGTCTCTGTTACACTTATTTATGCTAGGCGTACCCGGCTTAATGTGGAGAGAGACAATCCCACGCTCCTCAAAATAGCGAGCAAAAGGACCCGAACATTGTTCCTTTGAACCGTCATTCCAACCATAGTATACACCACCATGATTGGAGTTAACGTTCTTAATAGTCTTTCAAAGTTGATTTCCAACTTTGACCTTATAAGAATTGAAAATGTCCAAAACTTGAGACTTTTTCATGAAGTAAATAAATGTATTCATATTAAGAGTGGTCGTCTATGAACGTAATAAATTATTGTTGACCTTTCCATGAAGGATTAATGAATGGTCCACAAATATCTGAATGAATTAGTTCTAAGACGCTTGATGCTCTCGAGGATACTTTTATTTTAATGTTTGTAAATTCCCTTTAAGGCATTAATGCAAAAGTCTCTTCCGGAATATCAAGTATGGTCAAGATTCCTTCAGACACAAGCTTATCAATTCTCCTCTCGGAGATATGACCAAAACGCCTATGTCATAAAAATTTTACTTGATAACTTTCGCTTTTACTTTTGGTTTCATTATTATGGGACTCAATTATTGTTTGAATAATGTCAAGTAATTAAAAATTATGACAAAGTACTAGTACCAATAACCTTGGAATTTAAAATAAAGATCACATATATTATTATCAAAAGAACAAGAGTAACCTTCCTTGTCTAATATTGTGATAGATATCATAATTCCGTTCAAATGATGGTACAAATGAATGTATTATTAATACAAATAATACTTAGTACTTTAACAATAACTTAAAGGATCCTTATGCCTATAACTTCAACCGGATTCCTAGTTTCCATATAGATGAATTTCTTCATCTTTACTAGGTTTTCGGTAATTTAGGCAATCCTACTTAAACATCCTTATGTGATTGGTTTCACCAAAATTCAATCACCATGTATATGTAGGAATTGAAACCAAATTAGCCTCAATACAATACAAACTAGACCAAATGATATACCTTTCACGCCAAGCGTGATACTTAGGGTAATCGAACTTCATGTTAGTGAGGTCCTTGCAAAAGAAGCATTTCTTTATGATCATTAGATGATCCCTTAGACTTCTCATTACTTGCAACCACAGTTTCTTTCCCTCTTCTCTTGTCCCATGAGAAAAGGTAGATGCTAAATGAGAACATTTAGTTCTAAATCGCTTTAACCTATCTTCCTCTTGTGTCATAAGTGAAAGTAATTCATTAATAATTCACTTATCTTTTGACAATTATAGGTCACCTCAAAGTGACCAAACTGAGAAAGAATAAAGATCAAAACTAAGTACATAAGAATATCTTTCGATATCCCGCACTTAAGTGCTTTTAGTTTTGTTGATAGGTGAACTATTTCTAAATGTACTCCCTTAAATTCCTGGTACCCTTATACCTTATGGAAACAAGCTTCCTCAAGGGTATCAAGGAACGTTTCTGCATCAACATCCTCGGAGACACTGTCCAAAAGGTCTCCGGGACAACATTCTTTATTATCATTAGGCTCACGCGGTTGGATTATTTTCACTTCTCAGCACTTAAGCAATAAGAAGAGAAACAGATCCCTTAATGCGAGTTCTAGGTCCATATAGCCCAAGATCATAATTATTTGTTTTCCAATTTTTTAAAATTAGTCCCATTTAGCATCGGTACGGTACTCATAGCAGTAATAACGGATGAAACAATAAGTAAATCTGTTGGGTTTTTGAGAACAAAAGAATGAAAAAACAAAACATAAATAAGAAACTACATAACGAATAAATGATTAATTATATCAATGAAATCCATCAATAAGGTAATTAACATGACATCAAAACTAAACTTTGGATTGCGAATTGACTCATAAATAATTGCCTTAGATGACAAGTAATTTGAACAACATTTGATTAAATGCATAATCTTCCTTTGGGTAGTCTTAAGCATTTAATAAAACAACTTAATGTTCATTTTATTTGTCATCACATTTGAATGCTTGAGTTTAGTCAAATGTCAAGATCTTCTTTGAAAAATTCAAGTCATTCACATATTAATTTAAACATTCAACACTTAAATAATTTTGGATTTAAATAACGTTAATCACTTAGGCGATAATATTATTTAAACAATGAATAAAATTATTTAAGCATATAATTAATCAAGGCTTTAAGGTTTGAAAAAATGTATGTTTTGTTCAAAAGAGGAACAAAATTGTGCAACATCTTTGAAAAAGCAAAAACCTGTGAATAGTGTACATGCGCGACCGGGCAACTTATAATACCCGACCGGGCAGAACATAAGACCCGACCGGGCTAAAGCCACCGTTTCATGCATGCTTTGCTGCACTTTTCCAAATTTTGTCCCAAAAAATGATGAACAACAAGTAGATCCACATGGTATGTTCTTTACAACATAAAACCATGTTATTTAGGAATAATCTTGCTTTAAAACAATGGAATCAAGTATGTAGATCCACATGGTATGCACTAAACATAAAACCATGTTATGAAGGGATAGTCACACTTGAACCATTGTGTTCATTCAACAAAACTTTTCAAACCATTTTCTTAAATTCAGATGATGATTATCAGTACTCTATGAATGAATTAGAGTCCTAATCAACATCAAAACTTGATGATTCAACAGAAAAAATGAATCGAATAAAGCATAAAAGCTTTCTCGAAAAGAACTCAAACTTAAACCAAAATATAACCAGGCTCTGATACCAATTGTTGGAACAATTTATGATCCCTGAATGCCATACTCATATTTAGAATAAGATTGAGGAAGTAGATGAAGGCGGAATCGAGATAATACCTGTTGAATCCATTATGAATGTTGTAGGGAGAAATGAAGAACAAGTAGGGAGAAGTGTTCTTCTAAATGATAAATGTCTCTTAATCTCTCAAAAGTCTTCCAACATTATGAAGTAATTTAGATGAGGAAAGTAAGAATGAAGTATGTTTTAGGCTTGATGGAGAGGCCTTTAAATAGTAAACATGGTGACACTTCATTTAGGGACCACACCCTTTCAAGCTTTAGCAATGTTAATTTACCATTTTGCCCATCATAAATTGATAAATTACATTTCAGAAATTCTACACATTTTATTATTGATTACACTTTATATTAGCATTATACTTATGATTTTATGTATGGAATTCACTAAATGACTTGTGTTGCAAGCCATGATCTTACATCTTCTACCACATCTGATAATTTAAGGATATTTGCTGATTGGATAGCCAAAATTGGAGATGGAAAAGTAAATGAGCCTAATGATGGTGTAATTGACATTGAGATTCCAAGAAATTTTTTGTTAGAGAAATTTGATGATCCAATCAATGCGATGGTTGACCATATATATCAAGGGTTTGTAGATGGTGGACATAGTTTATCATACTTTGAAGAAAGAGCAATATTGGCGCCTACGTTAGATGTAGTTAATGCTGTGAATGAGTACATGGTGTCCTTAAATAGTTTGGATTCTAAGATTTATTTAAGTTCTGATGTTGCATGTCATGTTGATGGGAATTCTGATTCTTTAGCTGATCTTCATACTCCGGAGTTCATGAATAGTATTTGTATTTCGTGTCTTCAAAATCATTCACTAACTTTGAAAGTTGGAACACCGGTAATGCTGATTCGTAATATTGGTTCTTCGCTTGGTCTTTGCAATGGTACTCGGTTGGTTATAACTAGGCTTGGAAATCATGTTTTAGAAGGTGAAGTGATTTCGTCATCCGCACAAGGTAGAAAAGTATTATTTCCAAGAATGTCTTTGACTCCATCAGAAACTAGAGTACCATTTCGATTTGAAAGAAGGCAATTTCCACTAATGGTTTCCTATGCAATGACAATTAACAAAAGTCAAGGACAATCGTTGTCATTAGTTGGCGTCGTACTGAAACGTCCCGTATTTTTGTCATGGCCAACTTTATGTTGCATTATCAAGAGTTACTGATCCTACTGGATTAAAACTATTGATTTGCAATGATGAGAAACCTGAGGAATCTAAATTTTCGACTGAAAATGTGGTATTCAAGGAAGTTTTTCATAATGTGTAATTGGGCTACATTGTATATATATATATATATATATATATATATATATATATATATATATATATATTTGGTTTATTAAGTATTAGTTTATGTGTTTTTGTTCTTTGTTTTTTTATAATTTCACGTGTTAACAATCATATTTTAGTTTTTAAACATGTGTGTGGTAATATTAAATTTTCTAATGGAAAATTGACAATTTTACGCCTTTTTAATTTCATAAAAATAAATGTAAATATAAATCAAGATAAGGCCGTGCATCGCACGGGAGTAAAACTAGTTCACGCTAAATGAACGTTCATTTAGAAAAAAACATCATTTTAAAATACACCCCTGTCCCATTTAAAGTTTCACCATTTTAGTGATAACATCTAAATTAAGAAAATAGATGAGTGTAACAAGGGTTGTGAGAGGGAAGAAGTTAGTGGGTATGACAAGCGGGGCCTACAATTAAGCTTGTTTGGTAACCCAATTAAGCTCTTAATTTGGAACACTTTAAGACATTAAAATATTAAGCTTGTTTGGTAAGAGAAATTTCAATCACTTAAATTGTTAAGATTATCTTAAACTAAGCTATTAATTTTAAGCTAGTATGGCACGTCTTAACAAGATAAGAGGATGGAAGATAAAGAAAGGGAATGGGTTCAAATCCACTCATCAACATTTTATTTGTTTATTTAATGTTACTCTCTTTTGTTGAAATAGTTTATTTTTCATGCAGATTAAATATGCTAAAATTAAAATGAAATTCTTTTTATATTATAAATTTTTATAATATTTTAGTTGAGTATCATAATTAAATTTTATCAATTATTTTTGTCAAAGTTTAGTAAAATTGATCAAAATAGTGAAGAAGAACTTAATTAATGTGGGACAAATGAAAGTACCAATAAAAATTTGTTCAAATATTATTATTATCGGTCTAAATAAAATATAATTTGACAAATAATATTTTTGAAATATAATTATTTATTTTAAGAAATATGATTATTTTTGTTTGAGTATAAACAAAAAGAATAATCAAGTAAAAGAGATGAGACTAATTTTTGAGTGATTATTTACAATTTTGATTAAATTCAGATGTATGTAGTTTGTCAGTACCAAACAAACTAAAGTCTTACAAAATTCAGTAACTTTATGATTTCAGCTCTACATTTTCAAAGCTTAATTTTCAGCTTTACCAAACAGGCCCTTAGTGTGTATGACAAGTGGGCCCCATAATTTAAGTATGTGAGAAGAAGAAGTGAGTAGGTATGACAAGTGGGGATTTTTTTTTTTTTTTTTTTTTTTTGCCATTTTAGAAAAGGATGAAGCTTTTAAAGGGACACCCATTTGAGTAAGACAAACACTTGGGTGAGACCGTCTCACGGATCCACCCATGGATCACCCATGGATATGCCCAGCTACCCGCCCAGGTAAGCCGCCCAGCTGTCCATCTTGGCCTCTCAGCGCGCGACACGTGTCGCTTTAAAAAAAAAGTTTAAAATGCTATATCTTGAGATTTTGAAGTCCAAAAAAATAAAATAAAAATACCGTTGTGTTCGTCTCAACGAGATGAACAAAACTATATAGGTCATGATATGTTTTTTTTATATATTTTTTTTACCCCACAAAAAAATTGGGATGTTCGTCTCCTGAGATGTAACACGTTCTTATGAAGAAAGTAACAGTTTGGTCTTAAAAAAGTAACACTTTATTGTAAGATGTAACATCAGTTTCGCAAAATAATATAAATAGTTTTTGTGGTTAGAAAAAGTAATAATTGAATGTAACACAGTGCATATATGATTGTAATATGTAATATAGATGAATGTAACAGTTTATAGGTTAAACATTTTTTTTTTAAAAGAAGAGAGTAAAAAATCATGTATGTAATCGGTTTTGCATTTCAATTGAATGTAAAACACCTAGAAAAGTGTTACAATTGAGAAAAAAATGTTACATTCATTTATTATAAAATGTTACATTAGTTTAGTTGTCAATCTTATGTTATCTTTAATTTATTTCAGCAAAATTGTGGTAATTTTTTTTTTAAAAAAGTGTTACATATGAGAAAAAAGTGTTACTTTTCCTTATAAAAAGTGTTACTTTGGCTGACAAACAAAAAATGACACGGGAAAAAAAATTAATAATAATAAAAAATAATAATAATTTGGCGGTAAACGGTCGCACGGCGTGCGTCGCACAACAGTCCACCCCTTTGAGTAAAAGGTAAAACTTCAAATGAGACAGACGAAGTATATTTTTTTCAAAAGAGTATCTTTAAATAATGTGTATTTATGTATACATGTCATTAATTTCATCCTAAAATTAGTATTTAATTTTATTCATAATTGAGTATAAAATTAGACATTCATTATTTTAAGATAGTAAGAGAAATAGCAATGCTAGGGGCACAAAATAAGGGCACAAAATCATGCTCGCAACATGAGGTGGCGATATTTTATTGGTTGCATCGATAATGGACCCGCCACACTCTATTTAAACGTAGCAAAAAAAATCATTACATCTAGGATTTTGTGAGCAAGATTTTGTGACTTTTTTGTGCCCCTAGTATTATTCTAAGAGAAATCATATACTCCTTATGTTCCAAGACTACAATTTTTACTTTCCTTTATGGCTTATCTCATACTAAGGTTCTTAGTTGCTTTATTAACTAAAATGGACAAAGAGACTCACTTGTCATTCTCACAATAAAAACTTCCTACCCACTTTCTCTCTCTTACTTTCTCCTACTTTACTTTTCATACTCACAACATTTAATTTTGCTTAATTTCCGTTTAAAATCAAACTAAGAACTTTAATCCGGGACGGAGGGAGTAATAAATATTGACAATACAATATTTTAAATGTTTCTTCAAATAGATTTTTCTTGGTTTCAAAAAAGAAATATGTTTCTCCAAATAATAAAGAGCATTTAATTTTAGGACCAAAGTAAACTTGTACTCTCTCCGGAGTTAAGTTGAGGACTTGATCCATTGCAAGTTGTGGTCTGTGTAATTACTGTAAACTTAGCAAAATTTATTGTTGTTCCAAAGAAGATTACATAAATATGATTGAATGAATAAATTAAATAAACATATTACTTTTATTTGTCCTTAAATGAGTGTCTATTTTCAAGAAATCTTTGTCTCAAAATGAGCGCCTTTTATTAGCATAACTTTGTCCTTAAATGTTTTTTTTCGAAATTTTTTTCACCGGTCTTTTTATACGTGCAAAACTAAATGTTTGGAAAGAATATTACAAGATTATATATGAATCTTTGCCACCAAAGTGTACAAAAAGTTGACATTCTCAGATGTCACTTAAAATGAAATTTGGATACTCATTTAAGAACAGAGGTAGTAATATAAATCACGATCAGGAAGAATTTATAACTCGTATGTTGTCCAAATCTCTTTGAATAGCAAAAAGGAAAAGTTTTATTCAAACATATTGTTGTGGTGTCAACTCTCATATCAATCAGACTCACAAGAAATTAATCAAAAACCAACAAGCAATAAAAATGATATTCAAAACACACATAAGAAGAACGAGGAGGTCTCCTGTGCAACCGCCGCACACCGTGCGACGGCGCCAGACCCTCCTTTTTTTTTTTTTTTTTTAAGTGCCACCCAAATTTTTTTTTCTCCCAACAAGAGTAACACTTATTATAACGAAATGTAACACTTTTTTCTTTCAAAATGTATCATTTTTTTTAAAAAAAATGTACCACAATTTTGCTGCAATAGATTAAAGATAACATAAAATTCACAAACTAAACTAATGTTACATTTTATAAAAAATGAATGTAATATTTTTTTTCCTCAATTGTAACAGAATATATTCTTAAATGTAACATTATATCTGAAAATGTAACAATTTTTTATTGAGAAAGTAACAATTGAAATGCAAACCCGATTATATATATGAATTTTTACTCTTTTTTTTTAAAGAAGAAAAGTAACATTTACTAAATAAAAATATTACATTCATCTATATAAAAAAATTATAATCATATATTCACTTTGTTACACTTCAAATATTACTTTTTTTAACCACAAAAACTATCAAAACAATTTAATTTTTTTTTGTAAAATTGCTGTTACATTTGACTGTAAAAGTGTTACTTTTTTAATATGAAACTGTTACTTTTATTTGAACAGAGTGTTACATCTCAGCTGACAAGCAACTCAAACTTTTTGTGTGTAAAAAAATATGTTTTTTTTTTAAAAAAAAAAATCAAACCATAACATGACATATGTAGTTTTATTCGTCTCGTCGAGACGAACACAACGGTACTTTTTTTTTTTTTTTTTTTTTTCTGAGTTATAAATCTCAAGATATAGCATTTTAAAGTTAATTGGGTTTGTTTTTTTTTTTTTAGGGAAGACACGTGTCGCGATCTGGGAAGTGGGAGGGCTGGATCCAACGGTCGGAAGTAGCGGAGCAAGTGGCTGCGAGAAGCAGCGGAACAAAACACATTGCTGCACCATGTGCGACCGTTGTATATGAGAATTTGTCCACAAGAAAAGACAAGAAACTGATAATTTAGTTCATCAATATAATTAAATACGTTTGGAGACATTGACACGTCAGAATCTTGCACCATAATATCTTAATATAGTGTTATAATAAGTTTTAGGGCAGAACTTTGCTTATGTACTAACCCTGGAATAAGTCCACCCTAGACACGAAAGAAAACCCGATATCAGAAGATTTTGGCCCAGCCCAGCCGGACACAGTCGTGTCTCTAAGGGCATCCTCAATGGTTGATATTAAGTCATAGGTATCAAAATCAAATTTCGATACATATGATCACCATTCATAGGGTAACAAATTGTTATCTCCAATGATAGGTATCAAAAATCAAATTTTGATACTTATGTTAAAAATACTAATATCTCCAATAGTAGGTATCAAATTAATAACTCAAATTATTATTTTTATTTTAGTAATTTTCTTTCACATTTAAATATTATTAATAATTTAATTTAAAATAAAGTAAAATTAAAAATATATATTAAATTTTATTAATACTTTCAAAATTATCAATATTTCTAAAATATGAATATTGTTTTTATAATTTTTTATATTATTTGTTTTAATAAATATTAGGGCAATGTTAATAGTAAGTATCATAATTAAATTTGGTACATATGTCATGGTACTAGCGTCTCCAATGGTGAAATAAGAGGGTGTCAAAGGTACTAAGCTACGTATCAATAGATACACCTCTTGCCACAATGATAGTTTTTTGTTTGACTATTCAAGCATATTATTAAGGTTTCATTATTACAATTAGTGAAATCTAATTATTACTTCCATATGTAATAGGCTCTCTTAAACAAAATGATATAGATTAGAGATCTATGTAATAGACTAGTCAGTTGATCAATATGATGAAAATTACCTTATAAGGTACCATACTCATAAAAAATAAAATAAAATAAAAAAATCACTCCCACTACATTCTCTCTTGCTACAACAATGCATTACTGAATAGAGTCATGACAAGGTTAAGTTTGATATTCAATCATTTGAACACACCAATTTTATAAATAAGACTATCTTGTTTAGACGAACATAAATGAAAAAAAAAAAAAAAAAAAGACTACCATTTTGAAATGGAGAGTATATACTCCCTCCGGACACAAATACTACATCCGTCTCAGCTCAATGTGCATTTTTACTGTTTATGTGGTCAATTCATTCGAACTTTGACAATTATTTTGTGAAAATCTAGCTATTATTATACAATTTTAAAAGTTGTTATTGTTTTATTGTTAGGAATAATATCAATAACATCTTTCAAAATTGCATAGAGATATATAAATTTTCATAAAATTAAGGTCAAAGTTCAGTCAAGTTGACCACAAAAGTCAAACAATGTACATTGAGCTGAGACGGAGGTAGTATAAGCAAAAAAGTTGGGCTTTTTTTGGACCTAAATATAGGCAAAAAAGTTGGGTTTCAATACAAAATACATTAAATGTAACTGTATTTAATACTCTTTTACCAAAAAATACCCATAATTTATTACTCATTTTCAAATACAAGTGTACTCTCTCCGGACACAAATATAAGCAAAAAAATTGGGCTTTTTTTGGACCTAAATATAAGCAAAAAAGTTGGGTTTCAATACAAAATACATTAAATGTAACTGTATTTAATACCCTTTTACCAAAAATACCCATAATTTATTACTCGTTTTCAAATACAAGTGTACTTTATTACACATTTAACATGAGGATATATTAGTAATTTTACTATATATTTATTATAAAATCAAGACAATTAACTAAATTTAACTATTTTTTTAATAAGTGTGATTTTAGTTACTTTTGCTTATTTATATATGTGACCGGAGGGGTATTTGGTAATTTCATGTTTGTTGTGCCATCAACAAAATACAAAGGGAGTATTAAGCTTAGTTTTACATTTCCAAGGTATGACAAATTCGAGAGTGCACAGAAACCTTGGTATCAGGATTTGTGATGACCGCCTCAAGAACAATAATTTTTGGTCAATGCAGAGACTCCAGATCTCGGTAACAATAAACATGTTTGTCTTAAAATGATAATAATCTCAAAATATGGACGGTAGTGACGTGTTCTTGGCACACTATCCAAAAGCCTTTTGTTGCGAAGTCACATTTTTAGGCATTTGGTTAGCATCAAAAAGCTGTAAGGATAATGATATGTATAGTGAAAACTCAAAGGAAAAATTCATAGCGAAAATCTGTAATCCGTTGGATTGTAATAAATCTTTGTGGACCCCACAGCTAGAAACTCATCCAACGGATCAGAGTGTTTCACTATGAGTTTTCCATTTGAGTTTTCACTATGTGTATCATTGTCCAAGCTGTAATAGAAAGTCAAGTGAATCATAGGGTAAGGATTACACCCAATTTTTTCTCCACCCTTTACCCTAACATGCGGTTTCGATTCGACCACACTAACTAACGTATTTGTGAGGGTGAAATCGGTTTCGATTCGACCACACCAACATATTTGTGAGGGTAAATCGCTTCAAACATATGTAAGTCCCACCAAACTCAAAAACACTTCATCCGTCAAACAAAAATAAGTGAGGTGGCAAAATCGGCACAGTAGAATGTAGCGTAGCAAGCGCCGCTGGAACAATTTGAAATCCGGGTAATAGACCTTGTCCTAATAATTTGAGGGCTCTACTCAAATTGAAATTCAGGCCTTTAAAATAATTATTAAAAAATAAAATATAAATTAATACTTTTAGTTCTTTCTTTTTATGTTTTCTCATATCTGAATTCGTATTTTTCTAATTTTAGAACTAGTAAATTAAAAAGCTGAGTATTAAAAGAACAAAATAACTGGTGGACTGAAATTGTCAAAATTTAATGTTAAAAATCTTGATATAGAATATTAAGGATGTTACACATATAATTCGATATTTCCTATTACTTGTATTATTTATTTCCTAATATAATTACTACTGTATAATTTTCTTATTTGATGCATTTAATATTTCTTGAGAAGCACTCCACATCTTGTATAAATAATTATTTTGTGAATAATAATATTTAGGTATTTCATACTATTCTTCTCTGTATAATTGACTTCGTCTACCCTCGTTCTTTCTATTACGGTATGAGAGTCATAGTGGTCTACTCTCCGGCAAACCTATGCAGCACAACCCTAGTTGTCGCCCCACCTTAAACACCACTCGCTTCTGCCTCTCACCACCAAAACTCTACGATGCTCCCTCCGCCCCCCCCCCCCCCCCCCCCCCCCCCCCCCCGCCCCCGGGGCTCAAATACCATTTTTTTTTTTTTTTGCCACCTTTCCCCCTGATCACCTATGCTTCAATCTCATGACTCTATTCAACACTCCCACCACCCACACCCTAATCACCACCACCCTTATTTATGAAAACACACAAAAAAAAAAAAAAAAAAAAATCATCATTAATCCACTATGTTTCAATTAAAAAACCAAAACGCCACCCTCCTTATGAAAAACTGCCAAAATTATCTTGGCTCACCATAACTTCAATGCGAAAACCTAAACCCATACGTAGGTGATTGCACGTGCTCTACCCACACATGAACTTGTACAAGGTGACTCCACGTGCTCAACCCTCTACCTTCTCTCCATGCTCACACTCTGCAACACAGGTACGACTGAATGTCATTATCTTTCAAGGTTGGACTTATCCAAAGATCGTCCATCTTGCGAGGGCATATTAAGGATATTAAGAATCCTTCTTTACATACAATTTTATGCATTTCCTATTGCTTGTATTATTTACTTTCCTAATAAAATTACTATCGTATAGTTTCTTTATTTGATGTATCTAGTAGAATAAGTTGAGAAGCACTCCACATCTTGTATAAATACATACTTTGTGAATAATAATATTGGAATTTTTCATATTGTTCTTCTCTTTTCTCTTCTATGTATGATTGACTTTCTCTCTCTCTCTCTCTCTCTCTCTCCCTATTCTATTATACTACCTCCGTCACAGTTTAAATTTCTTAATTTATTTTTTGGTATTTCCCAGTTTAAGGTTTTTAGTTGCTTTATTTCTTAAATGACAAAGTATGAATAGTATTTTGGACAATCTTGTCCTCATAAAGTTCATATATTACAAAAAAACCACCACTCACCCATTTATTTTTCACCCACTTGCTTTATGAATGGAATTTTATATCATTCACACATTACTATTGTTGACTCAAATTTGCATTGATTTCTTAATAAGCGTGTAGAACCTAAAACCGGGACGGAGTGAGTAGAAAAGTAAATATTTTCAGAATGTTCAATAGATTTAGTTTTGGAGACTGATAAAATATTACAAATGGATAAAAAGTTAAGTTTCTCAAAACAAAAGATGGGAAAACAATTCTCGGATAATGGGAGGTTGGGAGTAGTATATATAAATGATATTGAAAGTAGAAATTAATTAACAGACATCTTAGTGTTTAAGAACACATACCTGAAAACAGAGAAAAGATGGAAAAGCAAGTAAAGGGAAGACTGGTGATAGTGCCATTTCCATTCCAAGGGCACATGACTCCATTGCTTCAGCTAGGTGCATCCCTTCATTCAAAGGGCTTCTCCATAACAGTTGTACACACAAACTACAAGTCTCCAAATTGCAGCAACTATCCAGATTTTTCCTTCCACGCTTTGTCCGACAACCTTAAATTACCCGATCAAGATCTATCAAAAGGTGTCTGCTCGATCGAAATCCTTAACAACAACTGCAAACAAGAGTTCTGCCAACTTGTGGCTCGTATGATGAAACTACATCACGAGTCAGATAAACTGCTAGGCATCATCCACGACGACAGCATGTACTTTGTAGAAGCTATTGCTAAGAGCCTCAAACTTCCCAGCTTTATTTTCCGTGTCCACAATGCTTCCTATTTGCATGCTTTACTTGCTACTCCTCGTCTGCATGAACAAGGACACATTCCAGTACGAGGTATATATATATGTATATATGTGTGTGTTATGTGTATCATGTTCTAATTACCTATTCAAAGTATGCAACAGTTATATACAGTATATATATATATTCAAAATTACTGAGGACAGATCTTGATTTGTTGACAGATTCTATGTTGGAGGAGTTAGTGCCTGAACTCTATCCCTTTCGGTTTAAGGATCTACCGATTTCCAATAATTATGAACGCACTTCAAAACTTGTAGCAATTACAAGTGGAACAAAAACTTGTTCAGGCATCATCTGGAACACCGTTGACTTTCTCGAGCAGTCAACACTACTAAAGCTCCAAGAACATTACCAAGTGCCAGTTTTTCCAGTGGGACCTTTGCATAAGTTCTGTTCATCAGCTAATCAGACAGCTAGCTTTGTAGAGGAGGAGAGCAGTTGCATTGATTGGCTTGACAAGCAAGCTCCTAACTCTGTTATTTACGCTAGCTTAGGAAGCACAGCCATGGCAACAATGGGCCAGAAAGATGTAGCGGAGATAGCTTGGGGACTGGCTAACAGTGATCAGCCATTTCTGTGGGTGGTTCAACCTGGCTCGGTGGTTCAGAATCAAGGTTCAGAATGGATTGACATCTTTCCAGAAGGCTTTATCGAGAAAGTAGCTGGAGAAAGAGGGTTGATAGTAAAATGGGCCCCACAAAAGGAAGTTTTAGGACATGGTTCTGTGGGAGGGTTTTGGAGCCACTGTGGTTGGAATTCGTGCTTGGAGAGTATATCGGAAGGGGTTCCGATGATATGCAGGCCATGTTTCGGTGACCACAAAGTGAACGGGAGGTACGTGAGTTATGTGTGGAAAGTTGGACTCGAGTTGGGACATGTTTTGGAAAGAAGGGAGATAGCAAGCGCGGTTAGAAAACTAATGGTGGAGAAAGAAGGGACGGAAATAAGGCGGAGAGCGGTTGAGATGAAGGAGAAGATCAGTGCTTGTGTCCAGGAAGGTGGTTCTTCGTACAAATCGCTGAATGACTTGGCTGAGTTCTTACCATCCTATTCGCCCAAACTGCAAGTGCTTGATCCATCAAGTGGCTGAAATTTTATTTTAGGAAATATCATGATGAGTGTTTCTTTTTATGGCCTTAAACTTGTTTTTTGATGATCAGGTCGGGTCTTTCCCCCATCACCTTTTAATTTCTGTTAAGTCTTTATACTGTAAAATTTAGAGGCAATATCCTTTTTGATTACAGAAGGGAAGATGTGACACAGTGAAATGGGCACCACACTTCATGCTGCATTTGGAGGCTTTTAGAAGCACTACAAATGAAATATACGTATCAAGCAAACGTAGCACACGTGACCGGCACGTGCCATCCTTCTACCGCAATTATTCATCACATGTGCGGTCTATTTCTTTAAACAAACTTCGTTTTCCAACGTACACTACTCTTCCCGCGTATGCATATCTTTATGCAATATTGACGGTATTTGTCTAAGTGTGTTTCCTATGATTGAACAAAGTCATTGGAAACATCCTTCTCGCAACGGGAAATCATTGAATTGAAGACTTGTGGATTGGAGGTTAGAATAATGAAACTAGCCATGTGGCCATAAATGTTAAAGGCGAGAGGCGGTCAAGATGTACTTAAAAGAAAAGGCGAAAAGCGAGGCGAGAGGCGGGCAGTAAAAAGGTGAGCAAGGAGGAAAACAAACTAAAAATTAGTAAAAAAAAAAAAAAATAGAAAATATATATCTATATATACATGCAACACATACACAAAGCACAAAACGTATTGTATTATGAACAAAAATAAAACAGTAAATAAATTCCACAATTCCACACATAATAGTATCCTAACACCGTTCAAACTTCAAAAGTATGAATTCTAAAACAAAAGGCGCATGAATTAAAATTATAAAGTTCAAATCAACAAAACAAGTACTCCCTCCGTCCCGGTTTAAGGTTCTTAGTTTGACTTTACACGCTTATTAAGAAACTAAGACAAATTTGAGTCAAGAAAGTAGTGTGTGAAGGATATAATTGTCCATTCATAAAGCAAGTGGGTGAAAAGTAGATGGGTAAGTGATGATTTTTTTGTAATATATGAACTTTATGAGGATAAGGATGTCCAAAATGTTAGGTTAAATTGTATATAACAATAGTAAAGGTTTTCTTGAACTTAATGATAATGACAAATATAAAATGAACCATAAAATAATTAACGGGGCAGAAATAAGGATAAACTATAAATGCAGAATATTAAATCAAACCGGGCAATGAATGAAGTCGAGTCTTGTGTTGGACACAATCTCCGCAAGAAGATATTGCCCCGCACTGGTGCTAACGGTCTGCGGCAATCTTCTCTCAAGATGAAACGACCTTACAATCGTTAATAGAAGCATTTCAAATTAACGATTTCGGCGAATGTAACAGTGTTTGACACTTCCAGACATTGAAGAAATCTTATGCAACAAGATGATACTATCTTCTAACAGATGCCTTGAGAATTCCTTTGAATTCTAACAGAATTCCATCGAATTCAGTTAAGTATTTAACCGAGTTCGTTAACTCAGTTAAATATGTGCTTCTCTACTTCTGATATGAAGAGAGAGTGATTTGAGTGCTATTCAATTGTGATTGAATGACTTGGTGAGGAATGTCAATCCTAGTGGCTTCGGCCGAGCGACCGATGCGTACGTGCGAAGTGCAAAGTGCGCCCTAAACCGCCCTTCGCGGGTCATGGGTTGATTTTGAGCAAGCCCAAAATTGTCCCATGTACCCACTAGGTAGCATACTTGGCCCAATGGACCACTTAAGCTTGGAAGCCCAAGTCCACACTTGATTGGAACCTTCTTAAATGAGCTATATTAAATACTCTCATCTTTTTCATTCTCCAACCAATGTGGGATAACCATTTCATATTCCCATAAACTCTTCATTTACCCACATCAACTTGCATACTTTGGACATTAATTTTCATTCACCCGGAATTGGTTTTGAGAAAATAAATATACCAAACTAATCTACTCCAAACGTAGATTACAATTATGCAATTAATTTTCATTTACACAAAATGGAACCTAATGGAATTATTGGTCAAAAGTCGGTCAAACCACACTTTTCCAAAACTAAATTCCAACACAAAACACTATTCATCATTTGCCATTTAAGGAATAAAGCAACTAAGAACCTTAAACTGGGACATACCAAAAGGAAAGTAAGAAATCAAGCTCAAAAGTCATGCAAAAGTAAATAAAAATTGAAAAACAGGGGAAAAGAAAAGAAAAGAAAACATAAAAAAAATGCAAAAAGGCGGCAGGAGGGCGGGAAAAAGGCGTTTAAGAAATGAGTACATCCGCCTGCCTTGCTACAAAAAGGTGACCGACCCCCAAAGGTGCCAAAAAGGAAAGGCGGGCTAGAGAAAAAGGAGAATTGTGGAAACGAGATGACCAAGGGGAGATTGTTAGCATGTCGTACTGCCCACACATGACCTATCACATGCTCGCATACAATCTGGACTCATATAAATACCTATCTCTTTGATTTAGGCCAGCTACAGTAACTTGGTTGATCTGCTCCGGGATGTTTCTAATTAACCTTTTTTAGTTAATATCGATTCTCGCTCCTCCTCTTCATTTCTCTTTGGTGGTTCATGTGTAACGCCAACTATAGACCCGCGATATTACCCGTTTAGGACCTCACTCATACAGAAGGCATTAGCGATGGAATGGGCTCGTAGAAACAGCTTGGGGACTAGCTAATAGTGAACAACCTTTCTTGTGGGTGATCCGTCCCGGTTCAACTAAGGAGGGGGGAAATTGGATGTCCCTGCTAAAAGGAACTGGTTTTGAACAAGTTATTGACAAGAGAGGTTGTGCGGTGGAATGGGCTCCACAGAAGGACGTTCTGGCGCATGAGGCCACGGGGGGATTTTAGTAGTTAATTCCGTTGAACTCTGATCGAAGAAAATGTTTTTAAAAATAATTATTCAAATAAAATTTTATTTTTATTTTTGGTCATGTGAAACAGAGAACAAGTGACACACCAGTTAAGAACTTAAAGAGTGGAGAAATCATAAAATTTCAAATAGAACGACTTCAGAATAGATTAAGGAGATGACACTGACCTCTGGAATTAAGTAATTCCTGGAGAACGATATTGTTCAGTTTACTACTTCAACTTGTAAAAAAAAAAATATATATATATTCATTCATGTTTAATTCTTCTTCTTGTCGATATCCATGCGTAGCTTTCGATCATAGTATTTAAAATATTCCTGGTGTGTCCATCACAAAATCAAGATTGCGACAACCAAAAAACGACATATTATAGCAAACAAACACAAGACACAACCTTAAATGATGCTGTTTTGTTGCAAGGCAGCCATCTTTATATCTTCTGCTAGATTTCCTGGAGTTGAGAAAGAGAGAAAAATGGAAACACAAACAACTCCAAAACGACTAACCCTAATCCTAGTCCCCGGTCCATTTGAAGGGCACATGACCCCAATGCTTCAGCTGGGCTATGTTCTTCACTCGAGAGGTTTTTTCATAAAAATAGCCCATACTAAGTTCAATTCTCCCGATTCTTCTGCCCATCCAGAATTCTCCTTCAACTCATTGTCTGACAACATTTCTGACGATGATCTCGTCAAACCTGGTGCAATCTTACCGGAACTTCTGAACAGCAGATGTGAAGCAGAGTTTCAGACTTACTTGGCTTATGTGATGATGGAGTCAAATGATCAGGTTGTTGCTGCCATTATCTACGATAATCTCATTTCATTTCCAGAAGTTGTTGCAAGTAATTTGAAGATTCCTAGCTTGATTTTTCGGCCCAGTAGTGCATCCTATTTGCTGTCTAATCTTGCCATTCCTCGCCTTCATGCTGAAGGGTACTTTCCGTTGCAAGGTACATAGTGAAAATCTTGCTTTACTTGATGAGCTAAGGGAATTCTTGCCTGAATAGTGCAAAGCTAATTGGGCTGTTCATGTGAGAATGCTTTTAAGGCCTAAAAAAATAAATTCTAAACCCTACTTTTAATACGCCCTCATTATCCCAAAATAACTGAAGCTAGGATGGTAAAATGGCTAAAAATATGTGGTAAATATCCTTACTTTTGGGGATAGTTAGTGCATATCTACAGTACAATTGTTAAAACTGCTAAAAAAAAATACATCACTACTAGAAAAATGTCTTTTAGAGACTCTTTGTTTGAGACAACAATCTTTAATAGTCTTTATTTAAACATTTTTGTGACGGCATTTCTCTAATGGTCTCTATTTTGGGCCAGCATTTCTATAATCGTCTCTATTTTGGGACGTGATTAACTAATAGTCCCTATTTTAACATGTTATATTTATATCAGAGACAGTCAGTGCTGTTGAGACCCCTATTATGTCCATATTTTGTCTTAAATTCAAACAGGGATGGTACTAGAAGCTAAGGCCACTTAATGAGACCATATCTCGTCTCAATAATTATGTTTTTTAATAATGCATGAATATATGGTTAAAAATTGGAATCAAAGTACGATGGTTAATAATGCCAATGTACCTGTGTTTTTTTTTTATCATACCATCTACTATACTGTTCAAACTCGCTAATTCTGCATCATGATACATTGCATTGCAGATTCTATGTTGTTGGAGCTAGTGCCGGAACTCTATCCCCTTCGGTTTAAGGATCTGCCGCTTTCCCATTTAACGTTGGAGTTTACCATAAAGCTTCTTGCAATGACTTCCAGCAGAACAACTTCTTCAGCCATCATATGGAACACCATTGATTTCCTTGAACACACATCACTGCTACAAGTCCAGAAACATTACAATGTTCCAATCTTTGCAATAGGTCCTCTACACCAATTTGCTCCGTCCCGATCAACTAGTTTTCTGACAGAGGACCGTAGTTGCATTGAATGGCTCGACAAACAAGCTCCTAAATCAGTTATTTATACTAGTATAGGAAGTGCAGCAGAAATGACCCAAAAAGAGCTAATTGAGACAGCTTGGGGGTTGGCCAATAGTAATCAACCGTTTTTGTGGGTCATTCGACCTGGCTCAGTTCGAGGAGGTTCAGAATGGATTGAGCTTCTTCCGGAAGGTTTTATCGAAGAAACTGCAGAGAGAGGTTGTATAGTGAGATGGGCCCCACAGAAAGATGTGTTAGCACATAGTAGTGTGGGATGTTTTTGGAGCCATTGTGGTTGGAATTCGACGTTGGAGAGTGTTTGTGAAGGGGTTCCGATGATATGTGCACCGTGTTCGTTTGACCAAAGGGTGAATGCGAGGTACGTGAATTATGAATGGAAGGTTGGGCTCGAAATGGAGAAAGTTCTGGAAAGAGAAGAGATCGCGAGGGTGATTCGAAGACTGTTTGTTGATAAAGAGGGGGAAGAGATAAGGGCAACAGCAGCTGAAATGAAGAAGAATGTCAATGCTTGTGTGCAAGAAGGTGGTTCTTCATACAAATCCGTGAATGACTTGGAGGACTTCTTATTGAGCTGACAGTGCCATTTTTCTGATTTCTAAGAATGATCTAAAACAAACAAGTTCATCTAAATTGTACCCTAAATAAACTGTTATATATTTGTGTAACTTTTCTACTTGCCATTGGGCCTTTATATTTTGAAACTAAGAGATATAAAAAATTACTTTAACTTAATTTTTAAATGGGTTATTGATAATTTAGACCCTGAAGTATAGTATCACCCTTCCAATCGAACCTTGAGAGTCTTTTTTCGCCAATTTAAGCCTTGAGGTAAAAAATGTTCGCCACATTAGGCCTTTTTGACGATTTTCGTCAGAAAAGTCAGTTAAAGGACCTAAATGAAAAGTTTAAACTTTGTAAGGCTAAAAATCAAAATAATTATTTTTATGTCAAAAATCAAAATAACTATTAAAATATTGAATAAAAGTTTTAAATTTTTTTGAAAATATTAAGTAATAAAAAATAAAGTGAATCAATAAATAAATTTTATTTTATTTTATAAACATAATAAATCTCTTTTCACATGTACCAAAAAAGATTTCATCAAAAAGAAGTCATCAAATAAATTAAGGCATTAAAGTATTTATTTTTTATCACCCACTCAATTTATAATTTTCTTTTATTCAATATTTATTATTGATATTAAATTAATAAGAAAACAATTTTTTGAAAAATAAATATTAAATACTCCCTCCGTCCCAAACTTTTGGTTACTAATTTCCTTTTTGGGCGTCCCATACTTTTGGTTACTTACCCAAAATGCTCAATTTTCTCTTTCCTTCCCACTCACAACAACTATCCACTATCTCATTTTCTCTCTCCTTCTCACTCACACCACCTACTTTTTTCTTAATCTCTGCGCATTCAATTTTGGTAACCAAAAGTTTGGGATGGAGGGAGTATAAGACAAGTTTATCAATCTTCCCTTTTTACCTCATAACACACACTAAAACACTAATTCCTCTGTTCGCTTACACATTCAACCACAACATCAATAACGTAGCAGTTACGGGCTCAACTTGTCTCATATTTAATATTTATTTTTCAAAAAATTGTTTTTTATTAATTTAATATCAATAATAAAGATTGAATAAAAGAAAACTATAAATTAAGTGGATGATAAAAATAAATAATTTAATGTCTTAATTTATTTGATGACTTCTTTTTGATGAAATATTTTTTGGTACATGTGAAAAAAAAATTACTATGTTTATTATTACGTTTGTAAATAAAATAAAATTTATTTATTGAGTTTATTTATTTTTATTATTTAATATTTTCAAAATAATTTAAAAACTCTTTTATTCAATATTTTAATAATTATTTTGATTTTCGGCATAAAAAATAAATATTTTGATTTTTAGCATTACAAAGTTTAACTTTTCATTTAGGTCCTTTAACTGACTTTTCTGACGAAAATCGTCAAAAATGCCTAACGTGGTGAACATTTTTTACCTCAAGGCCTAAATTGGCGAAAAAAGACTCTCAAGGTTCGATTGGAAGGGTGGTACTATACTTCAGGGTCTAAATTGTCATTAACCCTTTTTAAATTTTTAAAGTAAATTATTATTTATTACTCTCTCCGTCTCAAAAAGAAAGTCTCACTTGATTTTCAATGGTCAACACAACAGTCGTTTGATCAACAATTAAATCATCTCAATGTAACTCTAGAAATAGTTATTAATAAATCACCTTATGCTTTATTATTAACATTTAAAAAAAAAAACATTAGAATGATTAAAGGGAAAATGTCCCAAAAGTTATTTTTTCGAATATCCACTTCTCCACAAGTTTTCCATTAAATTAAAATGTCTGAAAAGTTCTTATGCAGTAGTATATCATACTACATGCAACATGCAGTTATAAAAAAAAATTAAAAAATGATGTTGCATCACTACTATTGCATCCAGCCGCCACCACCACCGTTGACGCCGGTCGCCGGAATCTGGTCACCGGCTGACGATGCATGCAGTATTATAGTCAATGTGTAGTGTTTTGCGATGAAGTACATGCTGAATAATACTCGCTCCATCTCATACTTATTGCTATCAAATGGGAGTGCACGGGGATTAAGAAAATATGTTGAAAAAATAAGTATTGTGAGTGGGTATGATAGAGAAAATAAAGTTAGTGGATAGTTGTTATGAGTGATTACGATTGAGAAAATTGAACATTTTGGGTAACGAACGCAAAATTAAGAGTAATAGTGATTGACGAAAGTCAATGGACACTACAGGACGTGATTCGTCTTTGTAAAATGCCAAAACTTTGGTGAGTGGTCTCATTATCCAGGGAACACTAAGAACGAACAAAGGTGGAAATCAGAGAGTGGGTTAATACAAAATTGGAGGGGAAATTGAAGTCCAAATGAGCTGAAAATTGAGAATTGTGTTATTGGGACAAGATCAAACGTTATACTAACAAGATTCAGATCGGAGAAAGGGAACAACTTCAAGCTGATCTGATCTGATCTGGTAAACTTTCTCCAACCCAATCTCATAATTTGCTTGCTCAAGTCTATATTTGGATCGCATCCGACCCGTGGAAACAAAGAAAGGGTAATAAATGGAAAGAGGAAGACGATTAGTTCTAGTCCCAATTCCAGATGAGGGGCACATGACTCCAATGCTTCAGCTAGCTACTATCCTTCATTCCAAAGGCTTTTCCATAACAATCGCTCATACTGAATACAACCCTCCCGATCCATCTAACCATCCTCATTTTGTCTTCCAACCATTGAAGGACAACTTATCGAGCAACAACGAGTGGACTGCTATCACTTTCCTCGAAGCTGTCAATACTGACTGCAAAGCACCATTCCACGACTTCTTAACCGATTTGATGGGAAAACAGGATTCAAATGATCGTGTGGTTGGTATCATCCTTGATAATCACATGTACTTTGCAGTAGAAGCTGCGGATCTCTTCAAGATTCCCAGCATTATCTTCCACACCAGTGCTGCTTCTTATTTGCGGGGTTACCTAGCCATTCCTCGCCTCAATGCAAAAGGCTACGTGCCTGTACAAGGTAATTGTTGCAAACATTACCCTCTTAATGAATGAAGTTTCTGAAAAATATGAGACAAATTAGAAGAAATTCAATCCGAGAAAATAAAAGAAAATAATTTTTTGGTTATCACACTTGTAATCAGATGTAACATCATCATATACTAGTATGTTACTCCCTTCGTCCCAAAATGAATGTCAAAAAAAATTCAAATTTCAAATTTGATCTATTGATCAAAGATCAAATGAAATTTGAATTTTTTTGACATTCATTTTGGGACGGAGGGAATATGATATTCCGGTTACTAATAAGGTTTCCACTTAGTCTTGCAGATTCTATGTTACTGGAGCCAGTGCCTGAACTATATCCCCTCAGGTTTAAAGATCTACCATTATCCAGAGCATTAGCTATGGAAGACACCCTGCAGCTAATTGAAAAATGGAGCAGCCTAAGAACTTCCTCCGCCATCATCTGGAACACTACGGACTGTCTCGAGCAGCCTACCTTAGAAGAGGTTAAACAACACTACCAAGTTCCAGTCTTTGCAATAGGCCCGTTACATAAAATGGCTCAAATTAAACCATCTAGTTTACTAAAGGAGGACCATAGCTGTTTGTCATGGCTTGATAAACAAGCCCCCAAGTCAGTAATATATGTAAGCATGGGGACTGTAGTGACCTTGAGTGAGAACGAACTAATCGAGACAGCTTGGGGATTGGCCAATAGTGACCAGCCATTCTTGTGGGTAGTTAGACCTGGCTCAGTAATTGGCTCGGAATGGATAGAGTTTTTGCCAGAAGGGCTTACCGAGAAAATAGGAGAAAGAGGCTACATTGTGAAAAGGGCACCCCAGACCGAAGTGCTTGCGCATAATGCAGTTGGAGGATTTTTGAGCCATTGTGGTTGGAACTCGACTTTAGAGAGTATTTGTGAAGGGGTTCCAATGATTTGTTGGGGACGGTCTATAGACCAGAGAGTGAACTCAAGGTACGTGACTTATGTATGGAAGGTAGGCGTGGAATTGAATCGTATACTGGAGAGGAGAGAGATAGAGAGAGCAATCAGAATATTATTAGTGGATGAAGAAGGTGAGGCGATGATGCAAAATGCAATTGATATGAAGGAAAAACTTGGTGCTTGTTTGTGTGAAGGTGGTTCGTCGTATAACTCTTTATATGATTTGGTAGAATTCTTGTCATCCTGATTGGTAATTGATGCTACCATGGTTGTTGCCCTTAATTGTATGCCTTGATGAATGTTGTGTTTGAGATATATAATGTGTACGCAAAGTAATGTATGTATAGCATCTTTTCCAGAATGTAGTTAATGTGTAATGTCTTGTTTTAATAGATTGATGTGGGGTAGTAGTTGGATTGCATTAGCATGTCGATGGGATTCTTAAGTTTCAGCCTAGAGTTTCATTGTAACTCATATAAGTAACGTTACATACCCAAAGTTGTGATTCAATATCATGGCTATGGCTAGACAGCTCCCACAGATGTAGTTAACTGAACTTGGTAAGCAATTCATCTATTACTATTTTTGTTCTTCTTGTTTAATTACTCATGCATATACTCCCTCTGTCCCGGACCAATGGTCATATTACTAAAAATAGTATACTCTTTACTATTCCTTCACTAATACTCTCTCCTACTTACTTTTATACTCGCAACACTTACATTTTCTCTCTCCTACTCTTTACTATTCCTCCACTAATACTCTCTCCTACTTACTTTTATACTCGCAACACTTACATTTTCTCTCTCCTACTCACTTTTCATACTCACAACACTAACACTTTCCTTAATTCCCGTCCCCAAAACCCTAGCAACGGCAAAAGAGGGGTCAGGGTGAGGCAAAGGGTGTTTTTGTTCATAGTCTTCTGTTGCATATAGGTAAAACCATTACAATTGCCACAGCTACAGATTCGGAAGCAGAGTGAGTAGGTAAGTTTGTGCTATACTCAAATTCCAAGGGGTTCAATTTTAAAGTTCAATAACCAATTCTATAATAGGCCTCCAATAACACAAAACAACCAAAGAGAAATGAAATTTGAACCACACGATCATCATCCACAAACAATAACATGCTCCAAGCGTACATTTAAAAGTCTCAAACTAAATGATAATGTTTTATATATAAAGGTGGAGAGACAAAATAGAAGTAGACGGGCAGAGGGAAAAAACAAAGAGAAAATAAATAAAGAGGCGAACAAACTACGAGAACCCAACCCACCCATTCCACACCTAACCTTTCCAAAGCACCAAATAAGAATGCACATCAAAACTTTGCTCGAGAACCAAACTAGCTCCATGTCACAAAACCATAAGTAGTACCTTGCCAAAATCCTAGCACTCTTTTCTTCCCCATTGTATCTCTACCAAAAACATAACTTTTCTAGTTAGTCCTAAGAACTGCACAAATTCAGACGTTGTCAGTGACAATTGAAAAGATGTTACAAACTATCATCACATGTCTAATTTCCAATGCAAGAATTTTTATTTTATTATTATATTTTAATGGAGAACTCTTGTATATTACTTGAACAGGTTTCAACAATAAGCTCCCCATTAGTGAACTTTGACTTATCATGATTCATGCATAGAAGACGAGCCTGGAACATTTTCTATGTCAGCATCCAACGAATCAACATTAGTTTTCAACTTTGTCGCCACATCGTCAATATCAAGCTTATGGAGAGAGGGTAACAGTAAACTACCATGTGCAGGAGCAATCTCTTCCGGTCGCGTTCTTAATTTTTGACATGACATACAACAAATAATTGAGATACATAATACTACAATCATACAAGTAAAATTTCAATCTAAATAATATAACGGAAGTTTATTTTTAATCCATTTAAGTAACACATGGGCATAATCACCCTTAGTGTTCTCCTTACCATTACAAAGGTGATTGTTTGTAAATTTCTCCAAAAAAAAAAAAAATGGACAGTCATTCTTAAACAAAATTCAAAAAAGGAGTGCCATTTTGAGAGAGAGTGGTACATTGAATTTCATAATCTTTTAGTAGCAATCTGCTTAACTTTTGGTCGCCGTATGTATTCTGCTAGCATAATTAGTTTTAGTTCAACAATGGCCGGTCATACTGACTACATTTATCAACACCCATGTCACCTTCAACCGGCTACAAACAAAAATAGCTTACGGATTGAATGTGCCACTAATGAAATCATTTAATATTGATAATCCAAATGAGACTCATTCAAGCAAACTAAAACATAACTGAATTTGAACTTTCTTACTGACCTTTCAGTGTGGCCGATTTGATCCTATAGTGGCAAAAGATATATCCCACATTCGACTTGAATACAGGCTTTCCCATGGTCAACACTCCTTCATCTCAAACCTTGCAGATCATGGATAGGGGCGTTCTGAACCATTGACTGAAATCAAAATAAAAATTAATTAACAACCTTGGTCAAGTGGATCTTAATAGTATCATGTTATATATCCTTTAAAATCTAGATGTGGCTACACTTGATCAAAGTGAAAGAACAATAAGAAAGGCATATGCACATAGACTCAACTTCTTCACCATAAATACACAAGATCATAGGTAGATCAAGGGTATGAAGCCATGAGGATCAATCCAACTGAATAATTGACAAACATTAATTACTTTTTTTTACCCATCTTTTGAAGCTATGGGGATCAATCCAACTGAATAACGGACAAATAATAAACAAAACGTTAATCTTTTCTCCATGCTTAGTGAAAACATAGTCCCTCAAGCCCAAAATGGGTGTCTACTTTTTACTTAAAAGCAAAAAAAAAAATTTAAAAATTATGAAAGTTAATATTTATAAAAACGGATACTAATTTTGAGAGAGGGAATAATAATAATATATATTAAAAAAAAACAGTTCAGTGAATTCTAAATGTTTAGAACATGGTGTCTCCTTTCTCATACATTTCACTTGTAAACTATCTACTGAGAGAGAATGAGTTCAGGATAAGAGTAACGCCGTAACGGTCACATATTAAGGTCATTCCAAAAGAACTACTCCTTTTGACCCTAAATGAATGTCCATTTTCAAGAAATTTTTGTCCCGAAACGAATGTCTTCTTTGGAAAAAACTTTCTCCCTACATGTTTTTTTACCAAATGTTTTTCACTTGTCTTTTTATACTTGCTAAACTAAATGTTCGGAAAGAGGATTACAAGAATATATATTAATCTTTGCCACTAAATTGTATAAAAACTAGAGATTTTCGGAATGTAGCTTAAAATGAAATTCGGACATTCATTTAGAGAAGAGGGAGTAGTATAAAAGTAGTAAGGTATGAAAATGGTAAAATAAACTAACCTCATTATTGATTGGTTGTCTGTTGCCACAAGATGCCATTTGGAGTCCATCCGAATCTCAACCAGTGTTAGCCAAAACCGCCTACTTATGGAGATGAGTACAGCAGTTAGGATGTATTCCTTCTTTAGTATTTCAAGTTTTTCTTGACATCTGCTCTACAAGATATATGAACTTGTTTGCAAACAAGCAATCATTCTAACTGCACAAGGGCGAGAAAAAAGATGGAACCAAAGGAAACGCTTACTCATCGTCGAGTCGTGCTAGTCCCATGTCCACTACAAGGGCATATAACCCCAATGCTTGAGCTAGGCACAGTCCTTCACTCCAAGGGCTTCTCCATTGTGATTGCTTACATAAGCATGAATCCTCCTGATCCTTTCAAATACCCTGATTTCCTTTTCCTGCCCATATTGGACAACTTATTTGATTCTGATTCCTCCCTTTCCAATCTAATCGCTCTGTTCAAGAACCTTAACTCCCACTGTGAAGCACCCTTTAAAACACTGTTGGCTAAGATGATTGCACAAAATGATAACGAGCAGGTTGCATGCATAATCCAAGATACAGTCATGTATTTTGCAGAGACTGCCGCAAAGGAGATGAAGATTCCGAGCATCATTCTGCGCACCAGCAGTGCTTCTTCACGGTTAGCTTACCTTGCTATTCCTCCACTCCATGCCAAAGGCTATGTTCCATTGAAAGGTAAACAATACTACAAAATCTACCTTGATATTCAAATAATGGACATAAATAATACACCCACTTGATCCGTTCTAAAATAAATATCACCTCTCGATTTTTTTTGTTAACTTGGTCCAACTTTGACCAAAAAGTTATGAAAATATAATTATCTTCATGTTATTCGAGAAATGGGTTATTGGTGCACCTAGATAAACACTATCAATAAGTATTTCTAAAATTTAATGAAAATGCATAATTTTTCATAAAATGTTGATCAAAGTTCAATCAAGTTGACCAAAAATGTTGTGATGCGACAGAGGGAGTAATGGGAAGTGTTTGACCACTCTTTGTTACAGATTCTATGTTGCAGGACCTAGTGCCTGGTGTTGATCCACTCAGATTTATGGACCTGCCACTTTCTCATCAAGTGAAAGTTGAAGAGACATTAGAGATGGTCTCGCGTACAAGAAACGCTAGCGATGCTTCTGCCATCATTTATAACACTCTTGAACATCTTGAGCCTTCAACATTGGCACAGCTCCAGCACATTGATAAAGTCCCGTTCTTCCTTTTAGGTCCTTTGCACAAGATGGCTCCGACCTTGTCGACTAACCTACTAAAAGAGGATACAAAATGCATCACGTGGCTTGATAAGCAGGCACCAAAATCAGTTGTTTATGTAAGCATGGGGAGCTTAGCAACCATTGATAAGAATGAGTTAACTGAGATAGCCTGGGGACTTGCCAATAGTCAACAACCATTCTTATGGGTGATAAGACCCGGTTCTGTTCATGGATCTGAATCGGGTGAGCACTTGCTGAAAGAGTTTAAAGAAGAGATTGGAGAAAGGGGTGGTGTTATCATAAATTGGGCACCTCAGAAGGAAGTGCTGGCACATGATGCAGTGGGAAGCTTTTGGAGCCACTGTGGTTGGAATTCAACTTTAGAAAGTCTGTCCGAAGGGGTACCCATGATATGCAGACCCTGTTTCGGAGACCAGAAGGTTAACTCAAGGTACTTGTGTCATGTATGGAAGGTAGGCATACAGATAGAAAGTGAGTTGGAAAGAGGCGAGATCAGTAGAGTTATCAGGAGACTCATTAAGGATGATGAAGGGAAAGAAATAATGCAGAGATCAATTGAGATGAAAGAAATAATCAACATGAGCATACAGAAGGGTGGTTCCTCGTACATTTACGCGGCTGACTTGGTAAAGTTTATTTTGTCATTTTCCGTCCAAGAGTGACATGGTCCTTTATGGGGTTTTGAAGATTTTGGATCTAGAACTTTTGCAAGACAACTTATTACGAGTCAATCAGATTTCATTGGCATCAAGAGCAATTGTCTCAGATTACTAGCTACTCCCTCCCTTCCATAATAAATGTCGCATTTGACTTGTCAACCTTTTCTAAAAAAATGTGTTTAACTTGTTTGCGTGTTGCTTGTACAATGATAAAATTGCACTATGACTATTTTCCTATTTAGGAACACGACATATTTTGGGACGGACAAAAGCGAGAAATGAGACATTTATTATGGGGGGCGGAGGGAGTAGTTTTTGTTCCAATACGTTTGCGCAGTGGGACAAACTACAAAGGTAAACAGTAAACCCACAGCTACACATATAATCCTCATGTCTCAGATATGATTACCAAAGGCTCTGCTTCCCTAGTGTTAGCTACCACTGCCGAGTTGGCAAAATGTTCTCCCTTATTTTTGGTACGTAAGAGTTCCCATTCCATTCCATTCCATGCAATTCAAACTACCAGAGAATGAAATTACCCCAAAATCTCCTTCATTAGTATGATTAATCCTCCGTATATTACTTCAACAAATCTCCTGACTATTTTATGTAGTTAAAATTAAAAGAGTGCTTTATTACAGGTACTTCTCCCTTCTGCTTGCTCTCTCACATCTCATTCTCTCACACATGCAAGGTATGCACCCTACATCACATACAAAATCTTTCCTACCTATTCCAGGTAATTATATGTGGGATTTGACTAGTTCAAATACTGCTGTTTGACTTGAAAAAATCTCGATTATCCTGAATGACCAGTCAAGTGTCTCCCTTGAAAGATATACCATGTTTAAAACAGGATATCTGGTTTTATTGTGTTCATACCATAGTCGAGTGTTAACAATACTAGTATAACGAAAAATAAAAAATTAATTCCCTTTATTAGGAGTGAATCATAACTAAAAGAAAAATCACCGGGTAGTAACATGTATCACCAAGCACCACATCAGCACAATAGCGCAGACCTCCATACAGAAGAAAAAAAAAAAAAAAAAAACAGAAATGCCTACCAAGTGAATCCAGCAATGGAGATTCAGCAATATTTCCCCAATGCATTCTAGAATCAGGTAGAAAGAAAAAAAAAATCATATCTAATAAGGTCAGCTTCACAGAAGATTCCATTCTTTCGCTTAAAAATGATGCACATGCTATTTGAATGCCAAGTGAACTCATTTCCGTTTTTGAGTTCCGGGACATTGTGAAAAAAAAAAAAAAAAACAATTTTAATAGCAAATATACACCAGTACCATTTACTGTCCATATATCTCCTCTTAGGCTTATAAGATACAAATACACATAAAGTTGTGATATTTTTAAAGGCAATTGTTGTAAATTTCTCCAAATTGAGCAGGCATTCTCAAGCACAACTCAAAAACGGACAGTCATTGAGATAAATGGAGCACATTGAATTTTAGTAATAACTTACTAGGCTTAGGCAATCGAAATCACTTTTTGTTTGCCATAAAATTATTCTGCTAACTTAGTTATAGTTCGGCATTGGCCAATCATACTATATTCAAATATCAACATCAATGTCACATTCACCAGACTATAAACAAAAATAGCTTCCGGCTGGAGTATCTACCCTCTGATGCAATCATTTAATATTGTTAATCCAAAAATGAGACTCATTCAAGCAAACTTTATAATACTGTAATTTGTACTTTCTTACTGACCTTTTAGCGTGGCCGACTTGGTCATGTTGTGGCAAAAGATATATCTCACATTGAACTTGAATATAGACTTTCCCCGAAACCAATGCTCCTTCGTCCCCAACCATGCAGACCTTCCTAGTTAATTCCAATAACTAGTTGCCAGATCTGGTCTTGAGAATAAAACATTGAATGAGTCAGATGAGTGATAAGTCCATCCAGTCAATCCAAAATGTCAGTAATATACTTTATTCATTTAACAACATCCATACAAGTTGAAATTACTTAGACTAGATATTTGATCATGACGAACATTTATGCGTTCATAGAAATATAGGCGGAGAACCTCACCATTCACCAAAGAGTTTTTGTATTATGATTGTGTACACCATGATCAATGGCCAAATACACTAACCATGATGATTTTCTTCTTTGCCTATATTGGAGAACCGTTTTGGAATTCATATAAACTTTGGTTCCATCTATACTTAAAAGTTAACATCATTTAATCATTATCTGCCACAAGTTGGAAGGACATGACATCAGGCTTTTATTCATTTTTCCTTGTATTTTTCTTTTTCATTCTTTTGGATGAAAAAGGAGAATATGTTCAATAGAACGAAACAAATGATGCAAAACAAGACCCTTTTTGCATTCTCCAACGGACTTGTTCTCCTTTACTTAAAAATCCTCAGTTCGGCTGAGATTCCTATAGGACATTCTCATGCTGAGAAATATTGTACAGCGCCATTGATGTGTAAGCAAAATTCTGCAAGACTAGTCCCCAAAATAGGCGTTAAATGTACCCTTTCTGGTGTTGCTAATAAACATGTATGTGATTACATGTATTCCTAGTTTCCTACGCAACTGTTAAGATAACAAGAAAATATAGGGTGTCACAAGTTCTAATAAACTTGAGAAACAAGAGTAATTCCATTTAGTCAAATGTGCTGAGCTTTATTATACGAATGAGCCTATTTTGCAAACGCTACATAGGAAATGGGAAAATGACATGCTATAACTCAAGAACCAATTGTGCCAATGAATAGCGACGTTCTTAACCATTGACTGAAACCAGAATAAAAATCGATCTAGGACCTCAGCTAGACAACCTAGGTCAAGTGTTTCTAACTAGTCATTCCCCCACCCCACCCCACCCCCCCCCCACCCCCCACCAAAAAAAAAAAAAATCAATGTCTATTTTTCTAAAAGTTCTGTCCCTAAATGAATGACCATTTTTTGGTGAAATTTCCAAATACTACCTTGTTAAAAATCATGCCTTAGCATACAGTTACAAGCATAATAATCTAGATAAGGGTATAAAGCCATGGGGATCAATACAACTAATTAAGGACATGAAGCCATGGTGATCAATCCAACTGAATAATGGGCAAACAATAAATACTTCTTCCTTCCATCCATCTTTTTCAGAAATGAAAAGAACTAGTAAAGAGCAAACTAACCAATACCTCATATGTCAATTATTGAACATCATATAAAATTATAATATCTTTTTCAATCAGTTGGCTTCATTAGTTTATTTTTATCTTTTATCAAAAGGGCAAAATGTTATGTTAATGCGATCTTTTAGGAGTCCTGGAACTAATATAGCTAAAGAGAAAAAGGTAGCTCTGATAGACAGGAATCAAGAGAGAGGGAGAGATGGAAAAGCAAGGAAAACTAACACCTCGACGATTGGTGCTAGTCCCATGTCCAGTCCAAGGGCATATAACTCCTATGCTGCAGCTGGGCGCTATCCTTCACTCGAAAGGCTTCTCAATAACGATCGTACACACAAGATACAACTCTCCAAATCCTACTAGCCATCCTGATTTCATCTTCCTGCCATTAACAGACGACTTATCTAACAACAACACCTCTGGTAATTTAATCAAATTCCTACAAACTCTGAACAGCAGCTGTAGAGTACAGTATCAGAAACATTTACCCGAGATGATTGAACAAGAAGATCCACAGAATCAGGTAGCTTGTGTCATTTATGACACACTCATGTACTTCTCAGAAGCTATGGCCAGCGATCTGAAGGTTCCAAGCTTGGTCCTCCGTTGCAGCAGTGCTTCCTACTTGCAAGCTTACATTGCCATCCCTAGGCTCGCTTCAGAAGGCTATATCCCCTTGCAAGGTAACTGAAATTTTGTTTGGCTAGTAAATAGAAAAAGATTACTTCTATGTTATGCATTTCATCATCATCCTTGATAACAGGTATAAAGATGCATTAATCTCTTTGTAAAACAAAACTTAATATGGGATGAAATGATTAATCCATCTGAAGCATGCATTTAATAGTAAAAATATAGATTATGCGATAATAACGGTGCCAGTCTGACCTTTTCGCTCAGATTCTAAGTTGAAGGAGCTAGTCCCTGACCTTTATCCACTAAGATTTAAGGATCTACCCATGCCAAGTTTTGCTTTGGAAGATGCACTAAAACTGCTTGAAATCACGAGTAGCATAGGAGCATCTTCAGCCATCATATGGAATAGCATGGAATACCTAGAGCCTTCATCACTGTCAAATCTTCAGCAACACTACAATGTTCCATTTTTCCCAGTGGGCCCTCTGCATAAGTTGGCTTCCCCTCCATTGACCAGCTTACTGGAAGAAGACATGAGTTGCATCAAATGGCTTGACAATCAAGCTCCAAACTCAGTTCTTTATGTAAGTTTAGGAAGCTTAGCAACCATGGACGAGAAAGAGCTAGCTGAGACGGCTTGGGGACTAGCCAACAGTGACAAGCCATTCCTATGGGTGATCCGGCCTGGGTCAGTTCAAGGCTCAGAGTGGGATGAACTCTTGCCAGAAGGATTCAGAGAGAAAGTAGAAGAAAGAGGTTGCATAGTGAAATGGGCACCCCAGAAAAAGGTATTAGCACATGTTGCAGTAGGAGGGTTTTGGAGTCATTGTGGATGGAACTCAACCCTTGAAAGCATCTGCGAAGGGGTTCCAATGATATGTAGACCATGTTCCATAGACCAAAAGGTGAACGCAAGGTATCTGACCTATGTGTGGAGGGTGGGCATTGAGTTAGAGGAGGTGTTTGAGAGAGGACATGTCGAGAAAGCTATTAGAAGACTTCTTGCGGATAAAGGAGATGAAATCAGGGAGAGAGCTACAGATATGAAGATCAATATCAAAAACTGTGTTACCAGAGGTAGTACAATGGGCAAATCCTTAGATGAATTGGTTGAGTTCCTTCTGACACTGCCCAAGTGAGTCAAATGACTGGCTCCACTCAGCATATTTTCATCTCATTACATGCAGTAGGCCTGTATACTCCCTACACCAGTTTATGAAACATTAGTAACATTTGAAATGTAAGAAAAAAACAGCCCTTGTTGTATTTACTGTGACCGATCTACTGTATTTTTTTTGTTTCACCCAATTACAGATCTATGCTCCATTGAATGGTCGCCATGTGTTGATCCGGCTCATGTGGCAACCATCCACTGCTGTATTTCAGGAAAATGAATGACAATCATGGAGACAAACCAAGTCCATATTTTGGCATCTGGCATTACACCTACATCATAAAACAAAAGCAAAGGCCATCATGGAAAAAAATTATCTGCTTCCAACTTTCCGATTGCATCTAGAAGGAAGACGGAAAGTAGTGCCAAGAGAACATATCTGTTATTCAACTTTCCGATTCCATTTAGAAGGAAGACGAAAAGTAGTACCAAGAGAACATCCCTGTTATTCAAAAAGTGAATACAACAGAGCTTATTTGGCTACATTAATTGCGACATACTCCGCGATCCCAAAATAATTATCGCGTCGATTGTAGAAGTTTTGCATCCATCCCAAAAAGAAAGTCGCATATGTCTAGTACATTTCTTATAACTGGTACAAACAAAGCACAATCAAGTAAAACACCATCCTTAAAAAAAAGTTTGACTTGTCAAACGTGAATATTTGTTTGGGATGTAGAAAGATACTCTCTACAACTCAAAAGCCCCAAAATTTAGCTAGAGTGTTGTAGTTTACTCTAAGTCTGCCCCAACCAAGGACGCAGATGCTTCACTCATCAGCTACTTCTTACTCAAAATCTCTTTTACCCTTTTCTCAAAGGGAAATACATGAGATTAAAATGCATAGTTACTACCTCCGTCCCAAAACGAATGTCCACAAATTTTCAAATTTGCACTTGATCAAGAGCAAATTTGAAATTTTCTTGGACATTCAATATGGGACTGAGGGAGTAGCAGAGTATGTAAACAAAAGCACTACCATCATTCCATGCTCTTACCGATAGGCCTGGTGGCTGGTGCATAAGATGAATCCAACTTCCTCAAGTAAATTGCAACAAGAAGAAGCCAGATGCATCACATGGCTAGACAATCAGTGGCGGATCCAGGATTCCTAACCACCGGGTGCACAATTTACACTACATAACTTTGAATTAAAAAAAAAAAAAAATCGAAACGCAATTACATTACAATTCATAACTTCAAATACAATTGTCTCATAAAAGAAAACAATACAACTTTCTAAATTAAATTTGTCCCTTACGAGTTTTCATACCTTGAAAACGTTTAATAACATCCTCCTCCTTAACTTCTCTAAGCAAATCTTTTTCAATGAAACATAAAAGACAATCATTCAAAAATTGATCACAAATTTTGTTTCGTAACTCGTTCTTGACATAGTTCATCCCGGAGAAGCATCTTTCCACACTTGCAGTTGCTACCGGCAAAATCAATGCCAACTTCAACAGTCGATACACCAATGGGTACGACAAGTATTTTCTTGTTGTCACTAGAAGTGAGCACAAATCAGCAATGCCCTTCAATTGACAAAATCTGCTATCCGATCGCATATCCATGATATATGTATCTAGTTGATATTCAAGAGCTCTACATTCATGACAAGTGAAGTCATCCGGATAAAACTGAGCCAACCTTATCAATTTTGATGAATCAAAATCAACAAATCTATCACTTGGATTCAAACTAGCAACACAAATAAGCAACTCAGAATTTATCTCATTGAAGCGAACATTAATCTCCAAAATCTGTCTATCCAAAATGGCATAAAAGCACTCTACACGATAATGAAAATCATTCGTAACATGAGTCTTATGGCGAGGACGGTGACGATTAACATATTCAGCATCCATATTCAATAATCAACCAAAAACACCAACAATCCTACAAAAAATCAATGAAATAACCATTCAAACACATATATATTTAAAGTCAAACATTTAATAAACACTCATATTGAAATCACCCATGAAATTTGAAGAAAAAAATCAAAGCCCCAAAATAATATTCAAACCCTAGATTTCAATTTACAACAATGACAATCCAGAGAAAGAGAATAAGATGAGGGATTTGAGTTGAGGATACTTACAAGAGGGAGAATGATTGAGAATAATGCTTTGCAGATTTCCGATTGACTCTCTCGGTTGATCTTCTCGTTCGACTTCCTCGTCCGGCACAGCGTCGCCAGTCGGCACTCCTTTCTTCCTTCCGTGTTTGCAAAAAAAAAAAAATTGAAATTTGTGGCCTCTGTTTGTTTTCCTCTCCCGTAAAACACAAATAGGTGGGTTTCTTACTCTTTTACTAAGTTCACATCCCATCTAGTTAATTTTGATACTCTAACTCATTTTTTATGGGGGTGCACTTAGTAAAAAAAAATTAATTAAAAAAATTTGGTTGACCGGGTGCACGTGCACCCGCTCCTGCAACGTAAGATCCGCCCCTAGCAAGCTTCTCGCTCAGTTACTTGTATAAATTTTGGGGGCTTACTTTTATTCATGCCATCTTTCACAGACTAAATAGTAAATGCAAGGTACTTGAGCCATGAATGGAGGATTGTCCTACATTTGGAGCAAGATTTACGTAGAGGTGATAGAGAGAAAGGCCATCAAAGTGCTCATGGTGAATAAAGGAAAGGAAATGAGACAGAAAGAATTGCATGAAGTAAAGATTGATTTCTGTGTTCAAAACGGTGGTTACTTGCCCAATATCCTGATTGAGTTGCTCGAGTTCATATTATCGTTGTAATTAGTACTATGCCTTAAGGTTTCTTGGTCGTAGTGAAGATTCCGATTCATCACTTGTTGCAGTTGTTTAAGGGCCTTTCTATAATAATGCCAACACAGATAACAGCCTTAATTGCTAGTTTTACCTCTTAATAACCTATCAAATGTTGTGCAGATACTTGCTTTGGTAATGTTACATAACTGTATGCAGCTACTTTAAAGTTAAAGGCCTAACAACATTTCGAACCATTGTACTTTGCTTAAGATCTAGTTTTAACCATACATGTAATATTTCAGCAGTTTTTCCTTTTAATACCCACCCATTCTCGAATGTTGTCTTAATTATCAATGAACTTGAACCAGTTGTTCCACTCAACTGTACAAAGCTAATCACAATAACAAAATGACCATCTGAAGTCAGAATTAGATTACTTCAAGATAATTGTGAAATGGAAGCTGGTCTCAGAAAAGAGAAAGATAATTGTTGTTAATAACAGTCCAATGTCATTGCAGACTTCCTGAAAATGAAAGGTAGCAACAAAATCATTACAGTCTATAGCCCTCTTCGAAACGGATTCTAAATACTCCCTCTATCTCGGACCAATGAGCACAAATTTCCTTTTCGAGCGTCCCATTTAAAACGGGCACATTGGTCTGTGACGGAGGGAGTAGTTATTTGAATGCTTTAAGATAACATTTGGAAGATTATTAATAGGCGAAAATTTATTATAGGACACTCATTTTAATACAAGAAGCTCTGATACTGCTCGGGATGGCCAAAACCGGTTCCGGGCCCGGTTCCGGTTCGGAACCACCGGTTCCGGTTCGGCATATGGGTAACCCTTAACCGGCCCGCGCTTACCCCGGTTCCGGTTCCGGTTTGGCACAATCCGGTTCCGGTTCAGTCCGGTTCCAGTACGGTTCCGGTCCGGTTCCGGTCCCCCCTTTAAAATTATTGAAAAACAAGGGATTTTCGGTCCGATTCCGGTTCCGGTCCGGTTCGCCATTTATGTGAACCGGAACCGGCCCGGATAACTTACGGTTCCGGTTACTCCGGTTCCGGTTTACTCCCCGGTTTGCTCCGGTGCCGGGCTTTTCTGGTCCGGTTCCGGTCCGGTTTTCCGGTTCCAGTCCGGTTTGGCCATCCCTACATATCACCATTACATTAACACGACTCAATCCATCTTATTATGATGAGACACAAAACATTCTATAGATCAGACTGATTAGCAAATAAGAAGAGTTCTAACCAGAAATTTCAATGGACTTGACATCAGGTTTCTTCACCTCCTCTTTCGGAACTGTGACAGTCAAAACACCGTTCTCCATGGCGGCCTTCACCTGATCCAATTTGGCATTCTCCGGCAGCCTGAACCTCCTCATGAAATTACCACTGCTACGCTCAACCCTATGCCACTTATCATTCTTCTCCTCCTTCTCGACGCTTCTCTCTCCTCTAATCTGTAAAACCCTATCGTCCTCGATCTCGACCTTCACTTCTTCTTTCTTAATCCCCGGCAGATCGGCCTTGAACACGTGTGCCTCCGGCGTTTCCTTCCAATCAACACGCGCGTTCACAAAAGAGGAATTTTCTCGGGAAAGTTCGGGGAAGTAGTTGGCGATTGATGATGATGATGGGAAGTCCTGGAAGGGTTCCCATAAATCGAGGGAGAAAGGATCGGCATTCCTGCCGCGGCGGTTTCCAAAGAAGCTTGGGATGATGGACATTTTAGAAAGATTAGCAATTTGATGATGAAAGTTTAGAGAGTGGTGGGAAATATGCTGAGAAAGTGCGGGAAAATTGATTGATTGCTTTGATAGATGATGATAACGCTTGAGTAGTGGGGAGCTAATTTATAAGGGGCAACAGAAAATGGTAGGACTTTCTGGGAGATCAAGAAGCTTCCAGATTTCTAGCAGTTTCTCGATTTTAAAGAAAGCTTTTATGCATTTTTGCACCTCACTTGAGAGTTTAAGAGGTGGACAGAATAACTAAGGGGAAAAAAATAAAATAAAAGAAATATGTGGTAGAAAATGAAGATAGATAATGAGTTGGGTTAATAGTAGTTTGGTTGAATGAATTGTGTGGTGGAAAATGAAGAGAGAATGAGTGTGTGTGGTAGATTGAATATAAAATTATAAAAAAAATTATCATTTTAGGGATTCTCAAGTGAAATGGGACACATCAAAATGAAAATAAATCTCAGGTGAGGTAGGACGGAGGGAGTACTAAATTATTTAATAATATAATGGAAACCTGAAATTGCCTTCCTCCTTAAAATTATACTCCTTCCGTCCCACTCGAATTAGGATTTTTGGGTTGGGCAAGGGGATTAAGGAAAAAGTGTTAGTAAAGTAGGTGTTGTGAGTATGAAAAGTAAAGTAAGAGAGAGAAAATGGGGTAGAGAATAATGAGTGGAAAGTTGTTGTGACTGTGAATGTGGTCCCTTTAAATAAAACATTTCCATTTTTGGGTTGTCCTAATTCGAATGGGACACCCAAAATGGAAATTTGTCCTAATTCGAGTGGGACAGAGGGAGTACTCTCTTTCAGTTAAAGTTCTTAAATTTATTTTTTTTCAAATTTGTCTCAATTTAAGTTTTTTTTGTTTGCTTTATTCGATAATTGGAAAAAAAATATGAAAAGTGTTTTGGATAATCTGTCCTCAAAAAATCATAAAATTACCAAAAAAAAAAAAAAATCTTATCTAACCTACTTTTCACCCCCACTTGCTTTATGAATAGTGTTTTGGACAATTGTCGCCCTCCTCTCTAACTCTTCATTTTCAACTTTCCCACCATCCCTCTCTCCCCTTCACCTTCCCCCACCACCGACCGACGCCGTTCCACCCTCATCCCAACCCCACCAGTGCTTACGTGTCGACCTTTCCCTCGTCTTCCTTCGTCTCTCTGTTGAAACGATTTCGGTGACATCATTCTCCCTACAACAGACAACGCCTACAGCAAACCCTATGAAAAGGTAGTTGAATTCTTGCACTTGGATTGCGAAGTAGATCATCACAGTTAGCGATCGAGTGGAAAATGCAGTTGATGAAGTTGTAATCAAGCAGAGGCCAGCGGTCGAAATTTAGAACTTGGAAAAAATACACAAGGTTGTTACATCTTGGATCTTTGGCTAACTCTTATACTCTTACAACTTTTCACCCTCCCACTATATGCTTCATCCTCATGTGTTGCCCCTCTTTGGTGCGCTCCTCTCTCCCTATCCACGCCCTAATCCCCAAAGTCCAAACAATCTTTTCGCATAACAACAATAGATCCATCAAAGTCATAGTCTCTCGCCCAAGCATGCAATGAATCGTACTTCAATTTCAATTTCCAGAACTACATCCTTGGTTCTTGTATAGATGCTCCATATCCATTTTTCATGCGTTCTCATGAGACTTTTGTTTCACATTTCGGGTTTTTTCTTCTATAATACATCAGTTGGATAGTTTGATGATATTTATGCATTTATATGTGAATATGTCCATAGATTGTTATAGTAGTATAAGTTTTGTAAAAGATTAGTCTCGAGCATTGATTGATTTTTGGTGTTTTGTTTGTTTGTTAGAAAACTGTAGTGATCTCTCGTACTTATTAATATGAGCGAAGTGCGTATGATGGGGCACTATGAGTATTTTTGTTCTAAGAGCTTTTGAGAAATTATGAAAATGTTTCTCTTTCTTTAAGAACTAATGTTAGCTAAGGGACCTTACCTTAATTATCCAATTTATTTTCTTAAGAACTAATGTTAGCTGAGGGGCCTTTCGTTTTTTCCAAAAAAGGCATTGGAGATTGTGTAATGCTTACTCGCAAACTTCTCGTTTATACCGTAGTAATCTTATTTGTTTTTATCCTCATCTTTGGATTCCTCTCTAATGACCCAAGCCATAATCCTGGGCCAGAAGCGTCTCAAGCTCAAGCATTTACTTTTTTAGTCAGAGACCAACGTCTTGGAGCTAACATGGGATCCGCTCACGGACCTATCAGTTTAGGTAAATATTAAATTCCCACTAGAGAAGTCATTTGCCTCAATTTTATCTATTTTTAAAGTTGTAAAGACAATTAAGTCTATTCTGATCATTTCCAAATTTTGTTGTGCTCCAAACAAGTTCAAAGCTACATAATAAGAGAGTATTATTGATTTAACTTCCTAAAAACATGTTTCCAAGTATCATGTTCTTGCATGTTTTTGCAAATTTGCTTTTAACTAAAAAAAATTATAAATATTTGTGTATTTCTGTAGATCAGATTTTAAATTTGCTTTTAGTTTAAAACAAATTTATAACATTTTTAAACGTCCACTTTAGATTTTAGAACTGAGGTAGTATATGTTATGCCCTCGATCAATCAGTTCATGTTACATAAACTCATCCACTTGTAACATAAAAATTTCAATTCAAGCCTTTTAAATTATGGTATGCCCTCACTAAATCAGTTCATGTTACATAAACTCATCCACTTGTAACATAAAAATTTTAATTCAAGCCTTTTAAATTATATATGGGGCATTTACCATATAATCCTTCTAGGAAGCTTATATTACATTTTAAGATAAGGAATATTTTGACTAACCATATAGTCTCTTGCTTACATGTTTCTCAATATTTTACTATGTCCACCCTCTCAACATTTTACTTTCACCCCAACCATTATCACCTTGGGCTACCCCTCACCACCTTCTCCAGTCAACAACTCCAGCGACCACCAACTCCGACGACCACTCCGGAACAAAATAAATAAATAATAATTTATTTATATTTTTTGCTTCAATGACCTTCCAACGACCAAACAGTTAAGAACATATCAGTAAGTTCTCAGTTATCAACTAAACTACTAAGAACACGAACAACTCCGGCGACCACAAACTCCGACGACCAAACAGTTGAGAACTTATCTGTAAGTTCTCAGTTGTCAACTAAACTAGTAAGAATACGATCAAACTCCGGCGACCAAACAGTTGAGAACTTATTAGTAAGTTCTCAGTTGTCAACTAAACTAGTAAGAATACGATCAAACTCCGGCGACCAAACAACTAAAAACTTATCAGTAAGTTCTCAGTTATCAACTAAACTACTAAGAACACGAACAACTCTGGTGACCAAAACAACTAAGAACTTATCAGTAAGTTCTCAGATGTTAACTATACTAATAAGAACATGATTCTCCAACGACCAACTCTGGCGACTAAACAACTGAGTAACTTCTCAGTTGTAAACTATACTATTAAGAACATGACCAACTCCAGTGACCAAGCAACTGAGAACTTATTAGTAAATTCTTTGTTGTCAACTAAACTACTAAGAACACGATCAACTCTGGCGACCACCAACTCCGTCGACCAAACAACTGAGAACTTGTCAGTAAGTTCTCCGTTATAAACTAAACTACTGAGAACACGAACAACTCCGGCGGCCAAACAGTTGAGAAATTATTAGTAAGTTCTCTGTTGTCAACTAAACTACTAAGAACACGATCAACTTCGGCTACCACCAACTCTGGCAACCAAACAATTGAGAACTTGTCATATGCCAACTAAAATACTAAGAACACGATCAACTTCGGCGAGGCGACGACAACCAACTCCGACGACCAAACAATTGAGAACTTATCAGTATGTTCTCAATTGTCAACTAAACTACTAAGAATACGAATAACTCCGGCTACTACCAACAATCAACTCCGGCCACTACCAACTCTGGCATAGCGTACTTGGGAAGGTGATGGTGACAAGAACCTTAGATGATTCCAGTAGAGGGGTGTAATTTACAAGTCTTCTTATCATGTTCTTTTTTTTGGCAGTGGATGGTGGTGGCATGAGACTGAGCGTATGCTTAAATCTAGCCATTTATTATAATTTGGCCCGCATAGTCGACAAGAATGTATTAGGTACGGAGTGAGGGTCTTTGATTTTATTCTGGTCGTGTTGACAATATTCATGGTGTATTAGTTTTGAGCTTTCTCTTGTCGTGAAGGCTACTTCCTCTGAGACATATTTTGTAGTCTAGTACTTAAGTAAACTTGTTAAGCGGCGTATGTTGCAACGTCATGCCATGTAACATGGATCTTTTCTCTCTCTCTCTCTCTCTCTCTCTCTCTCTCGGCCCGTGCCTCCTAGACAGAAGACTAAGGGTTCAATTCTCTTTCCCCGTAACAATTTACATAGGACAATAAACGTGATTTGCGAAAGAGCAAAAGAATACTAGGAAAGATCATACATTTCTTTGAAATTAAAACGGTGACTTTCTTTTTGTACATAAATTTCAGAGAGAATTACTACAACATATAGATAATTAATTCTCTTTTTCATGGCTCTGGTGCCATGGGAATCATGGCTGAATTCTTAGACTTAATGTTAGTTGCATCATCAACATTGTCTCCCTTAACAAAGGTTGATTTGGTACTAGAAGTATCAACTATTGGTAGCTCTTGAAAGTAAATTACCCTTTTCATTTTCAAGCAAAAAGTCAAAGAGTACCATCTTTTCGGGCTGGAGGAATATTCTTTTATCAAAAGCTGAAAGGTAACGAATGCAAAATTAAGAGTAATAGTGATTGACGAAAGTCAATGGATACTACAGCACGTGATCCGTCTTTGTAAAATGCCAAAACTTTGGTGAGTGGTCTCATTATCCAGGGAACACTAAGAACGAACAAAGGTGGAAATCAGAGAGTGGATTAATACAAAATTGGAAGGGAATTTGAGCTGAAAATTGAGAATTGGGACAAGATCAACGTTATACTAACAGATTCAGATCGGATAAAGGGAACAACTTCAAGCTGATCTGATCTGATCTGGTAAACTTTCTCCAACCCACTCTCTGTCTCTCATAATTTGCTTGCTATTAATGGGATCCAACAACTTGTTCTGCTCACAACTCTATATTTGGATCGCATCCGACCCGCTTTAAGATCAAGTGATTCTTTTAGCTCCATCAATTCATAGTTTCTGAGCTGGAAACGATCACAAGGGAGCCATTTCCTCAATCCAAAGACCAGTGGGAACATACAAACAAAGAAAGGGTAATAAACATGGAAAGAGGAGGACGCTTAGTTCTAGTCCCAGTTACAGATGAGGGGCACATGACTCCAATGCTTCAGCTAGCTACTATCCTTCATTCCAAAGGCTTTTCCATAACAATCGCTCATACTGAATACAACTCTCCCGATCCATCTAACCATCCTCATTTTGTCTTCCAACCATTGAAGGACAACTTATCGCGCAACAACGAGTGGACTGCTATCACTCTCCTTGAAGCTGTCAATACTGACTGCAAAGCACCATTCCATGACTTCTTAACCGATTTGATGGGAAAACAGGATTCAAATGATCGTGTGGTTGGTATCATCCTTGATAATCACATGTACTTTGCAGTAGAAGCGGCGGATCTTTTCAAGATTCCCAGCATTATCTTCCACACCAGTGCTGCTTCTTACTTGCGGGGTTACCTAGCCATTCCTCGCCTCAATGCAAAAGGCTACCTTCCTGTTCCAGGTAATTGTTACAACCATTACCCTCCTAACGAAGTTTCTTAAAAAAATGAGACAAATTAGAAGAAATTTCTTCTGAGAAAAGAAAAGAATTTGTTGGTATCACACTTGTAATCAGATGTAACGTCACCGTATATTTGTTACTCCCTCCGTCCCAAAATGAATGTCCAAAAAATTTCAAATTTTCTTTTATCTCTTGATCATGGTTACGATCAAATTTGAAAAATTTCCCGGGCATTCATTTTGGAACGGTGAGAATACAATATCACGCTTACTAATTAGGTTTCCACTTAGTCTTGCAGATTCTATGTTACTGGAGCCAGTGCCTGAACTATATCCCCTCAGGTTTAAAGATCTACCCAGAGCATTAGCTATGGAAGACACTCTGCAGCTAATTGAAAAATGGAGCAGCCTAAGAACTTCCTCCGCCATCATCTGGAACACTACTGACTGTCTCGAGCAGCCTACCTTAGAAGAGGTAAAACAACACTACCAAGTTCCAGTCTTTGCAATAGGCCCGTTACATAAAATGGCTCAAATTAAACCATCTAGTTTACAAAATGAGGACCATAGCTGTATGTCATGGCTTGATAAACAAGCCCCCAAGTCAGTAATATATGTAAGCATGGGGACTGTAGTGACCTTGAGTGAGGACGAATTTATCGAGACAGCTTCGGGACTGGCCAATAGTGAGCAGCCATTCTTGTGGGTAGTTAGACCTGGATCAGTAATTGGCTCGGAATGGATAGAGTTTTTGCCAGAAGGGCTTACCGAGAAAATAAGAGAAAGAGGCTACATTGTTAAAAGGGCACCTCAGACTGAAGTTCTTGCACATACTGCAGTTGGAGGATTTTTGAGCCATTGTGGTTGGAATTCAACTTTAGAGAGTATTTGTGAAGGGGTTCCAATGGTCTGCTGGGGACGGTCTATAGACCAGAGAGTGAATTCAAGGTACCTGGCTTATGTATGGAAGGTAGGCGTGGAATTGAATCGTACACTAGAGAGAGGAGAGATAGAGAGAGCAATCAGAATGTTATTAGTGGAAAGAGAAGGTGAGGAGATGAGGCGAAATGCAATTGATATGAAGGAAAAGCTTAGTGCTTGTTTGTGTGAAGGTGGTTCGTCGTACAACTCTTTATATGATTTGGTAGAATTCTTGTCATCCTGTTGCTAATTGATGCTACCATGGTTGTTGCGCTCGTATGCCTTGATGAATGTTGTGTTTGAGATATATATGTGTATGCAAAGTTATGTACGTATACGTACAGCATCTTTCCAGAATAATGTGTAATGTCTTGTTTTAATGTATTGAAAAGTTGATATGGGATAGTAGTTGGATTGCGTTAGCATGTCGATGGGATTCTTAAGTTTCCGCATGGAGTTTCATTGTAACTCATATAAGTACCTAAAGACGGCTGCAAAACCGATTGTATCCTACATGGTACCTCTGTAACATTACATACACAAGTTATGATTCAATATCTGGCTATGGCTAGACAGCTCCAACAGATGTAGTTAATTGATTTGACAAACTGGGTAAACAGTCTATATATTATTATTTGTTCTTGCTGTTTAATTATTCATGCATACATATGTTTTCGACATGTGATATTCCCTAACACTCAGCTCAACCCTAGCAACGGCAAAAGAGGGGGTCAGGGCGAGGTAAGGGGTGTTTTTGTTCATAGTCTTCTGTTGCATATAGGTAAAACTATTACAATTGCCACAGCTACGATTGGGAAGCAGAGTGAGTAGATAAGTTTGTCATATGACGTGCCTGTTAGTTAAATTATAACAATAATATAAAGCTTTCTTGAAAGTAATGAAATGACAAATATAATATGAACCAAAATTTAAATAACGAGGCAAAATATAGAATGAAACAGAAAATAGGGACGGACGATGATAAATGAATTATTAACCGGAAATCGAATCTTGTGTTGAACACAATTTCCGCAAAAAGAAATTGCCCTACACTGGTGCTAACGGTTCTTTGACAATATTCTCTCAAGATAAAACGGCTTTTTTTATATATATATAGAAACACTTCAAATCAAAAACTAGGTGAACGCAACTGTGTTTGACGCTTCCAGACTTCGAAGAAGACTATATGCACAAGATGATCTAACTTCTGGTACTCCCTCTCTCCCGGAATAAATGTCATAGTTGACAAGTCAATGTTTTTAAGCTTTTAATTATGTTTCTTTAATTGCCCCAATCTATTCATATGTGTAGAGTGACACCTCCTACGGCATTGCAATGGTTGTGCCTACTATTAGAAGGGGTAGTATTGGAAGATCACCAAACTTCAACTTACTTTTAGTAAGACGACATTTATTTTGGGACAAACGAAAATGAAAAGGACATTTATTTGGATATTTGGACACAGAGGGAGTACATGCTATAAGAATTCCATTGAATTCTAAGAATAATTCACATATTCCATTGAATAATGTTTCTAAATTGTGAATTGAATTGAATAGGATGATAAATATCAACCATGGAGAGTGTAATTATAGTAATTGAAGAGTTATGGTGCCTTTTTTAGTGAATAGGCACAAGTCTAGGTACATTGCATCCATACCATCCAAGATGAGTTTGCTTAGCAAAAATTAACTCCATCTAGACTAGCCCAAGTTGAGTGTCTAATTTTTACTGTTAATAATATTCCGGAAGATTATTTTTAATCCATTTAAGCAACACATGGGCATAATCACCCTTAGTGTTCTCCTTACCATTACAAAGGTGATTGTTTGTAAATTTCTCAACAAAAAAAATGGACAGTCATCCTTAAACAAAATTCAAAAAAGGAGTGTCATTTTGAGAGAGTGTGGTACAACGAATTTCATAATCTTTTAGTAGCAATCTGCTTACTTTTGGTCGCAGTATGTATTCAGCTAGCATAATTAGTTTTAGTTCAACAATGGCCGGTCATACGGACTACATTTACCAACACCGATGTCACCTTCAACAGGTTACAAACAAAAATAGCTTACGGATTGAATATCTGCCACTAATGAAATCATTTAATATTGATAATCCAAAAAATGAAACTCATTCAAGCAAAACATAAACATAGCTGAATTTGAACTTTCTTACTGACCTTTTAGTGTGGCCGACTTGATCCTATAGTGGCAAAAGATATATCCCACAGTGGACTTGAATACAGGCTTTCCAATGGTCAACGCTCCTTCGTCTCAAACCACGCAGATCTTCCGAGTTTATTCCAGTTACGGATTGCCAGAGCTGGTTCTTCAGAATAAACATTGAACAAACTAGATGAGCCCATCCTGTCATTCCCAAAATGTCAGTTATACACTTTATTCGATTAGAGGGAGTAACATAAACTTCAAAACATGGGTTCAACACATCCATACTTAACAGTTGACATCACTATCACCCATAAGTTGGATGGACTTGACATCAGGGCTTTTTTTTTTTTTTTATACTTTCTCTTTATATTTTTCTTTTTCATTCTTTTGGGTGAAAAAGAATAAGAGTTGGTTTTGGGGGAAACTAGTTCCTCCATATATTATAAAAAGTCCACTTTTTAACCCTTTAACCCTAAGCCTTAAACCCTAAAGGGCTTAAACCCTAAACCCTAAACTTTAACCCCTATAAAAACAAGACTTTTTATAACTTATGGAGAAACTAGTTTCCCCCAAAATTTTCTCAAAGAAGAATATGGTCAATAGAATTAAACAAATGATACAAAAGAAGACCCTTTTGCAATCTCCTACAGACTCATCCTCCGTTATCTTAATCCTCAGATCTGCTGAGATTCCTACAGGACATGCTAGTCTTGAGAAATACTGCACAGAGTCAGTGATATGTCACAAAATTCTGCAAGACTAGTCACCCAAATAGGCATTAAACATAATCTCTTTGCAGTGATGCTAACCCATACTTGTCTGAACTTTATGACACGAATAACCTATCTTGCAAAGGCTATATGAGAGTAATTTCTCAATGAGAAAAAAAAAATGCTCTACGAGACCTGCCGGCCATAAAAATAAATGGCAGCCGCTCTAATTCGTGCCAATGGATAGGGGTGTTCTGAACTACTGACTGAAATAAGAATAAAAAAATTAACTAATCAAGGACCTCAGCTAGTTAGGCAAACTTGGTCAAGTGGTTCTTAATTGTATCATGTTATATAATCCTTTAAAATCTAGATGTGGGTACATATGATCAAAGTGAAAGAATAATAAGAAATTAAGGCATATGCGCATATATAGACTCAACTTCTTCACCATATAAATATACACAAGATCATAGGTAGATCAAGGGTATGAAGCCATGAGGATCAATCCGACTGAATAGTGGACAAACGTTAATTACTTCGTTTACCCATCTTTTGAAACTATGGGGATCAATCCAACTGAATAATGGACAAATAATAAACAAAACGTTAATCTTTTCTCCATGCTTAGTGAAAACATAGTCCCTCAAGCCCAAAATGGGTGTCTACTTTTTACTTGAAAGCAAAAAAAATAAAATATAATTATGAAAGTTAATATTTATAAAAATGGATACTAATTTTGAGAGAGGGAATAATAATAATATATAAAAAAAAAAAAACAGCTCAGTGGATTCTAAATGTTTAGAACATGGGAGTTAAACACCTATTTGGTCCTTAACCTATTGAGTTGTTTTCCTTTTGGTCTTTAACCTATTTTGGTTTTCCTTTTGGTCCTTGATGTACCTAGTTGCAGGATAAAGTGGTCCTTAACCTATTTTAGTTTTCCTTTTGGTCCTTGATGTACCTATTTGCAGGACAAAGTGGTCCTTGACCTATTTTGGTTTTCCTTGCGGTCAACAAGCCATGTCGACGATTTTAAGGACCACTTTGTCCGGCAAATAGGTACATCAAGGACCAAAAGGAAAACTAAAATAGGTTAAGGACCACTTTATCCTGCAACTAGGTACATCAAGGACCAAAAGGAAAACCAAAATAGGTTAAGGACCAAAAAGAAAACAACTCAATAGGTTAAGGACCAAATAGGTGCTTAACTCTTAGAACATGGTGTCTCCTTTCTCATACATTTCACTTGTAAACTATCTACTAAGAGAGAATGAGTTCAGGATAAGAGTAACGGTCACATATTAAGGTCATTCCAAAAGAACAACTCCTTCTGACCCTAACTGAATGTCCATTTTCAAGAAATTTTTGTCCCGAAACAAATGTCTTCTTTGGAAAAAACTTTTTCCCTACATGTTTTTTTACCAAATGTTTTTCACTTGTCTTTTTATACTTGCTAAACTAAATGTTCGGAAAGAGGATTACAAGAATATATATTAATCTTTGCCACCAAATTGTATAAAAACTAGAGATTTTCGGAATGTAGCTTAAAATAAAATTCGGACATTCATTTAGAGAGGAGGGAGTAGTATAAAAGTAGTAAGGTATGAAAATGGTAAAATAAACTAACCTCATTATTGATTGGTTGTCTGTTGCCACAAGATGCCATTTGGAGTCCATCCGAATCTCAACCAGTGTTAGCCAAAACCGCCTACTTATGGAGATGAGCACAGCAGTTAGGAATTAGGATGTATTCCTTCTTTAGTATTTCAGGTTTTTCTTGACATCTGCTCTACAAGATATATGAACTTGTTTGCAAACAAGCAATCATTCTAACTGCACAAGGGCGAGAAAAAAGATGGAACCAAAGGAAACGCTTACTCATCGTCGAGTCGTGCTAGTCCCATGTCCACTACAAGGGCATATAACCCCAATGCTTGAGCTAGGCAGCATCCTTCACTCCAAGGGCTTCTCCATTGTGATTGCTTTCATCAGCATGAATCCTCCTGATCCATCCAAATATCCTAATTTTCTTTTCCTGCCCATATTGGAAAACTTATTTGATTCTGACTCCTCCCTTTCCAATCTAATTGCTCTGTTCAAGAACCTTAACTCCCACTGTGAAGCACCCTTTAAAACACTGTTGGCTAAGATGATTGCACAAAATGATAGCGAGCAGGTTGCATGCATAATCCACGATACAGTCATGTATTTTGCAGAGACTGCAGCAAAGGAGATGAAGATTCCGAGCATCATTCTGCGCACCAGCAGTGCTTCTTCACGGTTAGCTTACCTTGCCATTCCTCCACTCCATGCCAAAGGCTTTGTACCATTGAAAGGTAAACAATACTGTAAAATCTATCTTGATATTCAAATAATGGACATAAATAATACACCCACTTGATCAGTTCCTAAATAAATATCACCTCTTGACTTTTTTTTTTGTTAACTTGGTCCAACTTTGACCAAAAAGTTATGAAAATATAATTATCTTCATGTTGTTCGAGAAATGGGTTATTGGGGCACCTAGATAAACACTACCAATAAGTATTTCTAAAATTTAATGAAAATGCATAATTTTTCATAAAATGTTGATCAAAATTCAATCAAGTTAACCAAAAATGTTGTGATGCGACAGAGGGAGTAATGGGAAGTGTTTGACCACTCTTTGTTACAGATTCTATGTTGCAGGACTTAGTGCCTGGTGTTGATCCACTCAGATTTATGGACCTGCCACTTTCTCATCAAGTGAAAGTTGAAGAGACATTAGAGATGGTCTCGCGTACAAGAAACGGTAGCGATGCTTCTGCCATCATTTATAACACTCTTGAACATCTTGAGCCTTCAACATTGGCACAGCTCCAGCACATTGATAAAGTCCCGTTCTTCCTTTTAGGTCCTTTGCACAAGATGGCTCCGACCTTGTCGACTAACCTACTAAAAGAGGATACAAAATGCATCACGTGGCTTGATAAGCAGGCACCAAAATCAGTTGTTTATGTAAGCATGGGGAGCTTAGCAACCATTGATAAGAATGAGTTAACTGAGATAGCCTGGGGACTTGCCAATAGTCAACAACCATTCTTATGGGTGATAAGACCCGGTTCTGTTCATGGATCTGAATCGGGTGAGCACTTGCTGAAAGAGTTTAAAGAAGAGATTGGAGAAAGGGGTGGTGTTATCATAAATTGGGCACCTCAGAAGGAAGTGCTGGCACATGATGCAGTGGGAAGCTTTTGGAGCCACTGTGGTTGGAATTCAACTTTAGAAAGTCTGTCCGAAGGGGTACCCATGATATGCAGACCCTGTTTCGGAGACCAGAAGGTTAACTCAAGGTACTTGTGTCATGTATGGAAGGTAGGCATACAGATAGAAAGTGAGTTGGAAAGAGGCGAGATCAGTAGAGTTATCAGGAGACTCATTAAGGATGATGAAGGGAAAGAAATAATGCAGAGATCAATTGAGATGAAAGAAATAATCAACATGAGCATACAGAAGGGTGGTTCCTCGTACATTTACGCGGCTGACTTGGTAAAGTTTATTTTGTCATTTTCCGTCCAAGAGTGACATGGTCCTTTATGGGGTTTTGAAGATATTGGATCTAGAACTTTTGCAAGACAGCTTATTACGAGTCAATCAGATTTCATTGGCATCAAGACCAATTGTCTCAGATTACTAGCTACTCCCTCCCTTCCATTTATTATGTCGCATTTGACTTGTCAACCTTTTCTAAAAAATAAGTTTGGGAATTCACAAATAAATTAAAAAAAAACAAACTTACAAATCACTTAAAATTCACATTGTAGATTCATTCTAGCATGAGTTCCGCCTTGAAATCCTTATCGATTATCGACTATGGCGGTCTTGGTGGGCAAGGTAATAAATAACTCATCAAATCAGTTTAAACAATTGGAAAAACCAGGAAAAATCTCACTCTTCCTCCCCCTCTTTTTTTTTTTTTCTCCGTTCCTCTAAATAGTTCTTGAGCGAAATCAGTTAAAAAGTTCCAAAGTTTTTGTATGAGTTGGGAGTAAATGTTAACGTGAATACACTCATTCGACTATGCTCTAACCAACAATTGAACTTCTCTACTCTTTCTCTCTTTCTGTACATAGAAAATTTCTCCAAAATGCTACATGGGTTTAAAGATACATAAGAGAAAGAAATATTCAGTGTGGAGTATATCATACTGGCAAGCTCCGTGTTTGACAAAATGCCTAACAAGTACACTGATGAACCTTTACTTAAACTTCATCCAAATTATAAAAGAGGGATGGCATTCAAATTGTTGATTTTGTTCATCGATGAAGTTTCGGTAACAAGTTGGTGATTAGCTGTTGCTTCTCTTAAATTTAGGGCTTTGTTCTAAAGTATCAATGACATTTGATTAGTTACCAAGGTGATCAGAATTCAGGGACAACAAAACACGGTGCCGACAAATTAAGAGAAGAAGGGAGAAGAGGGGCTTGGGAGGTGGAAACAGGTAGATGAAAGGGTGAATTCTGGGGAGTGTTTTTTTTTTTTTTTCCTTTTTTCTAAATCTGATATAATAAAGCCTTTTTTTTCCATATTTTTTAACATGCTGACAAGGATGCTTACTTGGGTTTCCACGTATGTCGGCATCCTTTTCCGGAATTATTTTTCCCTTTGCCTATCACTACTCTAACGAAAAATAAAAAATTAATTCCCTTTATTAGGAGTGAATCATAACTAAAAGAAAAATCACCGGGTAGTAACATGTATCACCAAGCACCACATCAGCACAATAGCAGAGACCTCCATACAGAAAAAAAAAAAATACCAGAATGCCTACCAAGTGAATCCAGCAATGGAGATTCAGCAATATTTCCCCAATGCAGTCTAGAATCAGGTAGAAAGGAAAAAAAAAAAAGGATGAATCATATCGAATAAGGTCAGCTTCACAGAAGATTCCATTCTTTCGCTTAAAAATTATGCACATTTGAATGCCAAGTGAACTCATTTCCGTTTTTGAGTTCCGGGACATTGTTAAAAAAAAAAAAAAAAAAACAATTTTAACAGCAAATATACACCAGTACCATTTACTGTCCATATATCTCCTCTTAGGCTTATAAGATACAAATACACATAAAGTTGTGATATTTTTAAAGGCAATTGTTGTAAATTTCTCCAAATTGAGCAGTCATTCTCGAGCACAACTCAAAAACGGACAGTTATTGAGATAAATGGAGCACATTGAATTTTAGTAATAACTTACTAGGCTTAGGCAATCGAAATCACTTTTTGTTTGCCATAAAATTATTCTGCTAACTTAGTTATAGTTCGGCATTGGCCAATCATACTATATTCAAATATCAACATCAATGTCACATTCACCAGACTATAAACAAAAATAGCTTCCGGCTGGAGTATCTACCCTCTGATGCAATCATTTAATATTGTTAATCCAAAAATGAGACTCATTCAAGCAAACTTTATAATACTGTAATTTGTACTTTCTTACTGACCTTTTAGCGTGGCCGACTTGGTCATGTTGTGGCAAAAGATATATCTCACATTGAACTTGAATATAGACTTTCCCCGAAACCAATGCTCCTTCGTCCCCAACCATGCAGACCTTCCTAGTTAATTCCAATAACTAGTTGCCAGATCTGGTCTTGAGAATAAAACATTGAATGAGTCAGATGAGTGATAAGTCCATCCAGTCAATCCAAAATGTCAGTAATATACTTTATTCATTTAACAACATCCATACAAGTTGAAATTACTTAGACTAGATATTTGATCATGACGAACATTTATGCGTTCATAGAAATATAGGCGGAGAACCTCACCATTCACCAAAGAGTTTTTGTATTATGATTGTGTACACCATGATCAATGGCCAAATACACTAACCATGATGATTTTCTTCTTTGCCTATATTGGAGAACCGTTTTGGAATTCATATAAACTTTGGTTCCATCTATACTTAAAAGTTAACATCATTATCTGCCACAAGTTGGAAGGACATGACATCAGGCTTTTATTCATTTTTCCTTGTATTTTTCTTTTTCATTATTTTTGATGAAAAAGGAGAATATGTTCAATAGAACGAAACAAATGACGCAAAAGAAGACCCTTTTTGCATTCTCCTACGGACTTGTTCTCCTTTACTTTAAAATCCTCAGTTCGGCTGAGATTTCTATAGGACATTCTCATGCTGAGAAATACTGTACAGCGTCATTGATGTGTAAGCAAAATTCTGCGAGACTAATCCCCAAAATAGGCATTAAATGTACCCTTTCTGGTGATGCTAATAAACATGTACTCCCTCCGTCCCAGTAGAAGTGAGACTTCTTTCCATTTTGGTCCGTCCCACCAAAAGTGAGACTACCTAAAATGGAAATGTTTCAACCCCACTTATTCTCTCTATTCAGTTTCCACCACTCAATTTATTCAACCAACACTACTATTTACTCCACTCATTCTCTCTCTTCATTTTCCACCACTCATTTTATTCAACTAACATTACTATTTAACCCACTCATTCTCTCTCTTCATTTTCCAACACTACTATTTACTCCACTCATTTTCCACACACATACTAAATTTTCTTAAACATTGTGCACACTCCTCTAGTCCTACTTGTGCTGGGACGGAGGGAGTATGTGATTACATGTATTCCTAGCTTCCTACGCAACTGTTAAGATAACAAGAGAATATAGGGTGTCACAGGTTCTAATAAACTTGAGAAACAAGAGTAATTCCGTTTAGTCAAATGTGCTGAGCTTTATGATACGAATGAACCTATTTTGCAAACGCTACATAGGAAATGGGAAAATGACACGCTCTAACTCAAGAATCCATTGTGCCAATGAATAGCGACGTTCTTAACCATTGAATGAAACCAGAATAAAAATCGATCTAGGACCTCAGCTAGACAACATAGGTCGAGTGTTTCTAACTAGTCATTTCTGCCCCAAAATCAATGTCTATCTTTCAAAAGGTTCCGTCCCTAAATGAATGTCCATTTTTGGTGAAATTTCCAAATACTACCTTGTTAAAAATCATGCCTTCGTATACAATTACAAGCATGATAGTCTAGATAAGGGTATAAAGCCATGGGATCAATACAACTAATTAAGGACATGAAGCCATGGTGATCAATCCAACTGAATAATGGGCAAACAATAAATACCCATCTTTTTCAGAAATGACAAGAACTAGTAAAAAGCAAACTAACCAACACCTCATATGTCAATTATTGAACATCATATAAAATTATACTATCTTTGTCAATCAGTTGGCTTCATTAGTTTTTTTTTTTTTATCTTTTATCAAAAGGGCAAAATGTTATGTTAATGCGATCTGTTAGGAGTCCTGGAACTTATATAAGCTAAAGTGAAAAAGGTAGCTCTGATAGACAGGAATCAAGAGAGAGAGAGAGAGAGATGGAAAAGCAAGGAAAACTAACGCCTCGGCGATTGGTACTAATCCCATGTCCAGTCCAAGGGCATATAACTCCTATGCTGCAGCTGGGCGCTATCCTTCACTCGAAAGGCTTCTCAATCACGATCGTACACACAAGATACAACTCTCCAAATCCTACTAGCCATCCTGATTTCATCTTCCTGCCATTAACAGACGACTTATCTAACAACATCACATCTGGTAATTTAATCAAATTCCTAGAAACTCTGAACAGCAGCTGTAGAGTGCAGTATCAGAAACATTTACCCGAGATGATTGAACAGGAAGATCCACAGAATCAGGTAGCTTGTGTCATTTATGACTCACTCATGTACTTTTCAGAAACTATGGCCAGTGATCTGAAGGTCCCAAGCTTGGTCCTCCGTTGCAGCAGTGCTTCCTACTTGCAAGCTTACCTTGCCATCCCTAGGCTCGCTTCAGAAGGCTGTATCCCCTTGCAAGGTAACTGAAATTTTGTTTAGCTAGTTAATAGAAAAAGATTACTTCTATGTTATGCATTTCATCATCATCCTTAATAACAAATATAAAGATGCATTAATCTCTTTGTAAAACAAAACTGAATATGGGATGAAATGATTAATCCATCTGAAGCATGCATTTAATAGTAAAAATATAGATTATGCAATAATAACAGTGCCAGTCTGACCTTTTCGCTCAGATTCGAAGTTGAAGGAGCTAGTCCCTGACCTTTATCCACTAAGATTTAAGGATCTACCCATGCCAAGTTTTGCTTTGGAAGATGCTCTAAAACTGCTTGAAATCACGAGTAGCATAGGAGCATCTTCAGCCATCATCTGGAACGGCATGGAATATCTAGAGCCTTCATCACTGTCAAATCTACAGCAACACTACAATGTTCCATTTTTCCCAGTGGGTCCTCTGCATAAGTTGGCTTCCCCTCCATCGACCAGCTTACTGGAAGAAGACATGAGTTGCATCAAATGGCTTGACAATCAAGCTCCAAATTCAGTTCTTTATGTAAGTTTGGGAAGCGTAGCAACCATGGATGAGAAAGAGCTAGCTGAGACTGCCTGGGGCCTGGCCAACAGTGACAAACCATTCCTATGGGTGATCCGGCCTGGGTCAGTTCATGGCTCAGAGTGGGATGAGCTCTTGCCGGAGGGATTCAGAGAGAAAGTAGGAGAAAGAGGTTGCATAGTGAAATGGGCACCCCAGAAAAGGGTATTAGCACATGTTGCAGTAGGAGGGTTTTGGAGTCATTGTGGATGGAACTCAACCCTTGAAAGCATCTGCGAAGGGGTTCCAATGATATGTAGACCATGTTCCATAGACCAAAAGGTGAACGCGAGGTATCTGACCTATGTGTGGAGGGTGGGCATTGAATTAGAGGATGTGTTTGAGAGAGGACAGGTCGAGAAAGCTATTAGAAGACTTCTAGCGGATAAAGAAGGAGATGAAATCAGGCAGAGAGCTATAGATATGAAGATCAATATCAAAAACTGTGTTTCCAGAGGTGGTACAACGGGCAATTCCTTAGATGAACTGGTTGAGTTCCTTCTGACACTGCAGAAGTGAATCAAATGACTGGCTCCACTCGCATATTTTCATCTCATTACAAGTAGTAGGCCTGTATACTCCCTACACCAGTTTGTGGGACATTAGTAACATTTGAAATTTAAGAAAAAGCAGCCCTTGTTGTTTTTACTGGGACCGATCTACTGTATTTTTGTTTCACCCAATTACGATCTATTCACCATTGAGTGGTCGCCATGTGTTGATCCTTTGTGTTGATCCTTCTCATGTGGCAACCATCCACTGCTGTATTTCAGGAAAATGAATGACAATCATGGAGACAAACCAAGTCCAAATTTCGCATCTGGCATAACACCTACTCCCTCCGTCCCACCTCACTTGACACCCATGAGGTGGGCACAATAATTAAGGACAATGAATAAAATAAGGAAAATGTGTGGTAGAAAATGAAGAGAGAGAATGAGTGGGGTAAATAGTAGTGTTGGTTGAATAAATTGAATGGTGGAAAATGAAGAGAGAAAATGAGTGGTGGGGTAGAGTGAATATAAAATAATAAAAAGTATGCTATTTTTGGAAGTGTCAAGTGAGCTGGGACAGCCCAAAAGGGAAATAAGTGTCAAGTGAGCTGGGACGGAGAGAGTACATCATAAAACAAAAGCAAAGGCCATCATGGGAAAAAAATCTGCTTCCAACTTTCCGGTTCCATTTAGAAGGAAGACGAAAAATAGTACCAAGAAAACATCTCTGTTATTCAAAAAGTGAATAAAACAGAGCTTATTTGTCTACATTAATTGCGACATACTCCCACCATTCCAAAATAATTATCGCAGCGATTGGCGAAGTTTCTCATCCATCCCAAAAAGATAGTCGCATAGGTTTAGTGCATTTTTTATAACTGGTACAAACAAAGCGCAATCAAGTAAAACACCATCCTTAAAAAAGTTTGAGTTGTCAAACATGAATATTTGTTTGGGACGTAGAAGATACTCTCTACAGCTCAAAAGCCCCAAAATTTAGCTAGAGTCCATAATTCTAAAAATCTGATTACATAAGATGAAATAGCATGAAACAATGGCCTCGCCTTTACATGCGTGTTGTAGTTTACTCTAAGTCTGCCCCAACCAAGGAAGCAAATGCTTCCCTCGTCAGCTACTTCTTGCTCAAAATCTCTTTAACCCTTTTCTCAAAGGCAAATACATGAGATTAAAATACATAGTTACTACCTCCGTCCCAAAACAAATGTCCACAAATTTTCAAATTTGCACTTGATCAAGAGCAAATTTGAAATTTTCTTGGACATTCAATTTGGGACTGAGGGAGTAGCAGAGCATGTAGACAAGAGAACTACATCATTTCGCTACTCTTACCGATAGGCCTGGTGGCTGGTGCATAAGATGAATCCAACTTCGTCAAGTAAATTGCAACAAGAAGAAACCAGATACATCACATGGCTAGACAAGCAAGCTTCTCGCTCAGTTACTTGTATAAGTTTAGGGGGCTTACTTTTATTCATGCCTTCTGTTAGGCCCAATTGGTAGGAAAATAGGCTAGAGGGGGGGTGAATAGCATTTTTAAACTTTTACAAAGAAACACTTTTATAAATGCAAAGTCACTTATCAGATTGCAAACTATTATCAGTAAGCGCAGCGGAGAAGATATGACTAAGTTTTAACTCACACTTAAATCGGTAAGAAATGATTTTCAGAGCTTGGTTTAAACACAAAGTTGTTTCCAAAAGTTCAATGCAGTTTCAAGAGATTGGTCAATGGAAATTACAATGAATCAGTACAAACATATGCAATCTGCCGGTAATCGGCAAAGATAAAGTAAGTAACAGAGACACAAAGATTTGGAGAGGTTCACAGTGTAAATACTGCTACGTCCTCTACCAAGTTTGGTCAGAACTTGGATTTGGGTTAAGAGTACTATTAGATATCTCTAGTCTATTACAAGCACGGCTTTGCCGGAAACAAAGACTAAGTTCTAGAGATCACTAATGGATCGTAATACAAATCTGACCAAGTGTTTTTGAGCGGCAAATTCAAAAGAACTTATCTCACTCAGGTGGGTGTGTGAATAACTCAAACAACGTATTCCTTAAATGATCTAGTTCGGGAATACTAACATTGTTGTTGAGTTGGTGCACAAGTGTATGTCCTATTAAATGATCTAATGATTATCTGGACAGAATGTTTGAGTCTTTAATGAATACTCAAGAACATTCAACTCTCTTCAATGCTCTATTTTCACCAACCTTCTTCAATGCTCTAAGTCCACTATTTATAAGAGGAGTGAATGACATGAGTCTTGTAGAAGAAGGCTTGTAATTTGAATATCCAGCTGGGTAGTTGAGGAGCATTAAATGCGGTATCTTTAGCATTAATGGCGAAGATATGGAGTACACGCATGCTTACAAAAGTCTGATGGGTAAAGACCCCCTTTGTCTCAACCGGTTACCTGCAAAAAGCAAGTAGGGACAAAGTATAGCTAAAACTAGCTATGTGTCAGACGGCGCAGTAATCATGACAGAGCAGTTAAACAACTTTCTGATAAGACAGTACAGAAAAGACAGAGACAATCAGTAAGTTGACATTGAGATAGAACAACAAAACCTGACTGTCAGTAAGGTTCAGATTGTCCTTGCTGATTGTTTGAGTCATCGGCAACTTGAGTAGTAAGTTGATCGGCATGTTTAATTCTGGTCTGCTAATTATCCTTCCTTCTGCTGGTTTGCCAAGTTTGAAGAGTTGGAATACATCTGTGCTGGTCACGAAGAATCCTAAGAGTACCTTACAAAGGTTCTAATAAAATTGGGGGATCCTAAGTGATAACTATGATTGGGATTAAGCAATTCTATGTCCTAAACATATATTTGAACAACACCTTCTTTCACAGACTAAAAAGTAAATGCAAGGTACTTGAGCCATGAATGGAGGATCGTCCTACATTTGGAGCAAGATTTACGTAGAAGTGATAGAGAGAAAGGCCATCAAAGTGCTCATGGTGGATAAAGGAGAGGAAATGCGACAGCAAGAATTGCATAAAGAAAAGGTTGATTTCTGTGTTGAAAAAGGTGGTTTCTCACGCAATATGCCTTAAGGTTTCTTGGTCCTAGTGAAAATTCCTCATTCAAATAACTTGACCCTAACAGACCATCACTTGTTGCTGTTGTTTAAGAGTCTTTCTATAATAATGCCAACACAGATAACAGCCTTAATTACTAGTTTTACCTCTTAATAAACTATCAAACGTTGTGTTGTGCAGGTACTAGCTCTCGTAATGTTACTTTACTTATGACAAGTATACATCGACTTTAAAGTTAAAGGCTTAACAACATTTCGAATCATTGTAGTTTAAGATCTAGTTATAATCATACATGTAATATTTTAGCAGTTTCACCTTTTACTAACCACCCATTCTCAAATGTTGTCTTAATTATCAATGAACTTGAAGCAATTGTTCCACTCTAACCGTACAAAGCTAAGCACAAAAACAAAATGACCATCTGAAGTCAGAATTAGTTACGTCAAGGTAATTGTGAAATGGAAGCTGGCCTCATAAAAGAGATAGATAATTGTTGCTAACAACAGTCCAATGTCATTGCAGACTTTTCTGAAAATGAAAGGTTTAGGACAAAAATCATAACACTCTATAGCCCTCTTCGAAACAGATTCCAAATACTCCCTCTGTCCCCGACCAATGAGCACAAATTTCCTTTTCAAGCGTCCCATTTAAATGGGTACATTGGTCTGGGACGGAGGGAGTAGTTATTTGAATGCTTTAAGATAACATTTGGAAGATTATTAATAGGCGAAATTTATTATAGGACACTCATTTTAGTACAAGAAGCTCTGATACTGCTCATATCACCATTACATCAACACGACTCAATCCATCTTATTATGATGAGACACAAAACATTCTATAGATCAGACTGATTAGCAAATAAGAAGAGTTCTAACCAGAAATTTCAATGGACTTGACATCTTTCTTCACCTCCTCTTTCGGAACTGTGACCGTCAAAACACCGTTCTCCATGGCGGCCTTCACCTGATCCAATTTGGCATTCTCCGGCAGCCTGAACCTCCTCATGAAATTACCACTGCTACGCTCAACCCTATGCCACTTATCATTCTTCTCCTCCTTCTCGACGCTTCTCTCTCCTCTAATCTGTAAAACCCTATCGTCCTCGATCTCGACCTTCACTTCTTCTTTCTTAATCCCCGGCAGATCGGCCTTGAACACGTGTGCCTCCGGCGTTTCCTTCCAATCAACACGCGCGTTCACAAAAGAGGAATTTTCTCGGGAAAGTTCGGGGAAGTAGTTGGCGATTGATGATGATGATGGGAAGTCCTGGAAGGGTTCCCATAAATCGAGGGAGAAAGGATCGGCATTCCTGCCGCGGCGGTTTCCAAAGAAGCTTGGGATGATCGACATTCTATTGTTGCTGCTGTGTTCGAAAGATTAGCAATTTGATGATGAAAGTTTAGAGAGGGGTGGGAAATATGCTGAGAAAGTGGGGGAAATATGCTGATTTATAAGGGGCGATAGAAAATGGTAGGACTCTCTGGGAGATGAAGAAGCTTCCAGATTTCTAGCAGTTTATCGATTTGCCGCACTAGTTCAAGATATTGGGCTCCACTACACTAGTCCATTTTCTATCTGTCCAATCTCCAACGGTTCAATATTTCTTTCTTGGAATAATTCCCTAAACAACTCGCAATCAACTCCCCCCTCCCCTAAAGAAAAAAACTTACCCAATTTTTAAAAGAAGAAAGTTTTTCTGCATTTTTGTATTATCCCTGTAGCATATACTATTCTCCTAACACCCCTAAATTATTTAATAATATAATGGAAACCTGAAATTGCCTTCCTCCTTAAAAATATAGTACTCTCGTTCAGTTAAAGTTCTTTCTTTTTTCAAATTTGTCTCAATTTGATTTTTTTTTTTTTTTTTTTTGCTTTATTCGATAATTGGAAAAAATATGAAAAGTGTTTTGGATAATCTGTCCTAAAAAAAAAAAAAACTCATCTAACCTACTTTTAGCCCACTTGTTTTATGAATAGTGTTTTAGACAATTGTATCTTCAACTCACTACTATTGTTGATTTATTTTATATTGGTTCCTTAATAAGCAAATAAAGTCAAACAAAAAACTGACGTAGGAAGTATAAGATTGTCGCCCTCCTCTCTAACTCTTCATTTTCAACTTTCCCACCATCCCTCTCTCCCCTTCACCTTCCCCCATCACCGACCGACGCCGTTCCACCTCATCCCACCCCCCACCAGCGCTTACGTGTCGACCTTTCCCTCATCTTCCTTCGTCTCTCTGTTGGAAACGATTCGGTGACCTCATTCTCCCTACAGCAGACAACGCCTACAGCAAAACCCTGTGAAAAAGTAGTTGAATTCTTGCACTTGGATTGCGAAGTAGATCATCACAGTCAGCGATCGAGTGGATAATGCAGTTGATGAAGTTGTAATCAAGTAGTGACCATCGGTCGAAATTTAGAACTTGGAAAAAATGCACAAGGTTGTTACATTTTGGATCTTTGGCCCTATCCACGCCCTACTCCCCAAAGTCCAAACGATCTTTTCGCATAACAACTATAGATCCATCAGAGCCATAGTCTCTCGCCCAAGCATGCAATGAATCGTACTTCAATTTCAATTTCCAGAACTACATCATTGGTTCTTGTATAGATGCCCCATGTCCATTTTTTTCATGCGTTCTCATGAGACTTTTGTTTTACATTTCGGGTTTTTTCTTCCATAATACATTGGTTGGATAGTTTGATGATATTTACGCATTTATATGTGAATATGTCCATAGATTTTTATAGTAGAGCGTTGATTGATTTTTGGTGTTTTGTTTGTTTGTTAGAAAAATGTTGTGATCTCTCGTACTTAAAAATTAAAATGAGCGAAGTGCGCATGATGGGGCACTATGAGTATTTTTGTTCTAAGAGCTTGGGAGAAATTGTAAAAATGTTTCTCTTTTCTGAATTGTCCTTTTTCTTTTCTTTTTTAAATGCTTAATTGCAAATCTTAAATGAATATATTCTTAAAAAATTATTAGCCAATGCTCTTCTCTTTAATAAAGAAAATAAGAGAAAATGCTCTTCTCACTAAATAAAGATCACTAATAAAGAAAGGTCTAATGTTAGCTAAGGAGCCTTACCGGGACTCCGGGAGTATTGTTTATGCAATGTTTGCTCAGTGATACTGTACCCTAAGAGCCTTAGAGAAGTTGCGAAAATGCATCTCATTTTCTTAAGAACTAATGTTAGCTGAGGGGCCTTTCGTTCTTCCCAAAAGGGGCTGAAAGAGTATAAAATACTTTTAATATCTTTTTGATTTTTGTAATTCTGATTTGTATTTTATTTTAATTTAGTTTGTAATATTATCTTTATTTAAGTTGTTTATAATTGAAGTTATTTGTATTTATATTAGGTTATTTATTTATCTTTGGTAGTTTTATTTTAGGATTTATATTTTTTGGTATTTATCTTTTACTAACAATACTAATCCTTTCTTTGTACAAATTGGATCTCTTATTTGTGTATTTGTGTAGGACTCTAAGGTTGAAGTCTATATACACATAGAGAGATCAGCTATTGATGAATTGAGTAGAGCATTCAAAGAGAAAAATCAAGTTTTCATAAGAGTCTTTCTTATCCTTAAAGTTAGTTGGTGTATGATTATGATCTAAAGTCTTCAAAGTTCTTTTGCAATCGTTCTTATATTAAGAACACATATTTCTGCCATCTTTGGCCTTAAAGCTTTGATGTAAGTCTTTTAATTCTCCAAGGTTGTTTTGGTGTTTTATTTGTTCTAAGAGTCTAGAACTCATTTAGTCTTTTGATTGTTTTTCTTTATTTCATTTCATTGTAATCGTTTTGTTTAATTTGTACACTGCGAGTTTTTGATTAATGAAAGTTTTCCTGCAAGCATAGTCTTGCTGAATTGTTTAATTCGTGTTTTACTTTATTCCACTGCGTTTTTACGTTTTTCTGAGATTCTGTCCGTTGACAGTTGTCTTGTCAGTTGTGTTATCAATCTTTGTTGTGGATTAGACTCTCACAACCCAAGAAATAACCCCAAGAAAATAATGGCACACAAACAAAGCACAAGAAATAAAGCAAAGAAAAGACACAAGAAATTGTTTACCCAGTTCGTCAATATGTTTGACTACGTCTGGGGGCACTACCAAGCCAGGATCTTGCACTATAATATGTTATCTTGAAGTTACAATGAGTTTAGGGGCGGAACTTTACTTAAATATGTGCCCAGGAATACAAACCTAACCCTAGATGGACAAAGGAACCCGAAAATTGGCCTAAAATCAGAACCAGTTTTTGCCACTCCCGACAAGTGGGCGGTCGCCCATAAAACTGTTCCTCCGGACTGAACAGACTGATTAAGTGGGCGGTCGCCCACCATCACCCTGGGCGGCCGCCCAGAGCAACAGTCCCTTCGACGATTTTCTTCCTTTTTGCTCCGAAGTCTAGTCCCGGTTGGTCCTCTATTCCAACAATCTCCCACCTAGAGATCAACCGCGCATACAAGCCCCGTATCCGTTCTTCAACTCATCCTTGGTGCCATAGTGCTCACCTCGATCATGGTAGTGCCTTCCTCCTCTCCTATTCTCCAAGCCCAATTGAAGCTTTACATAGCTTCAACTTTTCAAGGTTTACCACCTTGGTCAACATGTCAGCCGGGTTCTCCGATCCCAAAATCTTTTCCAGCCTTAGGATATTCCTCTCCAAGAGATGCCTGATGTAGTGAAACCTCAGCTCAATGTGCTTCGTCCTGGAATGAAACGCCGGATTCCTAGCCAAATGAATTGCACTCTGACTGTCACTGTAGAGAGCATTACCACTTCACGTCTTCCCAAGTTCACCCAAGAAGTTTTGCAACCATACCATCTCTTTGCTTGCCTCTGTCACTGCCACATATTCTGCTTCCGCAGTCGACTGAGCCACGATCTTCTGCAATTTAGAAGCCCAGGAGATAGTCGTACCACCCAATGTGAAAACATAACCCGTAGTACTTCTCCTCTTATCAAGATCACTTGATGCCAAATCCCATCCACATAACCCGCTAACACGACCTCCTTGCTTGAGAAACATAGAGCCTTACCAGCAGTACCCTTTAAGCAGCGCAGGATCCATTTAACCGCTTCCCAATGTTGCTTCCCTGGATTGCCCATGTACCGGCTGAATACTCCCACCGCATGTGCAATGTCCGGCCTTGTACACACCATTGCATACATTAGACTCCCCACTGCCGAAGCATATGGAGTCCTCTCCATCTTGTCACGCTCCTCCTTGCCCTTAGGTGAGTCCTTCTCGGATAGCTTGAAGTGCATACCCAATGGTGTCCCTGTTGGCTTCGCCTCTTCCATGCAAAACCTTGCCAAGACTTTCTCAACGTATTCTGCTTGTGAATGAACCAACTTACCCAACTCCCTATTCCGGTCAATCCGCATGCCTAAGATTTTTCTGGCCACCCCCAAATCCTTCATCTCGAACCGTTCTGACAACTGAGCCTTCAATCTGTTTACCTCTCTACTGCTAGAGCCCGCTATTAGCATGTCATCCACATATAACAGCAAGATTATATACCCATTGTCCGTGTTCTTGAAGTAGCAACAATGATCCGCCTCACATCTGATAAAATCAATGTCATGCATGAATCCATCAAACTTCCTGTACCACTGCCTAGGAGCTTGTTTAAGGCCATACAAGCTCTTAGTCAGCCTGCAAACCAGTTCCTCGCTACCCTTAGACAAGTAACCCTCTGGTTGTACCATGTAAATTTCTTCCTCCAAATCACCATGAAGAAAGGCCGTCTTTACATCCATCTGTTCCAGCAACAAGTTATCCGCCACTACTATCCCCAGAACCATTCTGATAGTGGTCATCTTCACAACAGGAGTGAATACCTCGGTGTAGTCAATACCGTACTTTTGCTGAAACCCTTTTACAACCAACCTTGCCTTGTAACGCTTACTGTCGTTTGCTTCCTCCTTGATCATGTAAACCCACTTGTTATGCAATGCCTTCTTCCCCTTAGGCAGTTTAATCAACTCCCAAGTTTTATTGGATTTCAATAAGTCCATCTCATCATCCATCGCAACTTTCCACTTATCACAATGTGCACTACGAACAGCCTCCGCATAACATTCCGGCTCACCACTATCTGTCAGCAACAAATAGTAATTTGAAGGAGTATACCTGTCAGGTGATCCACGCAATCTGCTGGATCTACGCAGCGGAATATCCGGTTCCGGAGTATGTGGTTCATCTTCAGTGACCCCCTGACCATGGTCATCATGAACCGTCCTGCTCCCACCTGAGCCTGGAATATCCACCTCTACAACCTCCGGTTCCGAACTAATATCATCAGATGCCCCCTTTCTGTCCTTGTACAATACCTGTTCATTGAATACCACATCTCGACTACGAATAATTTTATGGTTTTGGTCATCCCAAAACTTATACCCGAAGTCATCCCCACCATACCCAATAAACGTACATTTTACAGATTTTGCATCTAACTTAGTTTTATCAGCATAATCAATATGAACATATGAAACGCAGCCAAATATGCGAAGAAATGACAGATTTACATGCTTGCCACTCTATGCTTCCTCTGGAATTTCATTCCCCAATGGTACCGATGGTGCCCGATTGATCAAGAAAGTTGTTGTGTCAACTGCATATGCCCAGAACGTCTTCGGAAGTCCACACTTCAACCTCATACTTCTAGCCCGCTCGTTCAATATCCTGTTCATCCTCTCTGCAACCCCGTTGTGTTGTGGTGTGCCCTTTGGAGTCTTCTCCATGCGAATGCCATTCGCTGCACAATATTCCTTGAACTCCCTGAGCTCATACTCCCCTCCGTTATCTGACCTCAAGCACTTAAGCTTAAGTCCCGTCTGATTCTCCACCAAAGCCTTCCATTTCTTAAACACCTCGAATGCCTCATCTTTGTGTTTCAAGAAATAAACCCAGACTTTTCTTGTCGAATCATCAATGAATGACATGTAATATGACGCACCACCCAGAGAAGTTACCGGGGCCGGCCCCACAAATCCGTGTGGACCAAATCCAACTTTGCTTCCCTCAAAGCCCTACTTGTCCTCGAGAAATTACTCCTCGCCTGTTTGCCAAACACATAATCTTCGCAGATCCCCACGTCGACTGTCTTCAAACCCGGTAGTCTTCCCTTTGAGCAAAGTACTTTCATCCCCTTCTCACTCATGTGACCCAATCGACAGTGCCACAAATCTGTATCACCCTTGGCTGACGCCACCGCGATACTATCCTTGGTGTTATTCGCCAAATACAATGTCCCCTCTTTATTACCCCGAGCGATCTCAGAATCCTCCTTGGTAATAACCCAGTTCCTGCAGCCAAAAGTTACCTTGTAACCTTCTTCATCCAACTGCCCAACTGAAAGCAGGTTCTTTTTCAAACCCAGAATGTGTCTGACCCCGTGTAGATGTAGGACCTTCCCGTCCGATGCTCCTATTCTGACATCCTCCTTCCCCTTGATTTCCAAAGGCTCGCCATCCGCCAGATAGACCTTACCGAAATCACCGGAAGTATAATTCTCCATCTCTTCTGCATGCCCGCAAGAGTGGAATGATGCCCCCGAATCCAGCACCCATGATTCTAGTGCACTACTAACACTCAGAACCAGTACATCATCACCTTCGACTGTCACATTCACCGAATTGCCCCTACGATTGGAACAATCCTTCTTGTAGTGTCCTAACTCCTTGCAATGATAACACTGCACCGATCCTTTCGCGACCCTTGGTTTATCTCTGATCTCCACGGCCTTGCCCTTACCACCCACTACGTTTTCCCTTGATTCAGTTCTCCCTTTATTGCTAGTACCCGGCCTTCCCCTGCTAGTAGTAGCTAAGGCCGATCCCGAAGTAGACGACGTCCCCAACTTCTTCAAACGATTTTCCTCGCCCAACAAGAAATCTTTAACATCATCATACTTCAATTTGTTCTTACCCGCTGAAGCATTGATCGCTGTCACCCTTCCGCTCCAACTTCCTGGTAAAGACGCTAGCAACAAACACGCATGAACATCATCATCAAACGTAATATCCAACGCAGTCAATGAGTCTATAACATCCATAAACTCATCAATGTGTTTAGCTAAGGATCTTCCCTCTTGCATCTTGAGACTACCCATCTTGCGTATCAAATCAACCTTGTTTGCAGCAGATGGAGTTTCAAATCTCTCAGTAAGATAATCCAATAGCTCCTTTGTGGTTTTTGCCTTCTTGGTAGTCTTCGCGATCCACTTCGACAAAGTAGATCTAACCACCCCTAGGGCTTTCCGATCCATGAGATCCCAATCTTCTTGCTTTTCTCCTTCCGGCTTGACTCCCTTTAGAGGTTTATAGAGATCTTTATTGTACAAGAGATCTTATATTTGCATCATCCAAAACCCATAGTCAGAACCATCGAATTTCTCCACCGCTTGTTTATCCTTGCCCATTCTTGATTGCTTGACAAACCCCAATCGTCCGATAAACCAATCGATCGATTGACCCTGATCTCCAACCAGAGCTCTTGATACCAGTTGTTGTGGATTAGACCCTCACAACCCAAGCAATAACCCCAAGAAAATAATGACACACAAACAAAGCACAAGAAATAAAGCAAAGAAAAGATACAAGAAATTGTTTACCCAGTTCGTCAATATGTTTGACTACGTCTGGGGGCACTGCCAAGCCAGGATCTTGCACTATAATATGTTATCTTGAAGTTACAATGAGTTTAGGGGCAGAACTTTACTTAAATATGTGCCCAGGAATACAAACCTAACCCTAGATGGACAAAGGAACCCGAAAATTGACCTAAAATCCGAACCAGTTTTTGCCACTCCCGACAATTGGGCGGTCGCCCATATAGGGTCTGGGCGGTCGCCCATAAAACTGCTCCTCCGGACTGAACATACTGATTAAGTGGGCGGTCGCCCACCATCACCCTGGGCGGCCGCCCAGAGCAACAATCCCTCCGACGATTTTCTTCCTTTTTGCTCCGAAGTCTAGTCCCGGTTGGTCCTCTATTCCAACAATCTTGATCACAAGTGTCCTTACAAAGTGGTCATTTCTAAAAAACAGTCATAGCTACAAATCTTTCAAGGGCCTTGGAGATTGTGTAATGTTTACTCTCAAACTTTTTGTTTATACAGTAGTAATCTTCTTTGTTTCTCTCTTCATCTTTGGATTCCTCTCTAATGACCCAAGCTGTAATCCTGAGCCAAAAGCGTCCCAAGCTCAAGCATTTACTTTTTTAGTCAGTTATCGTCTTGGAGTTAAGGGGGAGGGATCCACTCAAGGACCTATCGATTTAGGTAGTACTCACTCTATCCCGCTTTAAGGTTCTTATTTTCCTTTTTAGTTTGTCCCAATTTATGGTTTTTACTTTGCTTTATTACTTAAAATGGAAAGTGAGACCCATTTGTCATCCTCACAACAAAAACTCCTTACCCACTTTCTCTCTCCCCATTTACTTTTCATACTCACAACATTTACTTTTTCTTAATCTCCGTGCAAAGTCAAAGAACTTTAAATTGGGACGGAGGGAGTATACGGTATTTACTTTTTCTTAATCTCCGTGTAAAGTCAAAGAACTTTAAATTGGGACGGAGGGAGTATATGGTATGCCCTCGCTCAGTTCATGTTACATAAACTCATCCACTTGTAACATAAAAATTTCAATTCAAGCCTTTTAAATTATAAAATTCCACGGCAAATGACATACATACAAATACAACGTTATACAATTATAACCATATCATCTGGGAAAACCAAAAAGACAAATAAACACACTAAATTGACCTCATACAAACATTTCCAATCACTATTTCACACAAAATACACCACTCACACACACATAGACCATTCTAATCACACGTAGACACATTCAACATGTTGAATCAAGACTCTAACCAGAAATCTCAATCGATTTCACTTCAGGTTTCTTCGTTTCGTCTTTCGGGACAGTAACAATAAGAACTCCGTTCTCCATTGCCGCCTTCACCTCCTCCAATTTCGCATTCTCCGGCAATCTGAACCTCCTCAGAAACTTGCCGCTGCTCCTCTCCACTCGATGCCATTTATCGTTCTTCTCTTCTTTCTCCACATTTCTCTCTCCTCTAATCTGCAAAACCCTATCCTCTTCGATCTCCACCTTCACCTCTTCTTTCTTTAGCCCCGGCAGATCCGCCTTGAACACGTGCGCCTCCGGCGTCTCCTTCCAATCTACACGCGTGTTAACAAACGCGGAGTTCTCTAGAGAGAGATCCGGGAAGAAATTGGCGATTGATGAAGTGGAAGAAGAGAACGGGAAATCTCTGAACGGATCCCAAACTTCGACGGAGGATTGATCGGAGCTTTTGCTCCGTTGTCGTCGGTTCCTGAAGAATTTGGGAATGATCGACATCCTTTCTATACCGATAAGGTAGGGAATGTTGGCTGTTTGATTGCTGTGGAATTGAACGAAAAATTGGTTTGAATGATTTTGATTGATTTGGAGTTAGGGGTTATGGCGGGAATTTATAAGGCGGAGGTGATTATACCAGCACATTCCGGGACTATCTACTGCAATCTCGATCGATTATTATTCACGAACTTTCTGGTAGGTACTATGGTGATTCTTCAATTGGGCCAACCTTATGTAACATGGGCTTTTCTTTTTCTTTTTATGATTAAAAGTGGACTTTAGGCTCAATTAGTTTTTTTATTTTTACGAACAAACTAAAGGCCCATTATTTATTTATGTTTACAAAAAGGTTTAATAAGTTGGAAAACAATACTCCATTTCCCTCAAAACAAACTTTTCATATAACTAGTGGGTGCGGGTAACCAATTACTAATTTTATTATATTTTGTTCGTTTATATTTTTATTGAATAATATTAGTTAATCATCAATCATAATAGTTGTATAATTTTTAACTATAATAATTAACTATTAATAGTTAAATATAATTATTAAATAAATATTTAACTATTAATAGTTAACTATAATAGTTAATTTATATGATAACTATTATAATAAATAATACTTATAATAGTAATAGTTACTATAATAAGTAAATGTTACTTGTAATAGTAATAGTTATTATAATAGTTAATTATTATAGTAACTATTATAGTTAACTATTACTATTATTAGTAATAGTTACTTATAATAGTTACTATTATTGTTAACTATTATAGTAACTATTACTATTATAAGTAATAGTTACTTATTATAGTACCTATTACTATTATAAGTATTATTTATTATAATAGTTACCTCATTTAATAACTAATATTATTAGCTAATACTATTAGCTAATAGAAAACAAAAAATGAAAAGTCACTTATTTATTAGTGTAGATTTGATGTGGCATCACCAAATTCATCTTTCCTCCATGACTTGTCCACATGGCAACACCATATCCCTCTTCACCAACTTTAATATATATATATAAGATTTAAAAAATAGGAAAGATGTTGAAAAAATAGGTTGTGTAAGTGAACAGGAGAGGAATAGGGAATAATTAGTGATTAATTTTTGTGAGTAGGAATAAAAAAGAAAGAGGGATTTTTTCTTTTTTGAATAATAAGTGAGAGTTTTTCAATGTAACACTCAAAATAGAAAAATGAAAAGTTTGTTTTGAGGCCGTGGAAGTAAACAAAAAGAAATTGCCTATCAAAAGTCAAAAACACCCTAAACTCGACCAAATGTCATCGGGTTGCTCAACCCAAATTTTAGTGGTGAGATGGATAGCACTTCTCAAATCGGCAAGCACAACAGAAGGAATCAACATGGGGAAGCAGGGAGCAATTTGCCAAGAGCAATTATAGGATAAAAAAAAAAAAATTCACAAAATTTTGTTTATAAAATAAATTGATGATATTTTATTGATTGCATCAATAGACCCATTTCACTCTAATTAAAAGGAAGTTGATACACTTACGCTCAGTGTATAGATTTTTCTATACACCACAAATGTAAGCATGACACGTGGCAGATTCTTAAATACATAAGAAGGGAATTTTGAGGGGGATGGTTTTCGGATTAGGAGGGAAAATCTAATGTTAGGAGTGAAACTACTTGGATAATGAATGGGTGTATATATTTGTAAGGCATGGGTTTGTGCAAGGCATACGTTATTTACCATAATACCCTCATATATATACCTCCAAAATACATGTTGTGGCTACATTTTTAAGAGGACGACATCTTGACTATTTTTAAGAGGACGACATCTTGACTACTGCCAGCATGTGGACGTCTTCGTAATTAGTAAGTTGTGAATAATAAAGTTATTTTATTCTATTAAATGTTTTTTGCAGCTAACCCTTGGAAATCACGTGGTAAAAGACTTATTTCCACAAAGGGATCGACTTGGTCAAGAGTTGGTTAGAGATAAGATTGGATCCCATGATTTTAGGACAGTTGGTTATGGGTATATTTTCAAGATGGTGACATCTTGACCAAGATGCAGACATCTTCACCTCTGGCAGAATTATCAATAAATTAATCATAATTATCCTAACTAATTTTATTTATCTACAGCTAAGTAAAACGTGCTACAAGGCCTACTCTCAACAGAAAAGAAGACCAAGTCAAAGATTCATCAAGATATAGCCCGAGTTTTTAGGACAATTTGTTACTCTTTTAGATAGGGTTTTTATTTGTATTTAAACCGAGCTTGGGGGCACACCATCACACACACTCACACAACACTTTGTACTCCTCTACAGTTCAAAAACATTAATACTACCGTTTGGGAAGGAAGGTGCTCTTAATCACCTCTCGAGGTTTTGTGCCGGCGAGATTATTCTCTCAAAGGCTTTCCTCGTTACATCCTTGTGCAATCTTGAATTCTGCAATTCTATAGCTTATATTCCATTTGACCCTCCTTGATTTTGATCATCATCACATAATATATTTCATTGTTTTTTGCCAAAACAATACCCAAATCCATTCATTTAAAAAAAAAAAACCATCCATCTCTCACTCACTCCATCAATTTATAACCCTAACTTTCAATTTTAATTCCTAACTTGACTTTTATGCTTAAAATTCGATCTTATAATGCTTATTTGTAGTTTAAATTTGATCCTACATTGTTGTAATTGTGTTTGATTGCTTTATTTGGGGTTTATTATTCGAATTGTGTACGAATTGGTGGTTAAAAAATCTGAAACTGTCGGCGTTGATTTCGTGTTGTTTTACACGAGTTGTTCTTGTGGGTTTCGTATGCCTTTACACGAGATGGTTCCATGTAACTCGTATGAACTTTACATGAGATGGTTATCAACATTTCGTGTATAGGCATACGAAATGGTTCTCAAATTAGGTGAAATGCATCGTGTTATTTCGTGTAAAAGTTGGTGAAATGCATGTGTTATGTTTCGTGTAAACTTGGGTGAAACTCAACGCATTATTTCGTGTAAAATCAGGCGAAACTAACAACTTCTACCTTTGCCATATTTCGTGTAAAAGTGTGCGAAATAAACCCATTATTTCGTTCACGTTTACACGAAACGCAAGTATTCGGGTAAGGGTATTTTAGGCATTCCTATGCCTTGTACACAATGGTGCCTTGCAAATAAAATTCGCCATAATGAAGAGTCATCTTGGATTAATTAAAAGAGATTAGTGAAAATACCAAAAAAAAAAAAAACCTTTAAAAACTTTCATATCCAAAAGATCCACAATCTTTTCCATCAATTTAAAAAGTCCTATATTTATATTATCAATACCAAAAAGTCCAAACGTTAACTATTTAACTAACGCCGTTAAGATTGAACATTCATAATATTAAAATCTTAACTTTTTTTTTCCATTTAATGACATGTTAGGAATATAAAAAATATTACAACGCGAAACAACTATAATAATAATAATAATAATAATAATAATAATAATAGTTATAGCAACAACAAAAATTATTATTATTATTATTATTATTATTATTTTATTAGCTAATATTTAATAATAAAAGTATTACATTCATTGTTATTTTTCATTCTTATTACTTTTATTATTAACTTTATTATTAAAAAAAATAATTAACTAAAATAGTAATACTAATTAAATATATTTGCTGTTGTTATAACTATTATTATTGTTATTATATCTAAGAATATTAAAATTAAATTATTTTGCATTGAAAAAATATTTTGTATTTGTAATACGTCATTAATTGAAAGGAAAGTTAAGTTTTTATTAATATGAATGATCAAACCTAATTGTGTTAGTCAATTCTTTAATGTTACAGTTTTTTGGTATCGATAATTTAATTTTAGGACCTTATAGATTGAAAAGAATATTTTGTGGGGTTTTTGGATATGAATTTTTTTTAGAATTATTTTCTTTATATTTTTCCTTAGATATTAAATTTAAAACGGATAGGCTGTTTAAGACCAAAAAAGGGGCCCATTGATTGCCACCTCATCAAAAACCAGTTTTTCCATTGACTATCTGCATAGTTTCTTATAGCCCTTTATATTTTTAAGCGATTTCTATTGAAAACCCTTACACTTCTACTCTTAACTTTTTAGTTTCTTTTATTGTTTTAAAAAAGAAAAACTTTTTAATTTATTTTTATTTTAATCTCATATTAAAACTAAAAAATAAATATGAATAAAGTAAATAAAAAACAAAAAATCCAATTAATTGATGTCTGTCACCCTCTAATGCATACTCACGTATATTGTTATCTTAATTTCAGAATAAATGTATATTGTTCTTGATAAAAAATGAATATTTATTTTGAGATAGAAAAGGAAAAAATATATATTCCACAAATATATTGCAATAGAAATAAGTAAAAAAAAAATGGTAGAGCATTTAAAAAATATGAACGTAATAATGCATTTAGTTTGTTGAGATGGAGAAGTACAAAACATGTACTTAACCTTCAGAATATCACGAGCTTCTTTAGAAATTTGGGTTTAAGATGACCCACTGGAATAGAAGACGATATATACATAAAGTTATAAACGTTGTATGGGGAGGGGGTGTTTTGGTGGGATCTGTAAATGAAGGGCAATTAGAGGAAAACTAGTTTTATTTAGATAAAATTTAATTTGAATTAAAGTAGATTTAATATTATCAATATTTTTCTTGTAATAATTCTAGTAGCTAGATTCTCATGTTAACATGTGCCCATGAGCACATATTAGAAAAACCCTTTAAATAATAAAAGTAAAAATATTAAAGAGTTGGTTGAGTAATAATTTAAGAAATGGGAGATTGTAATTTTTTTTTATGGAGGATATGAAAAGACAATGGAAAGAATAGTTAATTAATTAAGTTGTCTAGATTTGAATTTCAAATTAAAAAAAAATAATCAGATTAGGTTTTCAAATTTTCATTTTAGAATAGATTTTCCTATGGGGTCCATCCAAGACACTTGGCACTATGGTATTTGTAGTGTATAGAATCTTTCTATACACTTAGTGTAAATGTAACCTTTTTCTAATTAAAAACATCAATAAAATTAGATTGTATGACTTTTTTGTGCAATAATATTATGACAATGCAGTTGAAGTTGTGTTCACTTAAAAAAAAAAAAAAACAAAACAAAACAAAACATGGACACTCTTACTTCTCCCCCTAGAAATAAGTAACCAAAATGGCCCAAATTAGTTTCACGCCCATCCTCTTATAAATTTTACTTTTCTCTCAATAAATGTCATCTTTAATTTATATATTTTAAAATGCAAAACACGTTTATAAATACCAAAAAAAAAATACAATTTAAACATGAGTGTGTTTTGGGGGAAACTAGTTCCTCCACAAGTTATAAAAAGTCATGTTTTTAACCCTTAAACCCTAAACCTGAAGCCCTAAACCCTAAAGCTAAAACCCTAAACCCTAAACATTAAACCCTATAAAAACATGATTTTTTATAACTTATGGAGAAACTAGTTTCCCCCAAAATTTTCTCTTTAAACATTGTATAAATAATATATACAAAAAAAATTAATACATTCATTTTTTAAAAGCAAACAACAAATATTATATTAATGAGTATGAAGAAAACGTGCTCCACAATAGATGGAAGTTTATCTCAAATATGAAAATTGCTTTGTAAATACTCCATCCGTCCCACCTCACTTGAGACCTAAGAGGTGGGCACAATAACTAAGGAAAAAGAATAAAATAAGGAAAATGTGTGGTAGAAAATGAAGATAGAGAATGAGTGGGGTTAATAGTAGGTTGGTTGAATGAATTGTGTGGTAGAAAATGAGGAGAGAGAATGAGTGGGTGAGGTAGATTGAATATAAAATTATAAAAAGAATACCATTTTGAGAAGTCTCAAGTGAAGTGAGACGGACCAAAATGGAAATAACTCTCAAGTGAGGTGGGACGGAGGGAGTATATACAATTCTCAAGGAAAGAATTGTACTATCGAACATCATCGGATCAAAATTTTGCCAATGATATCTCCGGAACTCAGTCTCCATCGAACGCCCTTATAAACAATGATTTGAGATGCTTGAATGCTTCTCTAAATATAACTTGGATACTAACTTAATTTTGACATTCATAAAATATATTCTCACACATAAAGCATTTGGCTTTGAGAACATATCTCCAGATTTGGGACGCTCGAATGCTTCTCTAAGTATAACTTAGACACTACCTCAACTCTGACATTTAGAAAATTCTCACACAGAAAGCATTAAACTTTGGGGTAAATTGCAATTTAGTTACCTGAGTTTTACGTGATGTTTCAATTGGTTCCTGAATCCGCTTTTCAACAAATTGGTTACCTGAGTTTGTAATTTCGTTGCAATGTGGTATAAAAATGGATGATCCGTTAAAAAACTAACAAAAGTTAATGATAAACGTAACAAACTTCTTTCAAACATGCAAGGATCACACCTACAGTTTAACTAATTTTAATTAGATACTAAAATTTAATTGTTAGTTTAAATTACCCCCTCTTAGTAAATGTTTCTAACCCCACATTATGTCCATACTGAAACCCAGTACTCCACCACTTCTTGCCCCTAATCAGACGCAAGCCCTAGTCCCAGATCCTCTCAAGTCGGCTCTCTTTCCCTCCGATGTCAGCAATGCCGGCCACCATCACCACAGTTGACCACTCATGTTCCTTCTTCTCCCTCAACCCAAAAGCCACCACCCCCGTTTTCCAGTTTCCACACATGAGCTCCCACTCCCCCTCACCACAACTCAGCCTCCTCCCCCTCATTCTCTCCTCTGTCGCCGTCACTCATCCCTCCTCGGCGGCCTCCGATTGACGTCCTTCCTTCTCTCTTTCTTTTTCTTCTTCCTTCTGTCTTCCGGTTGAAACTTACACCCTTTTAAGTTTTATGTGATTATGTGAAACCCAATTTCGAACTTCCAATTTAGTTCTTCATCTAAAATTAATTTTTGTATTTATGTGATTTTGTGAAACCCAATTAAGTGAAATTCTATTAATAGATTTGTGTTTCGTGAAAGTGTATTTGATGAATTTGTTGTGGAAATAAGGGGGCTTATGATGTGTCGGAGACGGAACTACAAATGAATGAAAGGGAGGGTACGGGTTTCATGGTTTTTTTTTTGACAATTCCACCAATCTTTGGCTTCCTCACTTAGTAATTCGCCGTAGTTGAAGTACTCAGTATGCGCCATTCCAGATTGTGCGGAAGAGGAGCCAAGAGAGGCTACGAATTTGACGCCAGTGTTAATTTTGTTGTGAATTTTGATTCATAGTAACAAAGTTTGGGGAAGAAGCTGGAATTAGATGGAAGATGGAGTGTCTTTGATCCTGAAACTGTATTCTTACCCTCATTATGTAATAACTTGTAGTATGAAAATAAGAGTATTTTTATCAAAAGAAAATGGGCATGTAAAGATACATTTGTTGAAGGGAAGGGTATCATAGAAAAACCCTTCTTTTTTCTTTTTTTTTTGAACAAATAAAATTATTATCTTTATGATGGATAGTTGGATATCATAATTTTTATAATTTTGATACAATAAATTAAATTAAATTAAAATGATTGAAATACCCATCATATGATATGTGCATGCCAAATAATGTTAGTTTTTTAATATTCATTGCGAGCTAGTGGGTGATGTGGGATAATTTAAATTATAGGGGTGTTCATTGTAATTTTGAAAAAAGCTTGTTACATATTTCATCCAATTTCGTTAGTTTTGTAACAGTCCATCCAATTTTATACCACATTGCAACGAAATGTCAAACTCAGGTAACCAAATTGTCGAAAAGCAGATTCAGGAACCAATTGAAACATCACGTAAAACTCAGGTAACTAAATTGCAATTTGCCCTAAACTTTGAGAACATGACAAATTAAATCATTTGAGTTGATAATAAATTTCCAAAGAAGCATCTAAAAAATTTAACAAGAACAAATTTAAAGTTGGTATAGGGGAGAGAAATAGAGGAACCGAAAGATAATACGTACATTATTTCTCCATTTCTTTCTTTACAATATTCATCATCATCTTCATTACAGCTCATACTTGTTGAAAAGCAGGGGATGTATCCACAAACAGGGCTTCTACTTTCTAGGGAGAGCGGCTGCTAATGGGCTTCTACTTTCTAGGGAGAGTGGCGGCTAATGTATGGATTATATGAATGCATTGGATGTACTCCCTTTCCCGCTCGACTTAGGACGATTTTTCATTTTGGGCGTCCCACTCGACTTAAGACGGCCCAAAATGGAAAGGTTATACTATTTTTAATTTAATAGGACCCACTTGAAATAATAGTTTTCCTTAATCCCCGTGTCGAAACCAAAAATCCGAGAAGGACGGAGGGAGTATAAACTTTAATAATCCAACCTTGACATTTATTAATGTATTATATCCAAAAAAGATAGTCCCTCTTTTTTCATTGTTACTACGAATGAATTTTGAGCAATATTTAATGTAACTTTTAGTTATCCTAACGAAAAATTTAAAAATTATTACTGATATACCATTATCATTACTATCGATAATAATTTTTAGATTCTAATTAGTATAATAAAAATTATTCTTAAATATTGCTTAAAGCTTCTTCGTAGTAACAACGGAAAAAAAAAAAAAAAAAAAAAAAAGACTATCGTTTCGAGAGAGAGAGAGAGGGAGTATAAGAAAGATAAAGCATAGAATATCTTACCACTCATCAATATCCTAGCCCGGCCATTCCGCTCATCAATTTCTGAGGCCATGGATATCATTTTCAGTTCAAGGACTAAATGCATAAAGTTGTAAAAATCAGGGTATCAGCATTCATTTAATCCAAAAGAGATGAAGTACATAGGTCACATTTGTATAACTATGTCAAATTTAATACTCCCTCCGTCCCATTTCAAATTGCAAAAGTTGCCAAAAAGGGTGTCCCAACTAAATTGTAAAATCCAAAAATGACAAGTTTTAATCCACTTGCACACTCACATCCACTAACCCACTAACTATTCTCTACCCCACTTTCTCTCTCTCACTCAACTATCAACACTCACAACACATCACCTTTTTCACTTTTTCCCTTAATCCCCGTGCCAACCTAGTATTTGCAATTTGAAATGGGACGGAGGGAGTATATATCGACCGGGCTCTATTTTTGGGTGTCTTATTTTTTATAACTTAAGAAATCAATATAATTTAAAAAATTATTAATGTTACACTCGTACGTTAAACGTACGAAGAAAATAAGTTTGATAAATCAATTAAATAGCATAAATAATTTTTTATAAAAATAAATAATAATTTATGAAATTTTTGTTTTGAAGACATTTAATTCAACAAAAGTATATCATCGTATTAAATCAATTATCTCAGACACAACGTTTGTAGTTTCATTCATATTTTCAACACTCATTTTATTTTTGTCATTTTATAGTCTCACTTAAACTTGCAAAAACAAGAATGAAAACGTTATAATATTTATAAATTAATTTTTACTCCCACCATTGTAAATTTATAGCTACTAAATGTGAATGCACGGGGATTAAAATATGTTGGAAAAATAAGTGTTGTGAGTGGGTAGGAGAGAGAAAATAAATTAGTGGATAGTGGTTGTGAGTAGATAGGAGAGAAAAATTAAACATTTTAGGTAAGTAGCAATTAGTACGAGACGTCTAAAATAAAAATAAACAACGATTAGTCTGAGACGGGGGTAGTATCCAACAATTTATACTCACAACATCTTAATACTCCCCCGTCTCTAAAATAGATGTCGTCTTGAGCACTTGTATAATTGTTAAGAAATACAATTAATGCATGTGAAAATGTTTCATATACCCATAAAGTAATCCGATTACCTAGGCAATTTAATGTTTGGACAAGAGATAGTTCACTATCATTAGTAAGGTATAATTGGTACTCACTCCGGTCTCAAATATAAGCAAAAATAACTAAAATCACATCTATTAAGAAAGTAGTTAAGTTAGTTAATTGTCTTGATTTTATAATAAAAACATGTTAAAATTACTAATATATCCTCATATTAAATGTGTAATAAATGTGCACTTGTATTTGAAAATGAATAATTAAATAGGTGCAGTTTTGGTAAGAGAGTATTATATGGTCTTGAAATCCCTTAGAGTTGCTTATATTTAGGTAAAAAAAAAACCCACTTTTGTTGCTTATAATTGAGTCCGGAGGGAGTATACAACAATAAAAGAACGTTGAAAATAGTAAAACAACATGTATATCGAGACAAAAATCAACCTCCAAAACGAAATGTATTTTTGAGAAAGAGGCAGGGGCGGACCCACCAGTGTGCATGGTGTTGCCCATGCAATGCCAATTTTTTTTTTCTTTTTTTTTTTTTGCAAAATAACGTTGTTTTTATATAAAGAGCCACAGATTTGAACAATACAAATTGTGTGGTGTAGTGGTTAAGTTGTTTGTCTAAGAATCCAAGTGTGTTTGGGTTCAAACCCCTTTAGTAGATGTTTTTTATTATTTTCTCGACACTACTCCTAGCTTTTCTCTCATTCTTTTAAACGTGGCTTTTCCCATTTATTAAAACTTAATTAGCCTAATTTGAATTTATGTCTCTCAATATTATGAGCTTGATTAGTAACAAGATTTTTCTCTTATTTTTATTGGCTTAATTAGTACTTCCTTTGTCCCTAAATGAGTGTCCATAATTTGAATGTTTGTCTCTCAATATTATGAGCTTGATTAGTAACAAGATTTTTTTATTGGCTTAATTAGTACTTCCTCTGTCCCTAAATGAGTGTCCATTTTCAAAAAATATTTGTCCTTGAATGAGTGTCTTTTTTGAACATAACTTTGTCCCTAAATGTTTTTTTTTTCGAATTTTTTTTCGCCGGTCTCTTTATGCGTGCAAAACTAAATGTTTGGAAATGAGATTACAAGATTATATATGAATCTTTGTCACCAAATTGTACAAAGAGATGAGTTTTTCAGATATCCCTTAAAATAAAATTTGGATACTCATTTAGGGACAGAGGTTGTCGTAATATCGATTTTCTTTTTACTATTATTACAATATTTTTGAAACATACTCCCTCCGTTCCAAATAAGTTGCAACATTTTGCCATTTAGGATATTTGACAAAAGTTGCAACAATCCAAAAAATGAAAGTTTTTTTATTAGTTTTATAATCCTCCACTCATTCTCTCTCTTCCTCCCAACAACTCATTATTCTCCACTCATTCTCTTTCCACCCCCACTAATTCTCTCTCTACCTCTCTACCTTTTATTCTTAATATAATATTATATCCTTAATTTCCCAACTCCAAAGTAAATGTTTCAACTTTTCTGGAACGGATGGAGTATACATTTATCACTAGCTTTGGTGAATTATTTTATCGTTTTCTTGTTATATTTATGTACTCCCTCCGTTCCGGGTAAGTTGCAACAATTTGCCATTTTGGGCATTCCACTTAAGTTGCAACAATGCCAAATAAAAAAACTCTTTATTACTTTTATAATCCTCCACCCATTCTCTCTCTTCTTCCCAACCACTCATTATTCTCCACTCATTCTCTCTCTTCCTCCCAACCACTCATTATTCTCCACCCATTCTCTCTCTTCCTCCTAACCACTCATTATTCTCCTTTCTTAATTTTTGTGCTTCCCCTTCCATGTTGCAACTTACCCGGAACGAAGGGAGTATGTAAATGTATTGAATATTAGCTTCACGCTCTTTTTTTTCCCTTAAAGAAGAGGCAACACCAAATATTTTGGTGTAGATCCCCACTGGACGGAGGGAGTATTATATATTTCCTCACATTCACAACATCTTAATCTTAATATTCAGTGTACGTTTCTTTCCAAAAAAATATGACAAAAACTTGTGTGAGACCGCCTCACATGGTGAGACGGGTCTCATTGAGTGAGTAAATGGTTTGCCCACCCTATGAGCGGGGCGGGAAAACTCATTTTCTCTCACGTCAAAATCCGTCTTACGTGTGAGACCGTCTCACACAAGAACTCCTCAAAAAATAGTCTGTGTACATCAATTTTTTGCAAATCCAAATCTATATATATATATATATATATTAAAGTTGGCCAAAAGAGCTATGGTATTGACATGTGGACAAACAATAGAGAAAGCTTGCATTTGGAGAAGCCACATCAACAACATACTAATAAATAAGTGACTTTTCATTTTCTTTTCATTAGCTAATACTATTAGCTAATAATAATGGTTACTAAAAAGGGTAACTATAATAGTTAACTATTATAGTAACTATTACTATTATTAGTAATAGTTAACTATAATAGTTAACCATTATAGTTAACTATTACTCTTATTAGTAATAGTTACTATTATAGTTAACTATATTAGTTAACTATTACTATTAACAATATTAGTTACAATACAAGTTAAATATTACTATTAATAGTATTAGTTAACATAATAGTTACTATTATAGTTAACTATATTAGTTAAATATTACTATTAATAGTATTAGTTACTACTATATTAGTTAACTATTACTATTAATAGTATTAGTTAACTATAATAGTTACTATATAGCTAATTATTACTATTAATAGTATTAGTTAACCATAATAGTTACTTTATAAGTTATTTTTTACTATTAATAGTATTGGTTAACTATAATAGGCTACATACATTAACTATTACTATTATTAGTATTAGTATTAGTTGATTATAATAGTTATTATATAAGTTAAATTATTAATTTTTAATATTAATTAATCATAATAGTTACTATATCAATTAACTATTACTATTAATAATATTATTTTATTATAATAATTATATTAATAATTATTATTATACAGACTAATCATTGCTATTAATATATATATTAACTATTACTATCAATAGTATTAATTAATTATAATAGTTATTATAATAATAGTAATCATATAGATTAATTTTTATTATTAATAGTATTAGTTAAAATGATGATTACTATATTAGTTAACTATAGTTAAAAGACATAGTATTGGTTTCCGTGCAGAGCACGGGTTACCCGCTAGTAACACGGAAGGAGTATAACAAATGTCGGCACACCTCTCTCTCTCTCTCTCTCTTATTCTCTCACTATATAACCCTATTTTTTAACCTTAATATTGACAAAAATTACCATTTATTTCCCTGATGATCACATCATTTTCCAAAAATAATCTCTCTCTCTTTCTTGATAACGTTCATATATCATACTCCCTCCGTCCCAGTAGAAGTTTCATCATTTTGAGAGTGCACAAGAATTAAGAAAAGTGATAAGTGGGAAATGGGTTGTGAGAGGGAAGAAGTGAGTGTGTATGACAAGTGGGACCCGTAGTTTAAATGCATGAGGGGGAAATGTTAGTGGGTATGACAAGTGGGGACCACAATTTATGTATGTGAGAGGAAAAAGTAAGTGGGATGACAAGTGGAGCTTAAATTTATAACTATTTTAGGAAAGGTGAAACAATCAACGGGACATCCATTTGAGTAATAAGTGAAGCTTCAAATGAGGCTGAGGGAGTATATGTCATGTGAGCTATTTTTAATTTTTTTCTTAAAGCTATCATAGTCTTAATATTATATAAATAAATTTATTTATTTATTTTTACAGATCTTATATGTTTTTAATAGATTGCAAAAATATGAGTATTAAAAATTTAAAACCCAAATAATCCATGTACAAAAATTATTTATTTATATTAAGATTTTATCAATATAATGTTACGCATTAAGGGCTTGTTTGGTAGAGTGGTGCGTTCAAAACGCAGTGAAAAATAATCAGCTTTTTGCTAATTAAGCGTCTCAATAGAGAGTTTTTGAATGAAACTTTTAAAAAATCTTAGCCATTTTTAGCCGCTCCAAATACTCCCTCTGTCCAGCTTTAAGGTTCTTACTTTCTTTTTTAGTCTGTCCCAATTTAAGGTTCTTACTTTACTTTATTACCTAAAATAAAAAGTGGGTCCCACTTGTCATTCTCACAACAAAAACTCCATACACACTTTCTCTTTCCTAGTTTACTTTTCATACTCACAACAATTACTTTTTCTTAATCTCCGTTTAAAGTCAAACTAAGAACATTAATTTGGGACGGAGGGAGTAGTAGCGTAAAAAAAAAGGCTCCGTTTTGAAAAATCTCAGCTTTTGAAACTGTGCAACAGACAGACCCTATTTTTTTATTATTTTTTTTTATTTTATAGTATATATATTGTTCTAATATGAATAATGATTATAGTTCATTTCATTAATTAATAAAAAAGCAATGACAATTTTGTTCGAAATGTTTTTTTTGGGTCGTTTGTGCCTATATATATATATATATATATATATATATACATATATATATATATATACACATATATATATATATATATATACTTCATCTGTTTCATAATAATATTCACAGATTTTTAGGGTGCATGGGTATTAAAGAGGGAATAGTAATGGGTAGTTGTTGTGAGTGTGTAAAGTGAGGTATGAGAGAGAAATTGAGTTGAGAGTAATAATGAATAGTTGTTGTGAGTATAACAAGCGTTTCTCATTAAATAAATAAATATAAAAAAATTATTAAAAAAAAATGAAATTTATCAATGAAACGATAAATAAGCTAGAAGAGATTTTGGAACTGATACATAAATTAAAAGTAGCTCCACGGATGATCACAACAGACCATTTTTTATTTTTATTACATTATATAATAATTTTATTTTATTAATACAAAGATTACACCAAGCACGTGATGTTCCAAATACAACAACAATAAACACGAAAACAACCTCTATCACACGGAAAAGTTTAAATTGTAAATCAATCACTCTCATCTCAATCTCAAGTTCAAATTATACATAATCACTCTACATATAAAGAAAAAGAAAAATACCCACACAACAACACTTCAAGCCCACTAGGCCAGGTACCCTTTTACTACTTTAGTCCCAAAATAATGTTTTCGTTTCCTTTTTTTGCCGTTTTCGTTTCCTTTTTTTTTTTTTTTTTTTCCGTTATTAAGAATGAATTTTGAGCAACAATTTTAAATTGATTTAATTATACCAATAAAAATCTAAAATTTGTAATTGATACACCATCAACAATACTATCAATAGCAAATTTTAGATTTTCATTAAGATTACTAAATCGACCTAATTATCACTCAAAATTCATTCGTAGTAAATAACGACAGAAAAGTGGGCAGATTATTTTAGGACAGAGGTACTATATATTAGTATGCAATATATATATATATATATATATATATATATATATTAACATCATCAATTGACCTTGCAATCTTTGGAAAGTATTTCATAACCTCCACTCTCTTTCTTCTTGTTGTCAAGTGAAATAGGCTTGTAAGTACCAAGTAACTTATCCCACCACACAAAATACACAGAGGAGAAGTTATACTTAAGCCCATCAAACTGGTGATGAGCATCATGAAACACAGTGTTGTTCTCAAACAAGAAGTGGAGAGGGTGCCATGGCAGATAGTATCCGGAATGGTCGTCTATGATCTTCATTGCAGCAAAGCATAAGAAGTAGAGAGCGGTCCGATATGACATGCCCGAGATGATAACGCCTGTGGCCGACCCGATTATGTCGATGAGTCCCTCTACTGGGTGGCTGTATAAAGCTCCGAATGAGTACGGGACGACGAGCTGGTGGTGGCGGCCATGGATGTAGCGGTACAAGAACTTGTTGTGGTGGAGGATTCTGTGGACGAAATATTCCCAGGTATCTAGTATAAACATCATGACAAAGATTTGTCTTGCAAGAGTGAATAGTGATGTTTCACTAGTGGAATTGTCATCGTCACCTCCAATAATCTGTGATATATACATACATAAAATACCCTGAATTATTTCCATATTTACAACAGACTGATTGCAAGTGTAAAGTGGAACAAGAATAGATGGCAATGTAGGATTTCGTAACTTCGTGTAAAGAATGAACACTCCTTTAATTAGAGAAAAATATCTTTTGAAAAGCAGACACTCATAAAATGACGGTATTACTAGTACTCAAGTACTAGTAATAATACCGCTTGTTTTACACTCGCTTATTGTAAGACGTGTACTGAACTCAAGTACGAGAAACCCATTTTTCCATCTCTTAGTGTAAAACAGATTTTTCATAAGACCGACTCTATTTTTATTTTTTTGCTTATCTATACTTTCGGCAATTAAATTATAAGCAAGTTGATGAAAAGCACAAGGGAAATGGATAGCCAAAATAGGCAAATTAAATACTCCTTCCATCCTCCAAAAAAGGGTGTCGAAACCATTAACTTACAGCGAAAAGGATGGAGTTGATAACAAACTGAACACCTTGCGACAGAAGTACTCCTTTGACAACAGTTGCCACGGACACCAAATTCTTACCGTCGGCTTCTTTCTTCGGATGCAGCCTATACTTTTCTAGAGGTCCGGCCAGCATCAAATAAATTGCGGCATATCCCCAATACACAGCAACAGGCACCAACATCAGCAACAACTCCTGAATTACACTTCCTGCCATTTCCATATATACTCTCCAAACAAGAGGGTGGATTTGCTCCCGTTTGTTTGTTTGGTTTAATTTGTTAGCAATACTACAACGGATTTTATACTAATTGGCTTGAGCCAATGGGGACCTTTTTTATTTTATTTAATTATTTTGAAAAGAAAGTAAAGAGAACAGGTCTTAAAAGGATAATTGTTGACCGCACCCACTCCCACCAGTACTCCTCATTAGTATGATATTGTCTGCTTTGAGCCCAGCATGCATGGACTTGATTTTGGGCATGTCTCTAATGGCCTTATACTGACGGAGTGTGTGGACAACATTATAAACTAGGCGATTATTCTTTTAACTATCAGTTCTAATGTAACAAATTGTCAGTCATTCGTACTGGCGTTTATAAATATTGAAACCGACACTTATAATAACTGTCAGTGGTAGTATAACAAAGTGTCAGTGCTTGTGTTAAAGGATAATAGCAGTAGTGTTAAAGAGTGTCATGGGTTGTGTTAATGGTCATGTACAATAAAATCTCGTTATTTTCAAAAATGTCAACAACTCACGCTTTTAAAATAAGGGTTAGTTATATACAAATATGTTACAATTTGTTTTCAAACAAATATAAGTTATTTGCAAATTATTACCGCACATTTTTTTTTTTTAAAAAAGGTCGGTTCCTCTTTTCATAAAAAAGTGTTTTTTTTCTCAAGTTTTTATACTTACTAGAGTTTCACCCGTGCGTTGCACGGTGATACCATTTAATTTTTTCTTTTTATTCTTTATTTATAAAATAAATGGTTATGGTAAAAATATAAATATAAGTATATTTAAAGATATTAAGTACACATAATTCAAATAGAAGTCTTAGATTATACATTTTGAAATACCTCCGTATATACAACATTAATTAATACTCCCTCCATTTCAAAGTACATGACGTTTTAAGAATTAAATTTTGTTTCAAAATACTTGACATTGACACATTTTTGCTATTGTACACCAATTATATACTCATTATTAATTGCAAAATATTTCTTGTATTTAGATACTTATATAAACAAGAGGTGGTCTCCCATGAGAACAAGGGGATCCGTCTCATGCATGAGACGGTGACCCATGGGCCGAACCCGCCACGTGGCAACCCACCATTGGCCGGAAAATTTATTTATTTATTTTTTTTTTTTTTTGAGTTTTTATATTTTTTTCTTCGGCTTTTCAGTGGTTTAGCAAAAAATAATAGTTACTATCTCTTAAAGTAACATTGTTCATAAGTAAACGTAATACTTGTTTTAAAAAAACAAAAGCTCGTTTTTACCCATTTGAAAAGTAATAACTTATGTATATGAATGTAATAGTAAGTTTATACAAGTAAATGTAACACTTTGATTGACGAAATTGTAACAGATTTCTATAGATAATGTAATACTTTTACATGTATCATGATAAATTTGACCCCATTGTAACTTATTGTTTAAAAACATATAGATATCTATACATATGTATTACAATTATGTACAAATACTATTACATATAAATAACACGTTTGTTACATTTTAGTTATAATAAGTATTACTTTTGGCAAACGAAGAAAACATAGGAAAAACACTATTACTTTAAGAGATGGTAACTATTACTTTTCACAAACCGAAAAAAAAACCAAAAAAAAAATATAAAAATTAAAAAAAAAAAAAAAAAAAAAATTCCGGCCAATGAGGGGCTGCCACGTGGCATGGTCCCCCATGGGTCCTGGAGCAGGGTTGTGGGTCGGGTAATGGGTCAAAAAAATGACCCGTCTCACCCATGAGACGGGTTGGAGTGTTCTCACCCAAGTTTTTGTCTATAAAAAGAGTACACAAACGTTCTCTATCATCTTTTGTCTGTAATATTCAATAGTATCCTTGAGCTGTATGATTAGTAACAACTCAATGCAGCTCATAATCAGGTTATACCAAAATTTTCTCCCATCTCTTAGTTTCTAATAGCCTTCTTTATTTCTTCATCAATTTCTATCTCATCTATTAATTTTTTCGTACTCTCCCTTTTCTTTCATCAACTCCAATTTTTATCTTCTCTACGAATCTGTAAAATTGTTTTTTTTTTTTTTTTTTTTTTGAAAAGAATAACTTCTTTAACTCTGCAATAGTTGTCATTTTGTCAAGTGTGTGTTAATGGCTGCAAGGTTTGCAAGAATTGCTCTTCAAAAAAAAAAAATCAGAAAAAACCTTCTGGTTATCACTTTTAAAGGTTCTGGCTATCAATCTCAATAGTTTTGCATATCAGTTTCAATCTTTTCATCTTTTTTTTTTCTCACTGCGATGGTTGTTAAATTATATCCTGAATACCTTATTATTCATATCCAGAACCTATTGAGTTTGATATCCAAAAGATTTATGTACTTGAATACCATATCCAGAAGACTTGTTATTGATATCCATAACCGTTTTGTTTACGAAAATGTCACTGCGTGTTTTTTAAAGAAGTACCCAATATTTTCAAATATGCCACCAAAAACACAATTTTCCTGAAACTTACGTGAAACGCGTTTTACCAAAAAAAAATAAAAAATCACAACTATAAGGAAGTTATAGCTTTCCAAAAAATGGAGATTACCCATAAAGCCTAAAAATGCTACTTATGCCTGGAAAAGGGAATAAACTTATTCTCTAAGCATCATGGGAGTCTCTATTTAGTTTCACCCCCGGCCTAAAATATGCTAGAAACGGGCTTAATTACAAAATTGTGCAAATCAAATTATTACAACGACTAAAATAATGTTAATGATCTATAAAGTGATAGGAGTACATTTTATCAAGATGCATCTTTTAAGGTGGTAATTTGAATATAATCACTACAACAAATATGATTTTTGTGGCAATTTAAAAATTGCGGAAACGGGAAAAAAGTGTTGAAAATGCTATTTCCGACACATTTTTCGGCACTTTTGTAAGTGCCGGAAAAAGTGGTGTCGGCAATACTTTCCGGCACTTTTGTAAGTGCCTAGAAAAGTGGTGTCGGCAATACTTTTCAGCACTTTTAAAAGTGTCGCTAATTTCTGGCACTTTTCTAAAGTGCCGGAAATTCAAATTCACTATTTTTTTAACAGTTATTAGCTATTTTAAATGTTGCTAAAAGAATAATTTAGGGAGAATATAAGTAGCTATTTAAAAATAAGAATAGAAAAATAAAAATATATTTAATGACAAATATGCTAACTAATCAGTACCTTCATTTCATTTCATTTCATTGCATGGTTGTCATTAAAAAGAAGTAAAAGTAATACTGTGCTAACATTTTTTAGATTGAAATTCCAAATTATAGCTTTTTAAAAAAATAATTACCAAACCAACAACCCTAAAAACTTATTTACCAAAGTAGCATTTTTTTCTAAAACCGGAAGTGGGATTTCCGGTTTTAATGTTGAATCCGGAAGTCCCACTTCCGGAATTGACCTTTTGATATATTTTTTTTTTTCGCGAAATCTGATTTTTTTTTTTTTTGAATCCGGAACTGGTATTTCCGGTTTTCAATTTAATTTTTTTTTTTTTTTTAATCTGGATTGTTAAGAATGTGGTATTTGGAACTGGTATTTGGAAACTTAAGAATGTGGTTTGGAAATGTATAGGAAGGAGAGGATCTGCTGATGAAAGATGGGTTTCTTACTCAAGCCAACTTGGGTGTTTCCCCATACTAAGAAATGGGATGAAGCTGTTTAGCTAGCTAGAGCTAGGGTTTCTGAATTTGCTTTGTAATTAATCTTTAAGCGTCGTCTATTAATTTCTAAGAATTAGGGTTTATCTTCTTGTTTCATGCTGTCAAAAAAAGACCCTATTAACAGTTTGGGTACTTGAATGGTTGGAGAGTATTTTGGAGTCTTGAAAATGTTTGTGAAGTCTTAACTCATGAGGTAATCTCTCTTGAACCCTTCTGATAAATCAAGTGTTTGAATGCATTAATGTTGGATTTGTGGAGAAGTTTATTCTATCCTATAAAATCAACGTTTTCCAATGACATAAAATTCTAAAATATTACAGAAATTTGTGGACAAGTTTATTTATTTATTTATTTATTTATTTCCTATGTGACCGGAATGTGGTCACTAAATAAAACCACAATACATAAAATTCTAAAAAAATAATAATCATTTTTTTCTTCTTTTTTTTTTTTTCCCCTATGCCTTCTTCTTTTTTAAAAATCCAGATTTAAAAAAAAAAAAAAAAAAAAATTAAATTGAAAACCGGAAATACCAGTTCCGGATTCAAAAAAAAATAAAAAAAAATCAGATTTCGCGAAAAAAAAATAAAAAAAATCAAAAGGTCAATTCCGGAAGTGGGACTTCCGGATTCAACATTAAAACCGGAAATCCCACTTCCGGTTTTATCAAAAAATGCTACTTTGGTAAATAAGTTTTTAGGGTTGTTGTTTTGGTAATTATTTTTTTAAAAAGCTATAATTTGGAATTTCAATCCATTTTTTAAAGCAACCATTTTTCACGTCAAATGATGACAGCTTATTTGCTTCTTTTGAACAAAGAATTACAATTTGTGAAAAGGTACAAATTTACTATAAACACAAAAATAAAACAAATCAAAAGAGAAAAAATAAAAATACAATAATGAGATCCTTTCATTTCTCTACAAAAATCAAAAGGAAAATAATGTCTCAATTTTTTTTCTCCTCACTAAATCCCCAAAAAAACACGGCAACCCATAACCGGCCCAAACTTAGTCCAAATATCATTTCATTCCCAACAATTATTTGACAACTTCATCTATCCTCATTTTTTTCGAAACCCTAGCACACGCCGCGTCTCCATCCATAATTCGTCGTTCTACAAACCAAATCATTAATAAAATGACCCTAGTTCATATTCTCATCCGGTTCTCACAACTCTGAAGTTGATGATTCGAATATAAGTTCCATTTAGACTCATTTGCACATGCTTTTAGTTTTTTTGTAGTGTCTGGATTTAACTGGTTTAAATATTGGTCTGCGTAGCGTACGGTTTAGGAAGGTCCGGTGGTTGAAGAAGAAACTACAGGGGTAAGACCTAAGGTAACTATACAACGAGAGTGAATTTTGTTTGTGAAATGTGTAAGAGAGACAAATAGCATTTTGTGGGAGAAAATAGGCGTAATTTGTGGGAGATGGAAGGTTGTCTTTGGAAACTGAATGGCTGTTTTGGTTCTTGAATGTGGGAGTTTTTTGCACTTTGTTTTTTAAAAAAATAAAAAAATTCATGGATATTTTTTTAACTAGCGGGTAACCCGTGCTCTGCACGAAAACCAATACTATGTCTTTTAACTATAGTTAACTAATATAGTAATCATCAATTTAACTAATACTATTAATAATAAAAATTAATCTATATGATTATTATTATTATAATAACTATTATAATTAATTAATACCATTGATAGTAATAGTTAATATATATATTAATAGCAATGATTAGTCAATATAATAATAATTATTAATATAATTATTATAATAAAATAATATTATTAATAGTAATAGTTAATTGATATAGTAACTACTATGATTAATTAATATTAAAAATTAATAATCTAACTTATATAATAACTATTATAATCAACTAATACTAATAATAGTAATAGTTAATGTATGTAGCCTATTATAGTTAACCAATACTATTAATAGTAAAAAATAACTTATAAAGTAACTATTATGGTTAACTAATACTATTAATAGTAATAATTAGCTATATAGTAACTATTATAGTTAACTAATACTATCAATAGTAATAGTTAACTAATATAGTAGTAACTATTATAGTTAACTAATACTATTAATAGTAATATTTAACTAATATAGTTAACTATAATAGTAAATATTATAGTTAACTAATACTATTAATAGTAATATTTAACTTGTATTGTAAATAATATTGTTAACTAATACTATTAATAGTAATAGTTAACTAATATAGTTAACTATAATAGTAACTATTACTAATAAGAGTAATAGTTAACTATAATGGTTAACTATTATAGTTAACTATTACTAATAATAGTAATAGTTACTATAATAGTTACCCTTTTTAGTAACTATTATTATTAGCTAATAGTATTAGCTAATGAAAAGAAAATGAAAAGTCACTTATTTATTAGTATGTTGTTGATGTGGCTTCTCCAAATGCAAGCTTTCTCCATTGTTTGTCCACATGTCAATACCATAGCTCTTTTGGCCAACTTTAATATATATATATATAGATTTTTGGTTTAGTATAATTTACACTACTTCCTGTAATTGTGCCTAATATAGTATACTGTACTCATTTTCCAAAAATAATAATATATATAAATCATAAAAGAAACATAAAAAGTACAGTATAAGTATGTTTTTTGAAAGAAAAAAAAAATACTTTAAAATTTTTGTTTAATCGAAGACCTAAAAATTAGTTCCATTTACGTATATGATAAAATGGTTTAGAAGAGAAGGGTTTCAAATCCCCTTTTTCTCACACAGAGGATTTCACGCCTTGGAAACAGGAGGTGAGAAAATAGAGACTAGCATAAGTTTGGTAATTGCCACTTGCCAGTTGTGTGTATGAAGTGTCTATATTCAATGTTATTTATTTTTTTTCTTTTTGACATGATGCATTTACTTTTTCAAAAAGAATTGGATGAATCTGATAGTTATTTTTCTGTAAAAAAAAAAATACTCCCTCCGTCTCAAATTAGATGTCGTTTTGAAGTGTTTCACACATATTAAGAAATACCATTAATGCATGTGAAGAAGACCCAAATACCCCTAAAGTAATTCAACTACCTATAGAGCCGTCAATACGGGCTGGCGGGGCGGGTTGGGCCCAACCCACCACAGCCCACCTTCAAACGGGGCGGGACGGGCTGGCCCAAATTCTTGGCGGGCTGAGAAAATGCCAACCCACCCCCCCCACCTTGGGTTAGTGGGCCAGGCGGGCCAAGAGCCCAAATGTTCCAGTTCATCATTCTCTTTCCCACCACCATTAGCCACCACAGGTCCACAACACACCGCCACCTCCACCACGCTGCCGCCACCATCTCCACCACGTTGCCGCCACCGCCATCATCATCATCACCGCCACCATTGCTACAATCCAAACCACCTTAACACTCATCATCAAGACATCAACACTAGCATCCAAACACACACATAGATGCACTAGATGTCTAGATCTGCACACATACAAACACACACACACACGAACACACACAAAACGGAAAACACCAGATCTACTTTGATTTGTTGTTGAAAACGCCAGATTTTACACACACAAGAAAGCGAGAGAGAGAGAGAGAGAAAGAGAGAGAGAGAGAGAGAGAGAGAGATGGATACGTGAATCTACGGGCGGCGACGGCGACAATGGGTAGTGGTGAGCTTGGAAAGGTCGTAGGGGGCAATGAGATCGGCGGTGGCGACAAGATCTGCGGTGGCTGGGAGCGGGGGCGGTGGAGGGCTGCGGTGGTGTGGTGGGAGCCTGGGAGGTGAGAGAACACGAGAGAGAGTTGCAGTTTGTGAATGAAAAGAGGGGAGGGGTTTTTTTGTTTGAGGGAAAAAAAAAAAGAAAAAAAAAACAAACAGTGGGTTGGCCCGCGACCCAAATGGGCTAGCCCAAATAGGCCCACTTGTATTTGGGTTGGTATATTTGGAGCCCAACCCACCCTTTTTCAATGGTGGGCCGGGCAAGCCCAACGGGCTCAGCCCATTTTGACGGCTCTAACTACCTAAGTAATTAAATGGTTATGTAAGAGATAGTTCACTATCATTATTAAGGGTATAATTGGTATAGAGCAATAAAAAAACTTTGAAAATAGTGAAATGACAAGTATTTTGAGACAAAATTTTACTCCCAAAACGACATCTATTTTGAGACGGAGGGAGTAATAAGTTTGATAGTTATTTCAATAGAATCATATTCAAGCACTACTTACTTGAATATGATAATTGATTTCTTTTATTAAAATAAAATAATAAATATTTGTTTCCCTCTCTTTTGAACAGAGAATCTCTTATAGATTTAAAATGGTTGAATTAAGGAAATTTTTAGCTTAACAATATAAATGGATTAAATATTAGTAGTAGTGCTTTCTCTTTCACGAAATGAATGGTTTTTTAGTTTCAATGAATTTTAAAAAAAAATCAAATCTTTTGTAAATTTTAGTAAGAAAAGTTTACGAAAATATTTGCTACTCTCTCCGTCTCAAAATAGATGTCGTTTTGAGAGTTAATTTTTGTCTCAAAATACATGTCGTTTTACTATTTTCAAGGCTATTTTGTTGTTGTATACCAACTTTACCCTTATTAATGATAGTTGACTATCTCTTAAACAGTTATTTAATTGCCTAGTTAATTGCATTACTTTAGGGGTATATAAGACTTTTTCACATACATTAATTATATTTCTTAATATGTGTAAAGTGGTTGAAACGACATCTATTTTGAGACGGGAGAGTATTAACTTTCTACACTTTTAATTTAGCTTATAGCATTGAATGAGAAAACATATTGACAAAAAACATTAAGCGGATAATTTTTTTTCTCGAAAAACGCATCATTTTGAGATTGTTTAGTTCACTAAGTGTTGACTGAAGTTGGACCAGGTTTTGGATTAATATTCATTCTTAAAGTACAAAGTAACTACCACCTTTGTCCTATGATAATTAAAATATATATCGATTAAAACTATCAACTTAATTATATTTTGATTAAGATTTGAAAATTTAATATCTTAATAAAAAAATTATAAATACTCTTCTTATAGTGAGTCAATAACAGTTTTTGGATTTCCATTAAACTTATCAAAAAAATTATGATTCATTTGTCAAACAAAATTATATTGACATTTTTATTACGTAATATTTTGCAATATCATATGATGTAGGAGACTCCCTCCGAACACAAATACTAAGCAAAAAAGTTGGGTTTTTTTAAAACCTAAATATAAGAAGAAAAAAAACCAGGTTTCAATACAAAACTCATTAAATATAACTGTATTTAATACTCTTTTACCAAAAATACCCTTAATTAATTACTCATTTTTAAATACAAATGCCCATTTATTAAACATTTTATATGAGGATATATTAGTAATTTTAACATAGTTTTATTATAAAATCAAAACAATTAACTAACTTTAACTACTTTCTTAATAAGTGTGATTTTATGGACAATGATACACATAGGGAAAACTCAAAGGGAAAACTCATAGTGAAACACTTTAAACCGTTGGATTTATCAGTGGGGCTCACAAACATTTATTACAATCCAACGGATTACAGTGTTTCACTATGAGTTTTCCCTTTGAGTTTTCACTATACATATCATTATCCTAGTTACTTTTGCTTATATAAATGACCAGAGGGAGTGTATTCAATTCAGGGGCATATGTTGAGGCAGCAAGTTTCGGACATAATGGAGAAGTGGGTCATGGGTATTTGTGGTGGATCTTTGAGAAAAGTGTAGATGAGATAGTAGTAATTTCTGCCAAGCTTTTGACAACTGAATTGATTTCTCACTCTTGGATTGTGAAATTGTAGCTGGCATTTATAAAATATAAGCCGAACTACTGTATTGTTTGTAATGTAAATGGAGAAGGAGGGGGTCATGAGAGTTTGTGACGGAGCTATAGGAAAGTGAAGAGGAGGTACTTTCTGCTAGGGATGGCAATGGGGCTGATACGGTGTGGGTTTTGCTCAAAACCAGATCCACCTCTAAGTGAACACTCATGTTATCAAACCCGTCCCGCTTCGTATGGTGATGAACCCGTACACGTTCCGCCCCGCCCCACATTCTATAAAACCACAATGTTTTGTGGATGAAATTAACATTAGAAAATCAGTAATAACCACCAAAAATATGAAAAAGTGTGTTGGGACACCACATTAAATAGAAGCATGCTTTTGTATTCGGGGCGGGGGGGGGGGGCAGGTTTGGATGTGTTACCGAACCCGCCCCGCTACGGAGCTGCATGTCCTGAATATAGATCTGGTTCGGACAAATTGTCATCCCTACTTTCTGCTAAGAATTTGAGTACTTTTTATGTATTATGGTTTATTTCAGAATATTTTTTGTTAATGGAAATGTTAATTATTTATTCTGCTATAGCCTTAGGGAACATGTGCTCCCTCCGTTTCATGTGACTTGAGACCAAAAATTTTGGCACACAAATTAAGGAAAAGTAAGAGAGAGAAATAGTGGGAGGAGTTGTTTGTGAGTATGAAAAATTAAATAGAAGAGAATGAGTGTGAGGAATAGTAAATTGATTGGTGTTGTGAGTATAAAAGTAAAGTAGGAGAGAAAATGAGCGGGAAGAATAGTAAAGATTTTTTACCATTTTGGGCAGTCTCAAGTTACGTGGAACAGACGAAAAAGGAAATAAGTCTCAAGTGACATGAAACGAAAAAGGAAATAAGTCTCAAGTGACATGAAACGGAGGGAGGGAGTAAGTTCTTATTTTCATGTTTTATGACATTGCAGAAATTATTAGTTTATTAATGAATAGGATATGATTAGAGGTACAATATAAAGATGCAATGACAAGTAAATGAATAGTACTCCCTCTGCTCTATATTAATTGCACATAATTGCTCTAGCACAAGAATTAAAAAAAAATGTTCTTGTGAGTATGAAAATTGAGTAAGAGAGATGAAGTGTTGTGAGTATAAACAAAGTAAAAGAGAGAATGGTGGGAGAGTATATTCTTTAGTAATGTGCATGTTTTCAATTGTAAGCCCAAAAATGAAATTTGTGCTCATTTTTACGAGAAAGAGAGAGTATATATATATATTTTTATTATGTAAATATTAGATATAAAAATGGAAAGTTAATTTGTTAAATACAAATATGAAAAATTAATTTATGAAGTATTTTTTTTATATAATTTAAAATAAAATATATAGAAATTTATATTGGAAATTTACTAAATAATATCCCCTATCCGAAGTGCATGATCATTTTGATATTTAGAGGCAAAATGTTATGTAGAATTGTAGACTCTTTAAAATTACATTTAATGTTTTATGTGATCACTACTATATAGAAACAAAAATCATTCATATTCATTTGTGTGTTTAAGAATTTATTAATTGGATGGTAATATTTTTTTCAAATATTATAATTTATTTATCAAATAAAAAAAATTGATCACGCCGTGCATCGCACGGGAGTACTGCTAGTCATTAATAAAATTTGTACTATTTATGAATTTCCATTATCCCCAGTTAAGTAACATCTTAAAATATTTATATTTGTAAAAAAAAAAAAAGCATAAATATATTTCTGTTATTCACTTGTTTAATTTTGACATGAACTATATATATTTTGTAAGGCCCACTTTCTCATGTTTTTTTTTTTTTTTCTTTTTCATATTATTACATGGTTGTTTGTATCCCTCTCCAAAAGTAAGCATCAGTAACCATAACTTTGTTTGTAATGTTTGTTTCATGAGGAACAAAATCAAAGTATGGCATATTTTTTTCAACTTATGGGAATTCATTGTTTATTTTTTAGGGTTGCATATGAGATTTCAGATGATCTCTCTATATTCGAATCAAGTTGGAATCGGCATGTGGAGAGTCGAGTCGAGTCGAGAGAAACCGAGGTAGGAATTATACATAGAGAAAATCCGTACGTTCCTTCACTTCCTTATGGGGATCCCTCGTAAATATATAAAGCTATGAGCGGCAGTATGTATGGGTGGCGTAAGAGCGTGAGAAGGCCAGTGCCAGTGGCCTCAACTGTGATTTTTTTTTTCTGGGGTAATACAAATGGGGAGGGGGAGGGAGATGTCAAAACATCGGTGGCTTGGATTCAAATGTGGTTTTTAAAACCATTTGCCAAAAGCAAATGTAAAAAAGATGCTGCAAATTAGGCCATGTGTGTATCTCTGTGCCACGCTTCTCTCCATTAGACTATTTACGATGGTTTCATACAACCTCCCCAAATTCCAACCCAACTTTAACACTTTATCCTATCCACCTCATCTTTCATACACCCCTTTCATACAACCCCCTTACAATGGTTAGTTGGAAAAAAAAATTCATCTCCCTCCCACTCATCATTCTATACCCCACTACTTTTATATCATTTTTATTTTTTATAAACTGACCAATCATAGAGAGACACGTGGCAACACAGGAAAAAAAAAACCCGCCTGGGCGGTACCACACGCGCCCTGTCAGGCCGTGTGGTACACGCGCCACAGACCGGCCAAAGAGATGCCGCCACGTGCCATGTGTGCCAGTCTTCCTCTCCATTTCAACCGGTATGAAAAAATTCATACCCAAAATTCAACCCCCAAGTTTCATACACCCCCCACAATGGTTTTATACACCTCCCCCCATTTTCATACCCCCATTGTGGGTAGTCTTAGATATGTGGAATGTACTTTAAAATATTGAATACCTAAACAACCGTTACATTTTCTGGTGAATTTCCTGTTCTACCCCTCAGTTTAGGCGGGCTCTTTGGAGCCACGCCTTTTATATACTCCCTCCGTTCCGTGTAAGTTGCAACATGGAAGGAAGGGGAAGCACAAAAATTAAGAAAGGAGAATAATGAGTGGTTGGGAGGAAGAGAGAGAATGAGTGGAAGATTATAAAAGTAATAAATAGTTTTCTTATTTGGCATTGTTGCAACTTAAGTGGAATGCCCAAAATAGCAAATTGTTGCAACTTACCAGGAACGGAGGGAGTATAGTAATAGACTAGATTACTCCCTCTATCCTAATACTTGTAGTTCTAGCACTATGCACACATATTGAAGAAAGCAATTAATACATACTAAATAGACTAAATTACCCTTTGAATAATTCAAGTATCAAGTCAATTAAATGAACTTACAGTGACAACTAACAACTACATATCATAAATAAGGGCAATTTAGGTAAAATGTGTCAATGTTTGATGAAAAACTGCAAGTATTTTGAGACAAAAAATCTAAGCTAGAACCACATGTATTTTGGGTAATTGTTATCACCGTACAGTAGACAATCGTTATTTTTCCAACCACATTAGTGGGACACGTGATTTTCGATTTTCATTACATTCATTATTTTTGTAATGCTAATATTTCTATATTTTTATTGATATTTATTATCTAATTATTCACTAACATTCAATCTTTAACATAGACGTCACAACCTTTTAAAGGAAAGGGGGATGTTTCTCGTAGTGTTTTTGATGATAATCAATGAGTGAATTAAATTTTGAGAACAAGTTGTTCTTATTTTATGTCACTATAATTTAAAAATCATTATTACTCTCTTTTTTATTCAACAATCATGACATTTCTTTGAGTATTTACTCAACATACCATACCAATACCAATAACAATAGTTACTTTTGGTCAAACTTACTTGAATTTTAACTATTATTTTATTCTAAATTATTAATCTATATAAAAATTTAAAAATAATTAATACGAATATTTTTATTAGTGGTTTAATAATTACTTTTAATTTTTTTTAAAAAAAATAATAATAATTTAACATAAAATATTAGTCAGTGTTCAGTAAATATAAATAATATTAACCATTATTATAGCACGAAGGAATAACCGGTTAACCGATAACCCTAAATGTAGCGATCTCGTGCAACCAATTTTAAATTTCATTCAAGAAAGATGGTCTTGCATATATATCGTACGCTAATAATCATAAATTGCAACCCCACCGTCCCCAAATGGCCAAAGTGGTAATAAGGCCACGAAGAAATATCAAAAAGTTTGGTTTCCAAATTGATGTGTTATGATTTTGTTGGTATTTTTAATAACAGTGTAGCGGGTCCTTAATCAATAAAATATCGTCACAACATTTTAAATCTATCTTTTTGTAAACTTCTTTTGTATCTCTAGCATTGTCCAACTGATAAAGAACAATTGAAACTGTTAAGTGGTCTCTATTATGAAATGTATTTATATAAAAAAATACGTTCTTATATATCTAATTTTTATTATTATTTTTAAGTATACAAATACGGAATAAATAATTATAATCATAGTAAAAATTGGTAATAATATTAAAATTGAAAATAACATAAATTATCCAAATTAAATGAACAAACAAACAACATCAAAGTAAATTATTTAAAGTCAAATCAATCAAATAAAACAAAATAATTCTAAATATTAAAAACTAATAAAAATAAAACTATTTCTTTTAAAATCCTCCTCCTCCTCCAACACAAATTTCTTTACCACGCGCGTCTGGAAATGTATAATTTGGAAGTCTTAACAAATCTGCATACCTCCCGATATCGGTAGTGGTTAAAGGTGTAAATGGCTCGGTTTGGACCAAATTAGAGACCACTAGTCATCGGTTTGGGAAAATCTCAGACCGAGCTGAACTACGAAAAAAATTAAACCAAACCAAACCACAATAGTTTGGTTCGGTTTGGTCCAGACTGCGGTTCAACAATGTGATTGAGACTGTTGTACAGACGGTGGTTCAAACCACCATTCAGACTATTGTTCATACCACGATTCAGACTATGAGTTAGACTACAAGGCGTCATCATCCTTATTTAAAAAAAAAAATGTGATCATGAGGAAGAGCGAGGGGTACCGGAGAAAGAAGGAGGGATGTGGGAGATACATTTTAAGAGAAAAGTCAGAGGAAGAAGAATTATAGGATTTTTAATAATTCAATGATGGGTATGACTCAACAACAATTATATGGTTAATACATGTGGGCTAGCGGTTCGGTCTGATAGTCTGGTCTAACGGTTCGATCTGGCGGTTCAGTTAAGTTTAGTTTGGTTCAATCTGATTGATCTAGAGTGGTTAGCCCAGAAACCAAACTAAACCATGCGGTTTACTAATTTTCGAGATCGAACTGAACCACTCATACTAGGAAACCGAACCAGACTGTATGATTTAATTCGTTTCAATCCAAACCGCGATCTGTACCAAGAGAAAATATTGGGGGAAACTAGTTCCTCCATAAGTTATAAAAAGTCCTGTTTTTATAGGGTTTGGGGTTTCAGGTTTAGGTTTTAGGGTTTCATGTTTAGGGTATAAGGGTAACTTAATTGTATTAAGAAACTCAACAGAAAATACATCCTTATTTAAAATTTTTAAGTTTTGAACAAAAACAAGGGATAATTACAAGTTAGGGCCTAGAGTATTATTAAAGTCTCAAATTGGGGCCTGACTTTTGATAATTTCCATTAGAAATAACAAAAATACCCTCACCCAAAGTCACATGCAACATACATATTCACTTAACGGTGTTTTTGGATGAAAATCGTTAAAAAACCCTAATTTGGGCCAAAAAAATATCAATACATGCCCTAAATCGCTAAAAATAAAATGTCAGGCCCCGATTGGTGACCTCATATAAGACTTTGGGCCCTAATTTGTAATTAACCCATCTTATAATGATAAAAAGTTTAAATACCACTTACTAATACAAGTTGAAAAAAGGAAAAAAATTAAAAGAAAAGAAAATAAAACTAATTATTCCCGTCAGCCTAGCTCGCATCCAAACCCGTGACGGAACAAAAACTTTAGTCCTGGACGGAAGGAGTATTCTTTTGGTCTCATTTTGTTTGACCAAAGGATTTACAAATTTAATTAAAACAATTAAATCAAATTAATATTTAATAAAAATAATTTATATTGACTATTAAAATTTAAATTGCGGGAGGGTTCTATACTTGTTGCCTTATTCAAATTAAGCCTTGCCGATTCAATAAAAAACGATGTCACTGTCCACACCACACATATTTAAATGCGGGAGGGTACTCTACTTGTTAATATTGTTCAAAATAAACATTACTCTCTCCCAGCTTGGATTATTTTGAAAGTTGCACAAAATTAATTTTTTTTCTCATATATTACTTCAATAAAAAAATAATTAATATAATAAAAAAATCCATATAAATGTGAAATTAAGATCTAATATTGTAAGCCCAAAAATATCATATACTTTAATCTAATTTTAATTTTTAAAACAACTGGGTTGGGCCCATTATATTTTGATTCCAATTTTTATTTTTGAACACAGGAGGGGATCTATTTACTAGGCTGATGCCCATTATATTGAGAAATAATAAAGTTACAAAAGATATGGCTACAAAATGTGACTTACAAAATGAGGTGTTATAATTGTGTTGGTGTTTTTAATTGAAGTGTGTCGGGTCCACTATCGATGTAGCCAATGAAATATCGCCACCACACCATGTATCTATCATTTTGTAAACTTCTTTTATAAGCCTTGCATTATCCCATTATATTTGATGAGTTTTAAACTAATTATTAAAGAAAATCAATTGGGTTGGGCCTCTTTCTGCGATCCGTATGTTGTCTAGCTCGTCTAGACTTGAGTTGAAGAGTGTAAAATAAGTTAATGGCACAAATCAAAATGTAATGAGACGGACTCCACAAAAAATAGAAGTTCAACCCAAATACAAAAGTAATAAAATAATCTAGCACTTGACAAACAATCAGCCGTTATATTGGCTTCTCTACAAACATGTTTGATCATAAAGAAAATAATTCTACTACTAATAATAATGGTGTCATCTTCAATCTTCCATCTCAGTTCTCTCTTTACAATGACATACGATAAACTAATAAACTAATGTTTCTCCAAGTTAACTTGAACACTGCCCTACATTGGCATTTACATAATCAACACTGAAAAGGATTTGGTGTTCAGTACTCAATAAACCAATAGTCTGGTCGGCCATAAATCACCAACCAAATTTCACAAGTATGACAATATTGAACAAGAGGAGATTGTGAAAGCCCAATCCATATCCTCCATCATCCAACATCGTCAGATTTAATAACGTAGTTACCATTTGACAAAATAAGAACAATTAATTCTGAAAATCTATGGGTATCAATTAGGAGTAGAAACGAGGCCACTCGTCTATGAGAGAAAACAAATGCTATCAAAAAATGGGGAGAAAGAAATCTAATGATGACCAAATTGCCTATACACATTGCAACACTCACAACACACAAATTGCACACAACAAAAAGGAAACCTTAATTAATAACCAGATTTGAAGAAATAAAATATATATATAAAAACTAATACTTACCTTCATATTTGTTTAATTGATAAATTGATAATTAATAAACGTGAAAATTTGGAAATGCACAAGTTATTCAAATCAAAAGGGAAAAAACAAGGTATCAAAAAGTTTGTGAAAGTATGAAGATTCAGAATGGATGGAGGAGGACAAGGAAAAACGAAGGCGGTTTTACAATTACTTACACCTTTGACTATGTGCAATTGACTATGTGCAATTGACTATGTGCAATGGTGATAAAAAAAAAATTACTCACCAATTAAGTGAAATTCTTTTACAAACTGATGAGTCAAACCCTTTTCTCTAATATTAAGCGAATTTTTGAGCGAAACTGAGAGTGAATTAGAAACATATTAAATATTTATGAGTAAACGACCAAAATGCCCCGCGTACTATACGAATTCAACCAATTTGACCCGCGTACTTTTTAAACTACCTAATCAACCTACGTACTATGCATAAATCAATCAAATCAACCCAAATCGTTATTAAAAATTAGTAGACATTAACTATTGTTACTAATTAAACGGATATTACAATAAAACTTTCAAGTGACACATACCAAACAATTACCTGAAAGTATAAGAAGCTTATTGTGTTAATAATAAACTAACAACCTTAAAACAAATCCTAATAAATAAAATTGACTACTTTTTTAATTAGAACTCATTTTGTTGGGTTTTGATGCATCATGCGCAGCGGAATTAAACATATATATCAAACACCCATGAGCCCGGATCCGTGCATGTTGATTAAATTAAATACAAGATGAAAGAAAACATACCCTTGAAGATCGAATCCATGAACACGGACTTTAAGGTGCTAAAGAAAACACCATCCATCGGTATCCACACGCCGAACGGATATCAAGAACACCTTCTTGATCTGGATTGCTAGACCCAAGGCTTTGATGAAGAAACGATTTCTTCGTCGGAATTATTTTCCTTCATTGATTATTGTATTTTGACGATCATGAATCTCAAAGTAAATAATCATTCTTCTCTATAATTTATTGTTTCTAAAACAATGGTTTGTGATTTCCAAAATCACCATTAGAGGCTGTCAAACCCGGCTGCATATCTTATATGAGGGTTTGACCTAATTCCTTTTTGGGGTCGGGATTCCTTTTCTGTCAAGAAAAATGAATAAACTGGACTGGTACGGGAGGGGCGGTCGTACGGCTCTCCAGGAGCCGTACGCCACTCCAAGTGCCGTACGGTGGCCAGTTTATTTTCCCATAAATTTTAGCCTTTTTCAATCCGTTCTATTGTGTGTGACCCAATAGGATTATACAAAGTTGGCAACGAGTCCGAACGAGTCAGAACCCGTAAGTCATAAGCGGACTCTAGCAAGCCATTATGACTACCCAATTAGTATAACCTTGAAAGCCCAAAGTAACCTTATAGAACATATCACAATCCCTTTGTCACGCGATATCATATTGGACATAAGTCATGGTTCATGTCAACTTATGTTGTCCAATGCTTTCTCGATCCCGAGTAGATTGATATGAGCAAATGACATTGAACACATCAATTCATTTGGGTACGGTCGTACACTACTATCAATCTCACTCATCGACAGGCCAAGCAGATATCTCTCTTGAGAGAGGGACAAATCCTATCTTGACTTATCATTCTTCCCTACATGAATCTGATTATGCCAATTGTAGCCTTTATAACCACCCGGTTAAAGGTGGCGTTTGAGTACGTCAAACATAATGTTCATCATGTGGAAGACTATGATAATCTCAGGTCTAAGTATTCAAATGGTATGACTATTATGAGATTTAATTATGACATTTGACCATGACATAAATCTCACAACGGGTCTATCCAGTACCTTGTTCTCCAACAAGTACCCACAAGTTTAATCCGCATCCTATGCACCATAATCATCATATGATTATCCATTAAACTTATGCTAGCTCTTCATAAGTGCTAGGGACAATGATTATTATAATAAACATGCAAAAGATATAATAATCGGGTTCGTTATCTCTATAACAATGAAGCTATGATATAACGCATAGCCCTTTCTCAAGGGCCTAGGGCATAATATCTAACAATCTCCCACTTGCATTAGGCCCAATCAACGTGTATCCAATACCCATTGAGCTTAGTTATGATCTCCATCATTATTTAAAGCAAGCATATGTAAGATAATTATCCTTGTTATTATCATATAGTATTTTGCATATTTAGACACTTCCCATCTTAGACGATTTCTCGAATAAGATAGAACCGTCCGAGTATATGTTTAGATAATACATTGCCACCTTGGATTGTGTAATAACAGTTATTAGCACAATGAAGGTCCATTAAATTAGTGACACTAGAAACGATTTCTAGTTTACTAATTAGTATCTTGATCCAAACATTTTTTCTAGTTGCATCACATGCCACTAGATACTCAACCTTTTGTAGAATATTAATGGTACATTTAGAACTCTTCTAATACCATTTTTGAACATAAACATGTATTTATACTGCAATATTTATCTTTGTTGATCTGTAAGAATGCATCTCTGTAACTATTACAAGATCTTCTTTCATTCCATCAAAGATCAAGAATGCATCCTTTAGTTCCTTTTAAAGAACATAAGGATGTTTCATAACTAGTGACTTTCACTGGAGTCCGATTGGTATTGTCTCATCATACTCCAAGTATATGGGACATCCGGTCTTAATACATTACCATGACTTACATGATAGATCCAATTGCCGAAGCATATGAAAGCCTCATCATGTACTCTTACTCATTAGTCTTCCAATAAGACTAAATCTTACCAAGAGTGATGCCATTAGACATTTGCAAGTAACCTCTCCAAGAGTCTTGCATAGTGAACCTTTCACTGTCTTGTCTATATTAGTACTTTGACTTTAAACAATCAACCTTTTAGATTTATCTCTATAAATCAGTTCAACAATATAAGCGGCTTTATCCAAGTCTTTCATTTAGAAACTCTTTCATAATGAATTATATGTCAACCACATATATTAGACTAGGAATAATGTTACGCTCCCACTAAATTTATTGTAATCACAAGTCTCATCTTTGATGAATTCAAACCATTTGAATACTACATCAAAATGATATTTTACTCTAAGTAGTTTGCTTCAATCCATTTCATGGATTTCTGTAACTTGCATATTTTATTAGAATTTTGTGCATCAAAACTTTTAGGTTGTATCAAACACACCCTAAAGTATGTTCTTGTTAAGGAATGCTGTTTTGACATTCATTTATCATATTTCATATTCAAAATATGAGGTCATGACAATTAGAATTCTAATATCCTTAAGCATGACTATTTGCAATAAAGTTTTATTATAATCGACATTATGAGTTAAATTTACTCAATTAGTCGTGCTTTATCATTATTCACCTTGCGATCCATGTTCGTTTTCTCCAAGAAAACTCATTTTCTGTCCTATGGTTTTTAAGCCTTAGGGTAGAACAATCAAGTTCCAAACTTGATTATTATACATGGATTGCACTTTTAGATTTCATGACTCCAAGTCATTGATCTAAATCCGGAGCAGACTTTGCATCTTGATAGGTAATAAGTCAATCATTCTCAATGATATCTTCCTTGTTTCTTTCTATTATTAGAAATCAATATTTCTTGTTATAGATAGTATCCTATCACTTATGCAAACAACTTGTGAATACTTGAACGAGTTTCAACAACTCATTGTGAAACTTGTTCAACTTCCATCTTGGGCTCTATGTCATTTTCTGGGTCTCGAACTCTTCGAGATACATTTTACTCCCACTAGTTCTTTAGAGATAAACGATTTATCTAGAAAGTGCTATTTAGAGTAACAAACGATTTGTACTCTAAAGGGTGTAAAATTAATATCTTTAAGATATCCCATGAAAATATATTTATTAGATTCAGGTGTGATTTTGTCCAAGACAATACTTTTTACAAAAGTATCACATTACAAGTCTTTATGAAAGACAAACCAAGTTTTCTTTCATTCCATATCAAATATGGTACATTTAGAACCTCCTTAGATGAAACTCAAATTAGTGTAAACGCAGCTATTTCCAGCACATAAACCAGAAGGATAATTAAAGATCAACTTTGACTTATCATGAGATGAAAAACTGCAGTTTTTAGACAATCTGTTAACTTCTGAAACAGGGTCCGTACGGCTTCAGATTAGGCGTACACCTGATATTCAGCCGTACCGTACGGATCTTGTTTCCAGATTCAGCTTTTCTTATTCTGCAGACTTTCTGCAGAATTCTCGTTAAGTCTAGGGTTCAAATATTCATTACTTTGATCAGATCAGAGTACACTAATAATTTTTGCCATGAGTTATTGAAATCCTTTCTATCATTATTACTTTAATGAACCACATACATCAATATGTACTAATCCAAAAGAGTACTTCCTTTTACTACTATTAGTAAGAGGCGTCTTAATCAATATCCAAGATTCACATATATCACATGATTCGAAATCATGTGAATTTAAAAGTCCGTCCCATGAAATTTTAGATATGTGTTTCTTATCATTTGATATAGACATTAATGCCTTTTTAAGAATGTAACGATTACATCCTTATATTCAGATTTCCATTATTTACGTTATACTCATTATTTTGTTCTTCCAAGATAAGGATATTAAGTCTCATTATATGATTAGTAATACAATAAGGCAAATCATATTTAATGGAACACTTTCTTATTCGAAATAAGAAATGTCCATAATCTTCTAATGAAATAACCAAAATAATATTTGTACTTGAAGTAGGAACATCACATCATTGTTTAAAACAATTATGAACCCACTAGATAAAGACACTTCGCAAGTTCCTATGACCAATGTTGCAAACATTGCATCATTATTAACACATAGGTTAATATTTACCATTTTAAGTAGAATTTTAACATAAATGCTTGAAGTGGTAGTCCTACTACCCTTCCTTTTGATTTTTTTTAATTCAAATTGTAATTTCTCCAACGGTCAATCTTATTGCCAAGGTAGAAGTTACATCCTTTTGATTTTAGGTTTTAGCCACAAATATTTTCTTAAGCTTGACAACTCTTGTCTTGCCTTTATCTTAAACCCTTGTCCTTATTAACCTTTAGAGTTTGAGAACGTTTCCATTTAATATTAAGACTTAGCATTTTAGACATCAAATGTCGCTTATGAATTAATACCAAATCGGTTTGTTAGTTCCAAACTAACTTGATTACCAAGCCAACTTGTAACGCCCATCTTTATTCTTGTTAAATATTTAACGTGCTTGTTAAATTATTGGCTAGCATATTTATATGCTATTTTATTTGAGTTAATTATTTAATTTCTTTAGAAAATTAAGGTGGTTAAATGTCAAAGTTGAAAGTTTAGGGGCCTTTTGTAATTAGTGGAACTTGAGGGGCCTAGTTGCAATTCTTGGAAAGTCTTAAGGATAAATATCCTTCCTTCTTTCTCTCTGGGAAAGGGAATTCCCCATTTCTCTCGATCGTTCTCTCTGTTTCATAGAAGGGAGTTCAATTTTACCCTATTCTCGAGCTTAATTATCCCCCCGTTCGTGATTTCGGTCCCGGATAAATATTCGTGGCGTTGAATAGAGCGTTCCAGGCCGATCAGAAATTAATTTGGGTCAACTTGATTTTTGACTAGGTAAGTTATTGACTCCCCCTTACTTGTAATAACATGCATATATGTTATTCCCGCTACTTGTTCTTGTTAAAATTGTGTTTTGAGCAATTTTTGTGATACTTGTAAATTTGGGACGAAGGGAGTATTTTTATACTAGGTATACAGAGCATATGAGCCTAAATCTAAAGGGGTTTGCAAATCGTTAAAATGTTATTATACTCCTATCCGTGAGACGGTAAAATAGTAACTTGATTTAAATATTATTAGAAAAATTGTACCATTATTTATGGTACGGGGAAATGAATGGAAGTAACCCTAAATGTTTATAGTAGTATATTATAAAATTATACTTATACTTTTGGGGACGGTGAAATATTAAATAGGAATAAAAGGAAATTGTCCTATTATTTATGGGACGGTAAAAGAAATGATTTGGGCTTGAAATAGGAGTTCTAAACTTGTTAGTATACTCCTGAGAATGTTAGGAGTGTTAGTTAAATGTTACTCCTACGCTTGGGACGGAGAATTATTAAGCTTGAATTCAGGGGAAAATGGCCAAAATTTGTACCACACGGTCGTGTGCCTTTATTTGGCACGGTCGTGCCAAATTGTTACCTTTAGGCAAATTCCCTCGTCAGTGATAGCACGGTCGTGCCAAATTGTAGAGCACGGTCGTGCCAGGGCTGAGCACGGTCATGTACTTTTATTGGGCACGGTCGGGCCGAAAATGAATTTTGTGTGAAAATCCCTCGGCAGTGTTAGCACGGTCGTGCCATTTTTGCACACGCGGTCGTGCCAAAAATGCCCTCCAGAATGATTGTCTCGCCAGATTTAGCACGGTCGTGCCATTTTTGGCTGCACGGTCGTGCCAATGTGATTAGCACGGTCGCGTTCCTTGGTGTGCACGGTCGTGCCACCTGGAATCTGATTGTCCTCCTTGAATTGTTTCCTTCATAACTTTCTATAAGAAAGTCGGAATCAAGATCCGAAAGAAGATGAATAACCTAGACTTAGAGGGCTATTCAAAGAATAAATTAATGAGGTTTTAAAGTGATTGTATAGAGCACCTAGATAGGTATTTTAGGACATTGAACTTGAGTATAAGAGTATGAATGCTCTTAGGTGTCTGGAAATCAACGTCTTGTGTACCTTAGGGGTATAAAACAATGTTTTGAACTTGAACATCCTAAGAATATGATTGAGAATTGGTAAGAGTAAAGTGTATAACTCTTATACATGATTGAATGTCCAAAGATTGGAATAAAACTTGAAGTATAAGACAATAAAATCTTGTACATGACTTGAACATCCAAAGAAAAGGGATTAAAACATGAATATAAGATTAATAAATCTTGTATATGCCTTGACACCAATATATGGGTAAGGTGTAAACTCGAAAGTGCTCAGAACAAGCCTTAACGTGAATAAGAAATATTCTTGACTTATATGTGCAATCATCGCACATAGTTACTTGATAACAATGTAGCTTCTTGATTACCTGAAGCTTGTTTCCCGTTGAGCTAGTCCACGAATCTTGGATTAGTCTCCCCTCTCGTAGCTAAAGTTTGTGTACCTAAAGGACACCAACTAATGCCTTGAACTTGAATATCCTAGGAATAGGACCGTGAACTTGATTGGGTGTATAGCTCATCTTCTTAATTAAAACGTGAATATAAGATGAGTAAATCTTGTACTTGTCTTAAATAACCAAAGAGTTGGATTGATAACTTAAGTATAAGTTAATTAACTCTTGTACATGTTTAACCATCCAAAAAAATGGATTGAGAACTTGGATACAAGATAATAAAATCTTGTAAAAGTCTTGACTGTCTTGATTGTCTTGAAAGTCTTGAATGTCTTGAAACCATTACATGAATATGGCAATAACTTGAAAGAGTCTTGATGTGTATATGCAAATCTTGCATATATTTACTTGATAGAATGTGGCTTCTTGATTGATTGGTACATGGTATGAATAACCAAAGAATTGGGTTATGGAACTAGATAGAGAATGATTAACTCTACTACATAGTTGAACTTGATACGTGTATATTGGAAGTGCTATAAATAAGCACTAAAGTGTAAATAATTTAGTTTTTTAATCGTGTATATACTCAATAAAGTATATAAAATATAAAGAAGATATCTTGTCTTGAAATGAGTTCCTAAAGAAAATAAGGACTAGTGTAATATGAAGATCATTCATATAATCGTGAATACTACGATTTAAATTAATAAGAATGATTATAGAACACAATATGTGTTAGGAAATGTATTCGATTATTAACGATACATATACGTGAAGTATGACTGTGTCTAGGTACAATGTGACCTATTCTACTACGTGTTTAGAGTCTAAGGTATTGGGCTCTATTTGATAGTAATGGTATCGGGATAGACACCTTAATGTGTTAATCGTGACATAAATATGTACGTGCAAACTGGGCATGTGGCTGCGACACATATCGCAGGTGGGTGCGACACATATTCGCATGTGGGTGCGACACATATTCGCATGTGGGTGCGACACATATTCGCACGTGGGTGCGACACATATCGCATGTGAGTGTTGCACATACAACACATTTTAAAGAAAGAAAGATAATGAAAGGAATAGGTTCACGCTTATCGCGAGAGCTGGGGTTTAAGTGAATGCTAAACTCTTGTCTTGAACACCTCGTGGATCTTGTTCTTGTGGATGACACTGGTTAGCAGGTCTTCTTATATACTGCACAGCAGTTTCTTGTTCTTGTTCTTGGTTGTCCTCAGCTAGAAAAGCATCGACAACAAATGGTATTCTTGGGAGGAATAAGGAAGGATTCAGGTAAAAATGCGTGATAGGCCTATGTGCATCTTGGTGAGCTGGTCTAGCCTCTCACACTACTTGACTACTTGTTACCTGATCATTTCTTGAGCTTGATTACTTGTTGGGTTGGCTTAGCCTCTCCTATACTTGTTACTTGATGATACTTGATATATGTTTAGTTGAGTATCTACTTGTATTGCATGATAACATGACATATAGTTGCATGTTAATAGCTTACTGAGATTTATCTCACCCTTTATTTGTTTAATTGTTTCCCCCCCCAGGAAAGCAGGGGATAGTACGCAGTGAGGCTCGACTTAGCTGGGAACTTACTCAGCAGGATATTCTTGTTCGAAGTTAGTGTCCTTTTATATTTTGGTAAGGACGATCTTGTATGAGTTAATAAACTCTGGGCTTGTATTGGGGTAGTATTTGTTGTCCCTAGTCAGTCCTTGATGCCAGCTTATTTGCTAGGCATGTCTTCCGCTGTATGTAACCATTTTGGTTTTAATTTTCTTGGTCTGGAACTGGTGTGAGCTATCTTAGCTCCCTACTCTTGAGTATATATATCATGTCAGTTTTGTTTTTAACAGGTATTGTTCCTGTTTCCCGTTAGTTTCTTGTTTCTTGTTAGTTACGCGCACCAGGTTCGAGGTTCTATTAGGGAATCCCGGGACTTGGGGCGTGTCACAACTAGGGTAATTAATATGTCTCTCCATGTTCGAAACATGAAAACTTATTAACAAACCTTTCATTCATCAAATGAATGTCAGACTCTAATCAATCTCAAACTTTTCTTGCCTTTCTTGCTTGTTGGAACGCTTCCTACGTGATTGCTTATCAAATAAGTATCCATGTGTTTCAGATACTTCTAAAGTTATAAACATATGGTAGCAAGTCATAAGACAATCGACATATATAGAATCATCCACATGTTTCTAATCAATATCTTTGTCCATCCTTAAGGCTTTAGGTTTATTAGGAATAAGATTTATTAAGAATTCATAACTTCGTTCTTGCTTTAGAACAATTCTTAAGCTCATAACTAGGTCAATGAAGTTAATCTTATTCTCTTTAAGTGGGGTCTATTGCAGTAATTAATCATGATCTTAGTTTAAGACATTCTACAAAATATGCAAACAAATATACACATATATTTCATACCATTATCATTTAGAGACATTTAATGTATTTCATAAATACTCTCACTAAATTATACACCTTTAAATACAACAATTATATAATATAATTTAAGTGGGCTAAGATCCAACTTTACTTTAATTTCAAGTCCGCTTTGACGATACTGCTCAAAATTAAATTAATTAGGTAGACAACTCCTTGTCAATCATATCATATATGACTCTTAGATCCTTTATGAGATTTGTTAGACATCTTATGTCAAACATGTTTTAATCTCATCTTGTGCCTTAGGCCCAAAACTTTGTCTTTTGATAGCCTAATTAAGTCAAACCACGTTAAACGAATATGAATCACTCTTTCCTCATCTTGCTCATGCACTGATAGAATTAATGCACCTCGCTTTGGCAGAGCCCACATAAAACTACCCGGTATACTCACAAATGTTTTAATAATGGATCGGCACAAGACTTAAATTTTCAAGAAGGTTTCTTTGCATAGAGATATGCATCATATATTTAATTATGTCAAACATAATATAATGTAGTCTTTGCATAATTTATGTTAACTAATCAAATTAATTAACAAAAGCAAAATCTTGTGATTTAATTATGAATCAACATAATGGGGACGGAATCTAAATTATCTGTAAACAATTTACAGACTGGACATTTCATTCGCATTCCCGGAAACAAGGCTTAAGCCTGCCATTGGTCCATGCAATGAATTAGTCCAAATTTAGTTTCCTTTTCTTGCAAACAATTTGCACTTTGCTCATAGGGATAATTCTGAAACTTTTGAATCCGCAGAACATCTATATATTGAGAGCACAAAACGCACGGTCGAAACTAAGCCATGAAGGCATCCACAATCCCGTACTAAAATCAAGAAACCAAGTAGTTTTGTATACGGCCGATACTAAGCCAATAGGCATCCACAATTCCGTATAGAAAATAACTTGTTTCAAGATCATTCATTGTCTCATCAATATCATAGACTACAGCAATTCTAAACTCTTCAGAACTCTGATTTCTGCAATTCTTTTCTGGTTTTTCGATTGAAAACTGTTTCAGGAAACACGGTTTCGAAAACCAGCCGTCTGAAAGCAGTTTCAGTTTCCAGATTCGAATTCCGCAAACAATTTACAGAACAATCTGGACACCAGAAAACAGAACAAGATTCTAGAAAATTAGGGCAGAGCCGTACGGCTCCTCATCAGGCGTGCGCCTATGAGCTCGCCGTACGGTGGTGCTGTCCAGTTTCTCCAGATTTCCAGAATTTCAGAAATTCAATCAATCTCATTATCGTGTTCATACATAATCAGATTATAACGACACGGAATTCCAGATTACGAATTTAAACCCATCTAATTTATATAATCAATAACCAATTTATTCCTCATACAAATTAGATCAAGATCATCAATAAAAATAATCCAATTATAACATGATAATCTAAGCATGCGATTATACATATGAATCCAATTAATATTACAATTACATAATCTGCATATAACCATGCTCATAAATTTTATATCTCATATATAAAACTTAAATCACACATTCATCTTATTATCATGTAGATATCATATAATTGAATTAAACAATTTCAACATGATATACTAAAATAATCAACAACGAACGGGGCTCTGATACCACTGTTGGGTTTTGATGCATCATGCGCAGCGAAATTAAACATATATATCAAACACCCATGAGCCCGGATCCGTGCATGTTGATTAAATTAAATACAAGATGAAAGAAAACATACCCTTGAAGATCGAATCCATGAACACAGACTTTAAGGTGCTAAAGAAAACACCCTCCATCGGTATCCACACGTCGAACGGATATCAAGAACACCTTCTTGATCTGGATTGCTAAACCCAAGGCTTTGATAAAGAAACGATTTCTTCATCGGAATTATTTTCCTTCATTGATTATTGTATTTTGACGATCATGAATCTCAAAGTAAATAATCATTCGTCTCTATAATTTATTGTTTCTAAAATAATGGTTTGTGATTTCCAAAATCACCATTAGAGGCTGTCAAACCCGGCTGCATATCTTATATGAGGGTTTGACCTAATTCCTTTTTGGGGTCGGGATTCCTTTTCTGTCAAGAAAACTGAATAAACTGGACTGGTACGGGCGGGGCGGCCGTACGGCTCTCCAGGAGTCGTACGCCACTCCAAGAGCCGTACGGTGGCCAGTTTATTTTCCCATAATTTTTAGCCTTTTTCAATCCTTTCTATTGTGTGTGACCCAATAGGATTATACTAAGTTGGCAACGAGTCCGAACGAGTCAGAACCCGTAAGTCATAAGCGGACTCTAGCAAGCCATTATGACTACCCAATTAGTATAACTTTGAAAGCCCAAAGTAACCTTATAAAACATATCACAATCCCTTTATCACGCGATATCATATTGGACATAAGTCATGGTTCATGTCAACTTATGTTGTCCAATGCTTTCTCGATCCCGATTAGATTGATATGAGCAAATGACATTGAACACATCAATTCATTTGGGTACGGCCGTACGCTATTATCAATCTCACTCATCGACAGGCCAAGCATGTATCTCTCTTAGAGAGGGACAAATCCCATCTTGACTTATCATTCTTCCCTACAGGAATCCGATTATTCCAATCGTAGCCTTTATAACCACCCGGTTAAAGGTGGCGTTTGAGTACGTCAAACATAATGTTCATCATGTGGAAGACTATGATAATCTCAGGTCTAAGGATTTAAATGGTATGACTATTATGAGATTTAATTATGACATTTGACCATGACATAAATCTCACAACGGGTCTATCCAGTACCTTGTTCTCCAACAAGTACCCACAAGTTTAATCTGCATCCTATGCACCATAATCATCATATGATTATCCATTAAACTTATGCTAGCTCTTCATAAGTGCTATGGACAATGATTATTATAATAAACATGCAAAAAATATAATAATCGGGTTCGTTATCTCTATAACAGTGAAGCTATGATATAACGCATAGGCCTTTCTCAAGGGCCTAGGGCATAATATCCAACACATTTAACCCTACGTGTATTTCAAAAGAAGAGAAAAAAAAAAGCCCGGCGTCTTTTCTCATTCTCTTTACCGCCGCACCAAATCTCACCCCCACTCTTCCCCCTCCCGGCGTACTCCACCCACTAAGGTTGCACCTCCGCCGTTCCCGTCGCCCCTAATTCACATCTTCATCCTTTAATCCGAAATTCATCTCCTTCAGACCAGACCCTCGTGAAGTTTGCTATTGGAATTGTTGAATCGTTCAACAAACTCAGGTCCACCTTCCTCTCTCCCGTTCACCCTTTCCTCCAGCATCGTCCTTTACAACACCGCCCCTTTTTGCCTCACATTCAATTCTTCTGCAGGATGAGCTCGAACAATGGAGTTTTTTGCAGCACCCCGACCCCTCATTTCTCTCTCCCTCTCTAGATCTCTTTCGTTTTCCTTTTTAAATCTGTAATTTAGTCCTAGGCTTATTATAACTTTTCCGGATCTGAGCGTAGTAGATAATTTATTGATTTGAATTTCAAATTTGTAAATCTGGTGGTGGTTTTCACAGTTGGTGATGATTGTTGCTGCTGTGGTGGGATTTGGTGGTGGTAGTTTGATGGTAGTTAATTGAGTGGAGGTGTGATGTGGTGGTGGTTGGTGTAAATGTATATTTATGTATGTATAAATATTTTGGTAAAATTATTAAGAATAATTAAATTGAACTTAATTATATAAATTCAATGAAAAAGATGTGGTGGTGGGATGGTGGCCGGAAATGGTGGGAGGTGGTGTTGGTTGATAGTTGATGGTTTTCTTTTTCCTTGCTTTTTCTCCAAATATTTCAGATTAAGGAGGAGGGTAGAGTAAATAATTATGATTTATTTCAATGTGTACTAGGGTCAATTTTGAAAATTATGATTGTAATATCCGTTGAGTTTTTAACAATTGTTAACATCCATTAATATATACTAACGATTTTGGTTGATTTGGTTGATTTATGCATAGTACGCAGGTTGATTCGGTAGTTTAGATAGTACGCAGGACAAATTGGTTGAATTCGTATAGTACGCGGGTCATTTTGGTCGTTTACTCAAATATTTATTTTAATTTTTATTTAACCTAAACGACGTTATTTATGCTAAATATAAAAAATGATCATTATTTTTTATTTCCTATTAATAGAGATCAATATTATATATGTTATCCACATATATGTTTTCATATGTATGTGATATTTTAAGTTATTATTTTCTCGCATATAAAGTTTTAAATATCAACATTTATGTTTATTTATGAGTTTTTGTTTTCAAATATATGTAATTACTGTGATACAATAAAAGTAAACTAATCTTATTTTTTTGTTATGTAGACTAATAAAAAAAACTAATTTAAATACTCCCTCTGTCCCAGAAAAATAGTCTCATTTTGACTTTTATGGTCAATAGAATTGAACTTTGACGAACCATTGGTGACGATCAAATCATTCTAGTGAAATTCTAAAATTTATAATTAATAGATCATTAAGTGATTTATCAATAACAATTTTTAGAATTTCATTGTGATCATTAAATTGACACTAATGTTTGGTCAAAGTTTATTTTTGTTGACTATAAAAAGTCAAAATATGACAATCTTTCCGTGACAGAGGGAGTAATAATTATGAATCTAATGACTTAAAAAATACTAAATTTAAATTTATTTTTTTATTGATAAAAATGTTTTGTGAACCAAAAAAAAAAAATCGCTCACCAATTTCGTGAACGATATTTTACTCAAATATTTTGATTACCATTGCACATTCTCTTATATCAATTTAATCAATTTTCATTTGAATAATTATAAAATTTTATCCTCATAGATTTTCAGAAAAGTACTGTTGAAAATAATCAAATTGTTATAAATTATTCTCTCTATTTCATAGCAATTGTTACCAAAATTGAATGCGCCAAAAGGAAAGCAAATAAAAAACAATGATATAGTGGTAAGGGCTTGTGATTATGAAAATTAACGTAGGAGAAAGAATGTGGGTAAGTAATAGTAAGCGGATTGTGTTTGTGAATGAGTAAATGGATTTCATAAAATAAAGAAGTATTATCACATTTTTATTTTGAGTTAGTAATCATTGTTGTGAGACTGAAGAAGTATTAATTAGTGATTAACTATGTTAATTAAAGAATAAAGCTAGCTTTTGAAATGGACCGAGTGCTATTTTAATAGATGAAGTATTAAAAAGTCAAATTAGTAGAAATTTAGAAAAACACAATAGCACTATCATTTAAGGATTAAATAATAATTTGATTTTTAAACTTGATATTTTTTATTAATTTGATTTCTGTAAAAAAAAATTGATTTCGTCCGCGTGTTGGCCTTTTGTATCAGTTTGCTTCTTGTATCAGTGAAATATTTTATAATAGCAAAAATAATCCTTAATTTAAGTAATACTTTCATCTGTTGGCAATTTTATTAGTTTAATCGCTCGTGATTATATATATATATATATATATATATATATATATATATATATATATATAGGTAGGTAGGTGCTCAAATGAGAACTTAAATTTTGTGAGAACCATGAGAACCAATAACCACCATTAGATTAAAATTGTTGAATGGTTGAGATTAAGACACAATAATAAGGAGAAACAATGGCATTTTCGAAATTAATTTAAACTATGAGGTAAAAAATGGAGCTATGCATTCCTTTCTTTGGTTAAGGTAAACGTAATATGTGAAGCATCTCTTAAAGGCATGCCACGTCATCACCAATAATTTCTCTAGAATTTCAAAATAAAATATCTCAATATTTATAAGTCGAAAAACAATTTCGAAAACACTGATTTTTTTGTCTCGACTAGACGATTCAAACTACATTCCTGAAGATAGGGTTTTGAAATAAAATATTAAAAAACAATGAAATTTTAAAAATACACTTAGATACAATAGGTAAACAGCTGGTGTATCCAATAGCAATGTGTATGAACATTGCTGTTGGATACAATAGGTGTTTGCCTATTGTATCTAACTGAATTGTTATGAACATTGTATTGGATACAATAGGGAAATAGCTGGTGTATCCAATAGCAAAGTGTATGAACATTGATGTTGGATACAATAGGTGTTTGCCTCTTGTATCTAACTGAATTGTTTTGAACTTTGCATTGGATACAATAGTGAAGTAGCTGGTGTATCCAATAGCAATGTGTATGAACATTGCTGTTGGATACAATATGTGTTTACCTATTCTATCTAACTGGATTGTTATGAACTTTGTATTGGATACAATAGGGAAGTATCTGGTGTATCCAATAGCAATGTGTATGAACATTGTTGTTGGATACAGTAGGTGTTTGCCTATTGTATCTAACTGAATTGTTATGAACATTATATATTGGATACAATAGGGATGTAGCTGGTGTATCCAATAGCAATGTGTATGAACATTGTTGTTAGATACAATATGTGTTTGCCTATTGTATCTAACTGAATTGTTATGAACATTACATTGGATACAATAGGGAAGTAGCTGGAGTATCCAATGGCAATGTGTATGAACATTGCTGTTGGATACAATAGGTATTTGCCTATTGTATCTAACTGAATTGTTGTGAACATTGCATTGGATACAATAGGGAAGTAGCTGGTGTATCTAATATCAATGTGTATGAACATTGCTCTTTGATACAATAGGTGTTTGCCTATTGTATGTAACTGAATTGTTATGAACATTGTATTGGATACAATAGGGAAGTAGCTGGTGTATCCAATAGCAATGTGTATGAACATTGATGTTGGATACAATAGGTGTTTGCCTATTGTATGTAACTGAATTGTTATGAACATTGTATTTGATACATTAGCTGGTGTATCCAATAGCAATATGTATAAACATTGCTGTTGGATACAATAGGTGTTTGGCTATTGTATCTAACTGAATTGTTATGAACATTGCATTGGATACAATAGGGAAGTAGCTGGTGTATCCAAGAGCAATGTGTATGAACATTGCTGTTGGATACAATAGGTGTTTGCCTATTGTATCTAACTGAATTGTTATGAACATTGTATTGGATACAATAGGGAAGTAGTTGGTATATCCAATAGCAATGTGTATGAACATTGCTGCTGGATACAATAGGTGTTTGCCTATTGTATCTAACTGAATTGTTATGAACATTGTATATTGGATACAATAGGGAAGTAGCTGTGTATCCAATAGCAATGTATATGAACATTGCTGTTGGATACAATAGGTGTTTTCCTATTATATCTAACTGAATTGTTATGAACATTGTATATTGGATACAATAAGGAAGTAACTAGTGTATCCAATAGCAATGTGTATGAACATTGCTGTTGGATACAATAGGTGTTTGCCTATTGTATCTAACTGAATTGTTATGAACAGTGTATTTGATACAAATGCTATTTAGTATTTTGCCTATTTTTTCAGAATCCTATCTTCAAGGATGTAGTTTGATTCGTCTCGTCGAGACAAAAAAATCAGTGTTCTCGGATTATTTTTTTGATTTATAGTTTATGAGATATTTAATTTTAAAAATTTAGGGGAATTTTGGGTGATGACGTGGCAAATTCTGGAACAAACATGGTATTTTGCCCTTCCCTTTGTCTGTCAACCTAATTACAAGAATGCCACCGATTTTTTAAACAAAAAAAGTGATCTAAACCCTTGATTTGTGTCTAATCCAATGGTTATCCTTGGTTCTCATGGTTCTCATATAATTGAGTTCTCATAAGAGTATGACCATATATATATATATATATTTATTTTCATATTTTCATCCTTCTATAAGCCTATTTGTTCATTTCATCTAATTTTTATGTTACTCCCTCCGTCCCGAAGTAAGAGTCATACCCCTCATTTGCACGCTTATTAATAAATATTGGAAGTGATGTAAATGTTGTGAGTGTAAAAGTAAAGTAGGAGAGAGAATGAGTGGGAGAGAATAGTGAATTGATTGGTGTTGTGAGTATAAAAGTAAAATAGGAGAGATAATGAGTGAGGTGAATAGTAAAGATTATTTGCCATTTTAGGAATAGAACTCTTACTCTGGGACATACCAAAATGGAAAGTAGGACCCTTACTCTGGGACGGAGGGAGTATTATTTTAGAGTTTGGGTCCGAAAACCTATAACTAATCAGCAATTTCATGGCAATTTTTTTAATACATACTCCCTCCGTTTCATGTGACTTGAGTCCAAAAATTTGTGCACACAAATTAAGGAAAAGTAAGAGAGAAAAATAGTGGAAAGAGGTGTTTGTGAGTATGAAAAATTAAATACTCCCTCCGTCCCATCCGAAATAAGATTCTTGGTCCCGACACGGGGATTAAGAAATAATAATCTTTTATTATAAAAAGTTATTTGAAAAGTAAGTGTTGCGAGTATGAAAGAGAGAGAAAGTAGGTGGGGAATAATAAATGAAAAGTTGTTGTGATTATGACAAGCGAGTCCTACTAATAAAAAAATAATAAAAGCTTTCCATTTTGGGATGTCCTGTTTCGAGTGTGACACCCAAAATGGCAAAACGTTCTATTTTGGGTGGGACGGAGGGAATAGGAGAGAGAATGAGTGGGAGGTATAGTAAGTTAATTGGTGTTGTGAGCGTAAATGTAATGTAAGAGAGAGAATGCGTTGGAAGAATAGTAAAGATTCTTTACCATTTTGGTCAGTCTCAAGTCACGTGGAACTGACGAAAAAGAAAATAAGTCTCAAGTGACATGAAATGGAGGGAGTTATACTTAAAAATTAGACAAAAACAGATAGTTACAAATTGATTTTTTTTAAAAAACCATCATAAAAAACGTAAGTGTTAGAACATATCAAGTTTATGCGTAATTTTTTTTCCTAACTCTCACGAAAAACGTGCTTTAAAAAAAAACGCAGTGTCATTTTTGTAAATATGTGAAATTTTAAAAACGCGCGATGGTATTTTTGTAAATAATCGAAACTTCTCAACGGTTCTGGATATCAATACAAAATCTTCTAGATATGAGACTGATAGTCAGAACCTTTGAAAGTGATAGCCAGAAGGGTCTATTTTGTAAATAATCGGAACTCTCAACGATTCTGGATATCAATACAAAGCCTTCTGAAAATGAGATTGATAGCCAGAACCTTTGAAAGTGATAGCCAGAAGGATCCTGGATATCAATATAAAGCCTTTTGGATATCAATATAAAGCCTTTTGGATATGAGATTGATAGCCAGAACCTTTGAAAGTGATAGCCAAAAGGTTTTTTCTGATTTTTTTTTTAGAGCAACAAAAGTGTTAATAGTAGGGGTGTGCACGGGTCAGTTTGGTTCGGTTTTAGGCCAAAACCGACACCAAACCAATAGTTATCGGTTTATGTAATTTAAAACCATTAAGCTTCGGTTTCTTAATGGTTCGGTTTGTTCGGTTTCGGTGTGACATCGGTTTGGATTCAAACCAATAGAATGGATTGTTGGGATGTGGGTTTGTTGAGCCGCCTTGATGGGCTACATTCAAATGAGACCCAATTTGCACATAATAAACAATAAGGTCAAATAAGGCACATTTTCTGGTTGAAATATGAATTGGGCCAATGGGTCATACTACTTGGGCCAAAAACTACAAATTAAAGTTTACAACTACTAATTCAAATAATAAGCTAGGAATAAAACGACATAGTTTTAGGTTATCGGTTCGGTTCGGTTTCTTATCGGTTCTAACAAAGCTGGAAGCCTAAACCGAACCACTAATTTCGGTTTTCTAATTTTTAGAAACCGGTCCTAACCAATAGCTTTTTGGACCGGTTTTTCGGTTTTATTGATTTTTTTCGGTTTTTTTGCTCACCCCTAGTTAATAGATATCCAGTGACAATGTTTAGGATTACCACTTGTTGTGTTACGAATGTCCAGTGAGTGTGTTGATGACCGCCATATGATTTTAACCACTAGGAAAAACGCGTTTTACATGAGACCAACTCAAACTGGTATGCTAGGGGTATTTTTAGTAATTTTGAATATTTACAAATGGAAGGGGCAAACAAACAAAAAGAAACAATAACAAAAATCAAACTAATATTGTTAAGATTATATGTCTTTGAATCGAATAGATTTCCTATAAATACAACTCACTCTCTAGTATAATAATTATATTGTCAAGTAGAACTTGAACTAGAGAGTAGTTCAAGAAGTTCAAAAAGTTAGACAGAAGTTTCAAATCTGTAATTTTAGATTTTGAGTTTGCACAGTCAGAAATTATTGTGATCATTAATTCGTGGACTAGATTAGTGAGGTTTGCATCTGTAGACAACTAGATTTCTTGGTTTTAAGTTTTCTCTAAGATCTTTTGTGTTTCTTAGTTCATAATATTGATCATCTGTTATCTGTTTTTAGATCTCTATACTAATAATATATGTTTTTCCTTCATGAAAATAGCCAATAAGTTGATGATAAATCAAGTTAAAAAAGTATTAAAAGTGAAACTGTAGAACTTTAGAAAAACACAATAGCACTATCATTAAAAGGAGGAAAATGGAATGGACAACGAGAAAGACAAAATCCACATCCCAAAACCCAATCCCAATCCCAATTTCAATTTATGTCTTCAAACCTGTCACCAACTCCAATACTCCCTCTATCCATACTAAAATTATTATTATTATTATTATTTTTTTTTTTGTTCTATATTAAGATTTTTAGTTGTTTTATTACTTAACATGGACAATGAGACTCACTTGTCATTCTCACAATAAAAAATTTCTACACACTTTCTCTTTCCTACTTTTACTTATTTACTTTACATACTCAAAACATTTTTTTTAATTTTCATATAAAATCAAATTAAGAACCTTAATCTGCGACGAAGGGACTGCAATATTAGTCCATATCATCATTCCATTATTCAAGCCCGAAGGATTAAACCTCCATTATCTAACAAGTGCATTCTCTTCTTTTCCTTACACATTTCTTCTTAAATACTCGTACTACTAGTAAAATATTTGCATAACTATCAACAGTTCTGTCTATGAAGAGTCTACCTTGAACTAATAATGTTTTGTTGGTGTTTATTTATTTATATTGACTTATAAATAAATATAAATGAACTTGCCTATAAAAATATAGTTCATGTTTTTTTGAACACTGTACTATGCTCATGTTTTTTTGAACATTTGTTAATATATCGTAAAAAAAAAAATAAGCGATCATTTTATTTATCTCTTCTGTCTTTATATGAATGTCTAAATTTTATTTAAAGATCATTTTAAAAATCTCTATTTTATATATAATTAAATGAAACAAGTTTATAAATAGTTTTGGTGTCTATATTTTAAATATTTAGTTATGCAAATATATAAAAAAGAAAGAAAGTTAGTAAAAAAAAAACTTTAGGAATTAAAAAATAAAAATAAAAAAATAATTTTAAAAAATGTCATTTATTTAAAAATGGAAGGAGTATGTGATACGTATTTAATGATACATTAACAGATAACAAAAACTCCAATTGTATTGCACATTTTGAGCAATTGAAACTTTTAATATCATGAATAAAATGTTTTTTTTTTTTTTTTTGCCATTGTTATCAGATGTTTTCCATTTAAATCCCTCTATTCTTCTTCATCTTTTATTTTTCTTAAAGAAAAAAAGAAAAAGAAGGAAGAAAAAAAAAAGGGTGTGCTTTTACATAAGAATCCAATAAAAAGCTTAAAAACAGGGATGAGATCCAAACGACTACCTTAAGTGGGTCCCACTAATCGGCTCTCCTACGTGACCACCCGCGAATATCTCTCCTTTTTGTAGCCGTCCGATGATAACCCATCTCCCTCTCTCTCTAGTTTTATAGCCTCTCTCTCTCTCTCTCTCTATTCTTCTCAATTTCTGACAGTGTACTGTGAATACAAGTGAGCTCCAGGAAAGAAAAAAACACACACACAAACACACACTGTCTTTCTCTCCTTCTTTCATACTACATTACGTATAACTCTGTATGTAGAAATGTTTTAGGATTTTTGAGTTCAGGGCAAAGGGAAACTGTGATCTCTCCTTTCTCTGTTTTTCTGCTGAAAGGAAAAAAAAAATCAAAAAAGAAGAAAGACAATTTTTAGTTTGATTGCTGCCGACACGGTTTCTTCTTCATCTTCAACACCCATTCTAAGGGATTCCAAAGATTGAAGCTTTGTCTCTGCATTTCGAAATTTCCGTCGGTAATGCTCTGTATTTTAGCTATTTATTTTGGCGATTTGTGTTGGTTTTGTTTGTGTGATGAGGTTGATGTTTTTTTGTTTTTTTTTTTTTGTTTGGCTGGTGCATTTTTATTTTTTTAAATCATTTTCTCGGAGCTTTATTTAATAATTTTTAGGGTTCTTTCTGTTGCTAATCAGAGTGAGTGTAACTTCGTGATGGAGTGTGATGCTTTTATTTTAATTTTAATAAAATTTAGGGGGCAATGCCCTTTTTCATTAAGAAAAAATTTAATGGAGTGTGTGTCTTTCTCTGTGTGTGATTATGGAGCAAGGGGTAAAAAGTGAAAAAGTAGAAGAGGAGAATCTGCTGGAGACCCTTTCCTTTTCCCTCTTTTCATTCTCCTTATTATTTTACTAGCGGGAAACCTGTGCTCTGTGCTCTGCACGGGAAACCAATACTATGTCTTAAAAAATATTTTAACTATAGTTAACTAATATAGTAATCATCATTTTAACTAATACTATTAATAATAAAAATTAATCTTTATGATTACTATTATTATAATAACTATTATAATTAATTAATGCCATTGATAGTAATAGTTAATATATATATATTAATAGAAATGATTAGTCTATATAATAATAATTATTAATATAATTATTATAATAAAATAATATTATTAATAGTAATAGTTAATTGATATAGTAACTATTATGATTAATTAATATTAAAAAATAATAATCTAACTTATATAATAACTATTATAATTAACTAATACTAATAATAGTAATAGTTAATGTATGTAGCCTATGTTAACTAATACTATTAATAGTAAAAAATACTTATAAAGTAGCTATTATGGTTAACTAATACTATTAATAGTAATAATTAACTATATAATAACTATTATAGTTAACTAATACTATTAATAGTAATAGTTAACTAATATAGTAACTATTATAGTTAACTAATACTATTAATAGTAATATTTAACTTGTATTGTAACTAATACTATTAATAATAATAGTTAACTAATATAGTTAACTATAATAGTAACTATTATAGTTAACTAATACTATTAATAGTAATATTTAACTTGTATTGTAACTAATATTGTTAGCTAATACTATTAATAGTAATAGTTAACTAATATAGTTAACTATAATAGTAACTATTACTAATAAGAGTAATAGTTAACTAATGGTTAACTATTATAGTTAACTATTACTAATAATAGTAATAGTTAACTATTATAGTTACCCTTTTTAGTAACTATTATTATTAGCTAATAGTATTAGCTAATGAAAAGAAAATAAAAAGTCACTTATTTATTAGTATGTTGTTGATGTGGCTTCTTCAAATGCAAGCTTTCTCCATTGTTTGTCCACATGTCAATACCATAGCTCTTTTGGCCAACTTTAATATATATATATATAGATTTTTCATGAAAGGCTAATGTTAACAAACATTTGAATTATTACTGAGCTCTGCTTTTGATTTGATTAGCTGGGAATTTCTGTTTTTTGTATAAATTTTTAAATTTGATGTGGACTGCCCAGTTTACGTTATCTTCATCACTCATATTAATGAGTTCTTGAGGACCACTCACTCAGTTCTCTCGGAAAGTTTCTTCCATGTACCCTTTAGATTGTCCATTTTCTGCTATCTTGTATCTTTTTGATTGCCAAATTTCAAACAATGTATTGATGGTATTGGTTGATTATACGTCACATGTAGCTTACAAAGGAATTTTAGGACCACATAGTACTGCAAATTGTTTGAATGTTGCTATCTTTAGTTTTCTGATACTCAAATTGAAATCTTTTGACTTTGGGGTGAAGTTATTCATTAGTCATACGTCAAGTTTCCAACTTAGGGATGAATAAATTGTTTGGAATGTTTTTATGGTAGAGTCGTTGTGGAGCTTAATGACCAGTGTCCAGTAGTTAATGGTCCTAAGAAGATGAGTGAAACTATGATCAGTATATTTAGGTGGAAATTTCAGATTCTCGTGAAGGGTGGATGATAAGTTAACATCGTACTTGTCATAATCATAATAAGAAAATAGGTCATTATTGAGTAGAGAATCTTTTAAAAATTTCTTGTTTGATGACTCTAAATTGATATCCCTGAAATTTCTTCGTGGGTGACGAGTGCAACAGAAACCATGTTAGTGACCCAATAAAAGTTTCACTCTCCTTTATTTTTGCGGAAAAGGAAAAATGAATTGATGTTTTGGAGAAGTAGGCATAATGCACATGGTATTTATTCCCTTTCAATCAAGGTTCTAAAAAGCGCTAGGCGGTCGCTAGGCGCCGCAGCAGCGCCTAGCGCCTAGGCGGGGTCTAGACGGAACTTAGGCGGGGCCGAGAATTCAAAAATAGTTATAATATTCTAGGCGGGACTTGGGCGTTTCATGAACGCCTAGCGCCTAGGCGGCCTAGACGGACCTCTTTTAGAACACTGCTTTCAATTACCACTCTGGTGCTGGACTTTTACGTGTAGAAGTATTACTATCCGTGTCGTGGTGCAAGCATTCACAGAACGGAGATGCTTATACGTCATAGGAAAAAAAAAGGGGGGGGAGGTCTTATAATTCTCATTTGCAGGTAGCTGTGTAGATCATATCAGCTCACTACATCAGTATAGTAGTTTACGTTTTGAATCTTCTAATTAAAGTACTGAATCGGCATTTAACAAAAAGAATGTGGAAAGTTACCAAACAAATATTTGTTTCTCCTTTTTAACTATTCAATTGATGGGTTAGAGTAGTAGGCATGTGTTAATCTTTCTAAACCATGTATTGTGCTTTGTACTCATCATTGGTGGTGATTGCATGTCATTTTTTATTTTTATTTTTGAAAGTATGTCATTTTATATTTTTAAGCAATCGGAAGAAATTATTTGATGTGTATTGTATAGTTCTTGTTAAACCATCTACCCTCGTGTTTTTTCATATGATTTCCTTGTATGAAATAGGAAGTCAATGATAACATACACCTCTCTAAATAATGTGAGAAGTATGGTTTATTTCTCCGCCATTATGAATTAAGTTAATTGCTCTGACCGCTAAACTTATGTTACTGTATAACGAGTGACTTTCTCACTCAGAAGGAAGCATGTTAGAAATTTCTTATGAGTGTTTAACTCTTTGCATGTGCCCGTCCAGTTATAATTCTATTTCAACTTTCTTGTTACAGTCAGAAAGATAACTATCATGTTTTGAAAGGAGAGTGAATCTGATAATCTGGATAAAAGCTGGGATTCAACTGAAATGGTGACGATTTCTACCGGCCGTAGAACCAACAATGGACCAAAATAAAAAGTTACAAGACAGGTTCAAAGTAGAGAATAGTGATCTCTCTTATGCTGACTTACATTCTGAATTTGTAAAGAATGCGGAGGATATGACCTCGTCTTCAGCACATCATTTAAAGCAATGCTTTGGAAGAAAAGTAGATGAGAGAGAAGAGATTGTTAAATACATGTCAAGCTTACCAAGTTATTTGGAGAGTAGAAATAAGTTTCAAGATAAAGCTTTGAACATTGGAGTCATGGACTGGGGACGGTTAGAAAAATGGCACTCTACTCAGAAACAGCTTCCCTATAGAAGTAGCAAAGACTTGCCATCTAGTAGCAATATTTCTTCCTATTTCTCTACAGATGAATCTTCTAACAGTTCAACCGGAGGTCACAGTTTCTCTCCTGCTCTCCAAAACACTCATCGGACTACACTTCGATCTCATTTTTATGCGTCTCCACAACAAACTGTTACTCCTCGTGTCAATTTGCCTGCAAGAAATACTTGCAAGTTTCATGATCTCAAACATGGCCCGGGTGATAAATTTGGTGGAGAAAAAGATATCGTTAGACGATATGAGGCTTTTCACAAGAGCCAAATGGAAGCTAGGCTAAAGGAATGCAGGAATAGTCCCGGGATGACATCATCTTCAAAAGGAAAGATGAAGATTCAAGAGGGTGATTCTGGAAAGGGACTGGAAAAGGTTGAAGATCGATATCATGGTAACTACGATAAGCATTGCCTTAAAAATAACATAACTTTAGTCTCCCTTTTGCCTAAAGATGGATCTGATAGGCACCCACATGAGAAAAGATCGATGAAAGCCAATTTTATTGATCGAAAGAGCTCTTCTCCAAACATACCAGACACTCCAGCAACAAGCAAGAATCAAAAAGAAGAAAAGTCAACCATGTCTTTGGACGGTTCTGATCTGAAAATGGGCACTGTAGCACCTAGCAAGACGAGAAGCGTTTCACCGCTCCGCCGACTTAGCATTAGCTTGAACAAGATTGGTAAAAATTCCATCTCAAGGGAAAATTCGACCACTCCTCAGTTGAGCTCCAAACCTGTGACTTCTAAATCTGGTTCAGAGAGAGCTGAGGCCTCTGCTTGCTCTGATAGTTCAATGAAGGACAAGTCAGTCATTTCTAGCGAGTCCCGGTCCAGTCCTCTCAGAAGGTTTAGTTCCACTTCAAGATGCAGTTCAACCATACCTCAATCAAGCTCCAAATTTGTTACTTCTACATCTCGTGCTGATCACAGGCCTGAGGCTTCTGATAATATAACCAAGGATAATCCAATTATTTCTTGTCGGGCCCGTTCCAGTCCTCTGAGAAGGTTACTAGATCCTTTATTCCCTACAAAGACATCCAACTCTCGTCAACCTGCTGAGCCATCAAAGGAAGATTCAAAAATGAAGGTCAAAACAAAATCAGATTTGGGAAGTAATATTGACTCGTCTCACAGAAAAGAGAGGGAAAGATCAGAAACCGTGCAGGCTCTCTTTCAAATAGCTGTTAAAAACGGTCGGCCCTTGTTTACATTTGCAGTTGAAAACAACAGTGAAATACTTGCTGCCACAGTAAGGAGGTTGACTTCTCCAATGAAAGACGGAAGCAAGTGGATTTACACATTCTTCACCGTACAAGAAGTCAAGAAAAAGAATACCCGTTGGTTGAATCCCAGCACTAAAGTCAAAGGCCATGGGTATGTTCCCCATATTGTTGGCCAAATGAAGGTCTCAGATGCGTCCTTCCCGAATAGAGAGTTTGTCTTATTCTCTGCGAATCTAAGACCGTCGGATCAGCAAATATTGGATGTACATCCGCGTGATGAGCTGGCTGCTATTGTTGTCAAGTTCCCCGGGAAGGTAATGAGGGAAGATGGTGAAGATCATTTTAGCACGACAGTAATTTTACCAGGTGGGCATCATGGATTACCTAGTAAAGGAGAACCTTCACCTCTTATTGAAAGGTGGCGATCGGGTGGCTTATGTGATTGTGGAGGTTGGGATGTGGGTTGCAGAATGAGAGTTCTTGCAAACCAGAATCAAACTAGTAGGAAATCAAATGACCAATTTAACCTTTTCTCCGAGGTAATCTCTCTCTCTCTCTCTATCCTGGCTAGTTTAGATGCGTTTTGTTTATGGAAAGGCCAATTTAGTAATTTACCCTCTTGCGAGCATTAACAACTCTGCATTTGTTAGTGATTTGGGTAACAACATACGCATAGAAATGCATTGTAGTCCTTTTTGCCTGGTTAATTAGGATATCGTATTAACATTTTCTCCATTTTTTCAACAGGGAGAATTTCTAAGTGAGGGACCTTTTTTTAGCATGTCTCCATTAAAGGAAAGTATCTACTCGGTCGAGTTTAATTCATCCTTGTCAGTTCTCCAAGCGTTCTCAATTTGCATATCAATTCTAGAGTGTAGAAAATCGCCTCAGCTGTTTTCTGAATCTAGCAACTTCTATGAGGATAAACTATCAGAAGAAGAAACCACGGCTTTGAAACAAGAAGACGGAGTTCAGGTAAGCTATGCCTCGTATCCACCTATTTCCCCAGTGGGAAGGGTTTAGCCATAAATCATATAAGTAGTATGCAGTTATATATATTTACGAAATAAAATCTTTGATTCCAGAAAATGTTCTTGGGGCTTCACTTGAAGGTGTAGCCAGACGGGGGAATCTCGTTAGATGCAGTATAAGAATTTTATTTTGCATAACTTGTATATAAGTTGGGAGTGATTTTAGTAAAAGCTAATAGAGGAACTTTATTCAGTATTGATTGGCTTCTTCAACCTTCATATCTATATGAAAGAAGCTCATATGGATAGTTTTTGCTTAGAATCATAATATTTCGGGTTCGTTTTAGGAGGAACCATTGGATCGATCACTCCGCTAAATGATGTGTCATGATCGTAACCTTGAAATGAACCGGAAATCGCCACTTATGATTAAGAATCCTTGAATTATGCATTTCAGCTTGATGTGTTTTGCTTGGCTCTTGACAAAATTATGAGCAGATATTTTGGTACTTGGAGTGACTAAATATTTTGAGTTGTGTACATTGCTGAATTGGGGCTGTATATGTGCATGCCTAGATACCAAATTACCAACCCAGATGAATTGGGTTTCGGTCAATGTACAAAAATGGCAATTTCCGTGATAGATATCAATTAGTAATGAGTCAGTTTTTTTGAAAAACTTGTTTTACACCAACTTTAATCAACTTTAATGTAAAACTTGTTTTTCAGAAAAAAAAAAATAGATTTCCTATAAGAAATGAAAAACAAATTTTACACTAAAGCTAGTGTAAAACAAGGTTTCACCAGATTTTCACATTAATAATTCGGTTCAAGTTGATATTTTACCAAATTTTAAAATTTAGAATCGGCTTCCAAGATTGGATGTTTCGTGCGGATAATGATATGTGTTTCGTGCGGATAATGATATGTATAGTGAAAACTCAAAGGGAAAACTCACAGTGAAACACTGTAATCCGTTGGATTGTAATAAATGTTTGTGAGCCCACTAATAAAAACTCATACAACGGTTTAACGTGTTTTACTATGGGTTTTCCCTTTGAGTTTTCCCTATGTGTATCATTGTCCGTTTCGTGCACCCTCTGTCCCAATGAAATAAATGTTCTAAATACAGTATCTGTTTATCTTTCTTTTTTTTCTTTTAAAAAAAAAAAAAGAAAGAAAACAATTGTCTGTTACCAAAATTTTTTAGTATTGATCTGTATAGTATATTTGTAAAAGTAAAGTAAATAAAAAAGTTTGAAACGCCAATCAAGTAATCTGAAATTGTAAGGAGTTTCCAAAAAGTCGTGGGCGGAGGAAGAAAAAGAAGTAGGCACGTGAGTAGAAAGGGGAAACGGCGGAGGCATGTGGAGTCAAATGATGCAAGTTAGTAAACAAATGGTGGTGCCTCTGTCCTACCACCATTTACAATTACACCAAACACAAACCTTTTTCTCCCTCCCTCTCTCTCTCCCTCCCTCCCTTTTTTTTTTTTTTTTTTTATTTTCATATTTTGTACTAGTATGTTTTTCCAAGATACAGTATTTTTTATTTTTTTAATTAAATTCACTTGTTGATAATAAAAAAATAAATGGAAATGTCATTAATCCCAATTCTCCTTTCCTGTCAAATGAGGTCTATTTATGCATTTCAAATCGAATGTCTTACTTGCCTTAATTATGTAAGAGAGAACAAGGCAGAAAGCAATTGTATTCTAGTGTAAAACTCACAATCACATGGCTGTGTTTGGGGGTTTCCATCTCCCTATCAATGATCAATGCCTACTGTTTCCCTATGCTTTCTATTCCAACCTTTCATTACTAAACGACATTAGTATCCATTATTACCCCCCCCCCTCCCTCTCTCGGACCCATTTTAGCTTCACCCCTCCACCCAACGGCTCCGATCAAGGCCACATAGGCGAGCTCATCATCTGTGCGGCTAATGAGGTGGCTCTAATCGGAGCCATTGGGTGGAGCGGTTCGAAATCCCCCTCTCTCTCCCATAATTCATTCATCCACCTACTAATGTTGTTATAAATGGATTTCAAACCGCTCTAACGAGAACTTTGCTCCAACCAGTAGTGAGGCTAGCTGGCTAGGTGTTTAATAAATTGTCATTTTAGTACCTATAAAGTTTTAAACGTAATTTTATCAATTTCAACCTCTTTTACTTGTGATAAAAGATAAATTTGCACTATAATATCATTTTGACCCCTTTTATGCTCAAATCTATATATGTTTACACCCTATCAATCTTGACATGCTTAGAATTTTTTTTTGGCTTCGCCACTGGCTCCAACGCTCCTCTCATGTAAAAATAAAACAATGTTTTGTAAAACGGTGCTATACAATGTAAAACGTGTTAAACGAATAAAAAAATATTTTACAAAAACGTCTAATACACATTTTTTCTTCATTTTTTTTACGTTGAGTAACACATGTATTACATTGTGTAGACAACGTTTCAAAACGTTGTCTGATTTTATATGGGAAGTGCAGTGGAGAAAAATTTTAAAGGAGCGGTTTCAGGTTCGTTATAAATACTCTTTTGTCCCATAACGCGTGATATCAAATTAAATGTATGGAGATTAAACGAAAAATACTTTTTTTGTCCTTAAACAAAATGTCCATTTAAGAAGAAAAAAAAAGTCTGAAAATGAATGTCCTCTCTGAAAGAAAACTTTTTCCCTAAATATTTTCATACTATTTTTTTTTCACTATTCTCTTTATCTTTGCAAAACTAAGTGTTTGGACTAAGTAGAAAAATGATTACAAGAATATGTATGAACTTTGCCAATAAATTCTATAAGAAGTAAAGATTTTCAGAATGTCCCTTAAATTAAAACATTCATTAAGGAACGAAGACGTAGTATAATATTAATAGTCGAGGAAGTGTTATGAGTATAAAAAATAAAATAGAGGAGAGAAAGTGAGATGGAAAATACCAAGTCGATTGTTGTAGTTAATATGAGAAGTGGGATTTTGAACTGCTCCAGCGAGTTCCACCCAATGACTCCGATCACGCAACCTCGCCTATTTTTGTCTTCGACGGATGAGATGTTTTTAAGCTCGGTGGGACCCACACATTTTTCGAAGTGATCTCAGCCAGAAACTGAATAAACTCATTGACGTGGTTGAATCCAGACTGTTGGGTGGAGGTGTGGAGCAAAAATGGATGCAACAGTCCCATCCCAGGTCCATAAGAAATGGGTCTCACTGAATAAATAATTAATAAAGTTTGTTGATTTGGGTAGTGTCAATTATTATGGAACAAATCAAAATTAAAATAAGTCTCAATTGTTATGGGATGAAGCGAATATGTATTCAGACTCGATAATTCGGTTCAGTTCGCTTACGGCCATAAACACCACACACTAACCCATTAAATAAAAATACTTTGGGTCTATTTAATTTAGAAAAATGCCCCAAAAGCTTTTTTTTTTTTTTTTTTTTTTGGATAATTAACCTCCCCACAAGTTCCCCCATTTTATTGAAATACCCAAAAATTCACATGCAGTAGTATATCATACTGCATTCAATATGCAGTAATAAAAAAATATGATAGTGCATCAATACTACTGCATCCTGCCACCACCACAAGTCGCGCCGCCGGTCACCCTTGCCCGCCTTCATGCAGTATTATATTCAGGGTGCAGTGTTAGGTGTTGCAGTACAATTGCTGAATAATACATGTTGTGAGGAACTTATGAGGAAAAGAATTGTATGAAACAAACTTATTGAGCATTGCCCCCACTTAATTTACCAACATTCAAAAGTCTATCAATGATTTTGGTACTTAATAGTAAAAATTCTTGTCGTTCCCAGCAAGACCCACTTGGTCCACTAAGATCGTACTTAAGCGTGAGCGTACAAGCATTTCGGCGGGGTTTAGCTATAATAGTATTTGTTGTAATATCATACATTTAGTGTTTAAGCAGTACAGGAATAAAAGTGAAATTTAAAATAATAGGCTAGCTAAAAAATTGTTTACTCATTATTAATATCCTTTAATCAAATAAAAGGCTCCTCATTATAGGTGGAAATTATCAAATAGACCATTATGTCCTACATAATGATCCAAAGGTCACAACCGCCATACGGTCCTACTTCAGATCTCCCATATTCATGTCATGAGCATTTCTCACTGGACTCTTGACTTGAGATTTGAGAATGAGTTGGTTTTGGGGAAACTAGTTCTCCATAAGTTATAAAAAATCAATTTTTTAACCCTTTAACCCTAAGCTTTAAACCCTAAAGAACCTAAACCCTAAACTTTAACCCCTATAAAAACAGGACTTTTTATAACTTACGGAGAAACTAGTTTCCCCCAAAATTTTCTCTTTGAGAATACTAGGTACCGACTAGTATTCCTTTCCCCGGGTCCAAAATAACTGTCACTTTTGGTAAAACAGATGTAAGATTGACCAATAAATTTAAACAAAAGATAATGATCCTAATAAAAATTTAAAAATTGTTATTAAAAGTATTATTAATTACAATACAATGACAAGTTTTAGATTTTTATTAGCATCATTATTTTTTATTTAAATTATTTGTCAAATTTACATCTAATTGACAAAAAACGACAGTTATTTTGGACCAGAGGGAGTATAATTTAGAGAATACATTTTCTCCGTCTCACTTTAATCTATAATTTTTTTAAGTGTTAATCAAAGTATAATAAATTGATTGTTTTTATTTTGATTGTAGATTAAAGTGAGACGGAAGGAGTACGTACATTATCATTAAAATAAAAATATAAATATAAATAAAGTTGGCTGGTCTTCTGCTTTTAAATAGCTGTTCATTCATACTTAAATACTGTATAATTTTTTGTATTACAAACATATCAAATTTTATTGTTACTCAAGCGGCATCCGGTGTTCCTTTCTAAACGAAAAGTCACGAGTTTAAACCCCATCAATTGTAATTTCTAGCACTTTGAAGTGCACACTCTTAATAGATTAAGTCCTTCATTTGATAAAAATCTCATTTTTGTAGGAAAATATTTTTTATTGTTAATCCAAGAGTGCAACAGGCTTTTTAAGTGAATGAATTTGTTAAATACTCCCTCCAACCCAGCACAAGTGTCACCAACTTTTGGTACACGGAGATTAAGAAAAGGTTGTTGATGTATGGTAGGAAATGAAGCGAGAGAATGAGTGGGGTAAATAGTAGTGTTGGTTGAATAAAATGAGTGGTGGAAAATGAAGAGAGAAAATGAGTGAGGTTAAATAGTGGGGTTGGTTGAATATAAATATATTAAAACATTTTCATTTTAGGCAGTGTCACTTGTGTTGGGACAGACCAAAAAAGAAATAAGTGTCACTTGTGCTGAGACAGAGGAAGTACAGTAAAAAACTCTATAAATTAATAATGTGGGGACCTGTGAAATTTATTAATTTATAAAGTTATTAATTTATCGATAAATTAATAATTATTAATTTAAAGATTTTTTAGCCGATCTAACGAATTTCAGATTTTCGTATAAACTAAAGTCATTGTACATAATAAGTTAGAAAAGCATGAGAAGTTGATGATAACATTGAATTCATTTTAAACAAGAAGAATAGTTACTCCCCCGTCCCATTTGAAACTTCACCATTTTGGTGATGACACACAAATTAAGGAAAGTGATGAGTGTAAGAAAAGTTATAAGAGGGAAGAAGTTAGTGGGTACGACAAGTGGGGCTTAGAATTTAAATACATGAGAGGAGAAAGTTAGTGGGTATGACAAGTGGGCCCCATAATTTAAGTACTTCCTCCGTTCCGCTTGAAATTGCAAAACTTGTCATTTTGGGCGTCCCATATAAATTGCAAAATCCATAAATGGAAAGTTTTTACCCACTTGCACACTCACATCCACTAACCCACTAACTATTCTCTACCCCACTTTCTCTCTCCCACTCAACTATCAACACTCACAACACATCACCTTTTTCCCTTTTTCCCTTAATTCTTGTGCCATAATTTTTTTTTGAAGTTTCAAGCGGGACAGAGGTAGTATGTGAGAAGAAGAAGTGAGGTAAGACCTACATTTTTTACCATTTCAGGAAATGATAAAGCTTTTAACGGAACATCGATTTGGGTAAAAGGTGACGCTTCAAATGAGACGGAGGGAGTATATTCAATGTATTTTGAAACAAATTTGGTATATAAATGACATGAAAACTTTTAAAATACTCAACAATAGCTTATAAAATGGCTTCTCATCTAAAACGTGTTGCATATTTTTACTAAATTATATTATTTAACTTTTTATTTCTAAGAGTTATTAATTTATAATTTTCATGGGACTTAATTTTATTATAAAGGGGTCTCCCGAAAATTAATATCTTATTATTTTATCGATTTTTGTAATTTTTTCAACTGGCCCAAGTCAGAACTAGACAAATTTATTATTTTAGAGAGTTTATTAATTTATGGAGTATTAATTTAAAGAGTTTCTATCTATACTTGTAATATTTTAAAATTGAAAGTTTACCCCTTTGAAAAACAAAGAAAAATAGCTGGCGAGGATTGCCCAATGCATCTCACGAATTATTGAGCTTGCTTGTGATCGGAAGGGTTGGAAATTTGAAATTTGAAATAGGACCAAGTTCTTTTGGTGCATTTGATGATCGCAATCAGGTCCCATCAAATCATTGTTTTCATTTACTCCATCCGGTTCAAAATAACTGTCGTTTTTTTTTTTTAAAAAACATTAAAATTCCTCTTCTACCGTTTCTTTGGAACTTGTTACACATTATTAATTAGTTTATTGCGTGAAGTAATGTAAGAGAGATGAGTAATTTACCCACTCCTCTTTAAAACGAGCGTTTATGTGATACCTAATTCGATTAAACTTAATTTCATATTTATTAATTATCAATTTATTAACTAATAAATACGGATTTGAAAATTTTAAATTAAATCTATTATTCATTTTTCTTTCAAATTTATCTTATAACCTCAATGAAATCAACAATCGCCTGGAATTTCATGTCTTCTGAAAAACGGATTGAATATAGTCATCATCTTCGGCATATCATGCACTTAATTATTTCTTATTTTTCTTTTTCAGATTGATTAAGTTACTTTTATTTGTATTTCACAAGAAGAATTTCTCCTTCATAATAGTTCATATAGAACTTATCTCTTCTCTCCATCATCGAGAATCTTTGTTTTCTCCCCATAATCGAGAAATGAATCGTTGTCTTTTCTCATTCGTCATTAGTTTTTGTCTTCTCTCAATTATGTTGAGAGCTACTCCCTCCGTCCCACCCGACTTAGACTTAGGACAAATTGCCATTTTGGGCGTCCCACTCCACTTAGGACATCCCTAAATGCCAAGTTTATATTACTTTAATATTCAATGGTGTTGGGACCGCGACCACCCCCACCACTCCACATTAGTATGATATTGTCCGCTTTGGGCCCAGCCCGCACGAATTTGTTTTTGGGTCAACTCCCAAAAGGCCTCATACTAATGGAGTGGGTGGACTCTTTCTTATACTAGGCAATTCTTCTTTCAATTGCCGATGTGGGACTTGGGTTGATGCCCCAACAAACCTCCCCTCAACCAAGGACCACCTCCAACGAAGTTTACTTGTACCGCCGCTATTCACCACATGCGGGACACGCCGCCCGATCACTAATATCGAGAAGACTTCCGACACAAGGCACACACTGTGCTCCACTCGCGAGGTCCGCGACCACCCCCACCACTCCACATTAGTATGATATTGTCCGCTTTGGGCCCAGCCCGCACGGATTTGTTTTTGGGTCAACTCCCAAAAGGCCTCATACTAATGGAGTGGGTGGACTCTTTCTTATACTAGGCAATTCTTTTTTCAATTGCTGATGTGGGACTTGGGTTGATACCCCAACAAATGGGACCCATTTATCATACTCACAACAACAATCCATTTACTATTCCACCCACTCATTCTCTCCTATTTACTTTTCATACTCACAATACATCATCCACTCATTCTCTTTCCTCTTAAAATAATAGTTCTCCTTAATCCCCGTGTCGGGACCAATTGTCCTAAGTCGGCCGGGACGGAGGAAGTATATGTTATGTCTAGATTGTCATTCGCAAATGCTTGGACATGGAGATGTTTAAAGTTGATAATGCATTGGTGTGATCTTCTATTGGTCTGAATTCATTTGAAAGAATTATAAGTGTCTGAAAATTATTGTCTGCTTCCAACTTTTAATTTTTTTATCATGCTTGTAAAATTTACCGTTGCTCTTTCGGTCGTTTATAATTAAGACGAAAATAAATAAACAATTTTGAACCTAGTCTTTGTAAAAAATTAATTTTAAAAATATTTATTTTAAATGGAAAGGTATACTCCCTCCGTCCCATTTGAAGCTTCACGTTTTACCCAAATGGGTGTCCCGTTAAAAGCTTCACCATTTCGTAAAATGATAAAAAATGTAGGCCCCACTTGTCATACCCACTCACTTTTTCCTCTCACATACTTAAATTATGGGGCACACTTATCATACCCACTAACTTTCCCCTCTCACATATTTAAATTGTAGGTCCCACTTCTCATACCCACTAACTTCTTCCCTCTCACAACCCTTCTTACACTTATTCTTTTTTCCTTAATTTTTGTATCATCACCAAAATAGTGAAGCTTCAAATGGGACGGAGGGAGTACAAAGGATCTAACCCCTAAATTGATGAAGCATTTGATCTTTTAATACATAAAGAAAAGATAAGAAGATAATTGTCGCATCAAAGCGTTTTCTTACAACGTCAAAGGAATAATTTGTTGATAAAAATTAATAGCGCCAATCTTGGACTAGTTGCATTAGGCCATGTACAATAAGGTGATTGAGAGGGGGTTGAAAGTGGGTTCAACTAGTTGAGGGGGTCCAATAAGGTAGTTGAGAGGTAGGGGGTTGAATTGGGAGGTTGAACAAATTCAACCGGGTTGAATGAAAATGAGGGGCCCCGCCATGGACACGCGTCGCCGCCTGGTTGGTGCCGACATGGCGCGTGCGCCTCACCGCCGACAGAGGCGCGTGAGGCGCAGCGTCTGCCAGTTTTTTTTTTTTGTTTTTTCTCCTTTTGCCAAGTGTCAGCCTAGGATTGGTCCGTCCAGATTTTTAGATATGATTTTCAACCCAAATTTTCGAGCTCAATTATTTTACAGCAAATTTTTTTTTTTTTTTTTTTCGCGAAAATTCTGGATTTTTTTTTTCTCTATAAATTGATATAACTTTCGTTTTATTTGTACACCAAAAAAAAAACCTCTCTTTTCTCTCAAAAAAATCATTATCCTTCTTTAACCCCTTATTTTTTAAAATATTCATCATCTTTTTAGTGAAATGGATCCCAATAATCCGAATAATCCTTATTTCAACACTCAGAATTCAAGTAATTTTCCACCAAATTACTAAACCAACCACGTCCTCAAAATGTCCCACAATTTTATTATCAACCAAATGCCATGCCTTCAACTGTACCCACCTGGAATCCATATTATGGTATGCAATTTCAACGACCTCCACCACCACCACTACCCTCTCAAGAATCAGAATATCCTGAATATTCAACACAAATGGTTATGGGTAGCAATAGCGGTGCTGATGAAGCTACTCTAACTCCAGATGCAGGAGGTTCAACCACTAGTCGGAGAAAAATGGTGAAATGGAGCACGAAGGACAATATAGTGCTAATCAGTGGGTGGATTAAGTTTGGAACCGACAGTGTAGTCGGAAAAAATCAGAAGAGCGAAAATTTTTGGGGTAAGATTGTTGAATATTGTAACGAACATTGTGAATTTAACCCTCCCCGTGACGTAGTTTCATGCAAAAATCGTTTCAATTATATAAACGCCAAATTGGGCAAATGGGTAGGTGCATACGATAACGCTAAGCGTATGCAACAAAGCGGGTGGTCGGATAATGATGTTTTGAAAAAAGCTCACGAATTATATAAAAATGCTAACAATAGCACTTTTAATTTGATGGACGAGTGGATAGCTACCCGAGATCAACCACGCTATGCAAGTCAGGTTGGAGGAAATACTGGATCTGATAGCAGTGGATCTAAGAGAGCACGAGAAGGTGATGTAGGTGATTCAAGCTCGGTTGGATCCATTCCTCGTCCTATGGGAAGAGAGGCAGCTAAGAAAAAGGCGGAGAAGAAAAAAGTGGGGTTGTCACCGGTAAAGGAACAAAAGTGGTCAGAATTCAAACAATTCAAAGAGAAAGAATTGGAACGAATGGACAACTTAGTCTCAGAACAAGAGAAGGCAAACAATATTGCCCTTAACAAGACTCGGGCTAAAAATAGGAAAATGTGGATGCAGTTGAGTCAAATGGAGTCTTGCGATCATCATCAACAACAGCTTTTTGAAATGTTGACTGAAGAGCTGTTTGGCAATTAATGTTTGTTTTCTAGCTTTATGTCAATTTTCTGCACTGATGTACTACTTTCAAGATTCTCAGTATGTAACTTTACCTTTTAATTAAATCTATGTAATTCTATTATTGGAGTCCGTCAATTAACTCAATTGAATTGAAGCTTCAAATCCGTCAACCACGACCACTCATTTGTTATCCTTTAACTAACTCAATTCAATAGAAGATTCAAATCCGTCAACCTCAGCCACTCATTTTCTTATAAATAACACTCTCTTCTTTCATTCTTCCTACACCAAACACATTCTTCTTTCCTTCTCCCTACATCAAACACTCTCTCCTTTTTCAGAATTCCTCCTACATCAATGGATCCATCTGGATTTCTTCCTTTTGATGTCGAAGCCTACAAAAGGCAACTTGAAATTGAGGAGAGTTTTATCATAAACGAGTTTTTTGATGATAAACCTCCGAAAAAAACTCGAAAAAATTTGAAAAGAGATCACGCTTTGCACAATCAGAGCCTGATTGATGACTACTTTTCCGAAAATGCTATGTATAAAGATTATTTTCGGCGCCGATATCGGATGCAGAAACATGTATTCCTCCGCATCGTCGAGGATCTTTCAAGCCATGACACGTACTTCACACAAGGATCCGATTGTTCCGGCAGAGAAGGACTATCTCCATTAGCAAAATGTACCGCAGCCATGCGATTGTTAGCATATGGTATGTCCGCTGATTCTATTGATGAATACATTAAAATAGGGAAAACTACAGCGTTTGAGGCATTACGGAGATTCTGCAAGGGGGTCATTCAATTGTACGAGCGTCAGTACCTGAGAGCCCCAAACGAAGCTGACCTGCAAAGAATTCTTGAGGTCAGTGAGAAGCGGGGGTTCCCAGGGATGATCGGGAGTATTGATTGCATGCACTGGGAGTGGAAAAATTGTCCTACTGGTTGGGAAGGTCAATTTACTAGAGGTGATAAGGGAACCACTACGGTTATTCTTGAAGCCGTTGCCAGTCATGATTTATGGATATGGCATGCTTTTTTTGGATGTCCGGGAACATTAAACGATATAAATGTTCTGGACCGATCACCAGTTTTCGATGATCTTGAAGCAGGAAATACTCCACGAATCAATTTCTTTGTGAATGAACGTCAGTATAATATGACATATTATCTTGCTGACGGTATCTACCCCTCTTATCCGACCTTCGTCAAATCCGTTAAACTTCCTCAAAGTGAAGAAGACAAGTTATTTGCAAAATACCAGGAGGCTTATCGGAAGGATATAGAACGGGCATTTGGAGTGCTCCAAGCTCGATTTAAAATAATTCGAGAACCAGCTCGAATGTGGCAGATAGAGGACTTGGCTATGATCATGAGAGCATGTATCATATTACATAATATGATCGTTGAGGACGAACGTGGTACGTATTCTCAAAATTGGCTTGACTATCAGGATCAACCCGGGGCAAGTGGGTCTAGTACACAACAACCATTCTCAACTGAGGTATTACCAGCGTTTGAAAATCATGTACGTACTAGATCGGATTTGCGTGATCAGAGGGCTCATAAACAATTGCAGAAGGATCTAGTCAAACACATATGGGCAAAGTTCGGAAATCAGTGATTTTTAAATTTTATTGTACTGTGAGTCGAGTCTATGTATCGTATGTTTTTTTTGGTTTTTCATCATTTGTGGAACGAGCTAAGTTTATTGTAATTTTTCTTATTTTTATTAAAATTAAAATATTCTCGTATTTATTTAATTGCTTCGAAAAAAATTAATTAAGTTTGAATTAAAAAAAATAAAAAAAAATCTCGAATTTATAATTAAAAACATTAATAATTTATTTTTTAATAATAAATTATTAATATCAATATTTATTTTTAATTATAAAAATAAATATTGTAAATAAAATAAAAAGTGGTGGGGTATAGAATGATGAGTTGGGAGGAGTTGAATTTTAAACTAAACTAGCTTATTGTGGGAGGGGTAGTTGAGAGTGTAGTTGAATGATTAAGTGGATGGAGAGAGAAGATGAGGTGTCGTAATATTAAGGTAGTTGAATGTTTTTGGTAGTTGAAACTATTGGACACGGTCTTAAAGAATGACGTGTCTTATTCATGTTTAGTCTTTATCATCAAATATCCTAACTACCAAAAAAAGCAACAATGTGTATTCAAATTGTACTTTTCCACTTTCTACTTGATGAAATTAATTCTTCATACTTTTTTTCTTTCTTTGAGGATAATTGGATTAGTGTGCAATCTAACTGAAATTTAATCTTTTCACATTACCATAAAGCAAATGATTTGGATCTCATTGTTCATTTGTGAACTTTCAGCTCTCATTTGTATCTAGTCCATTCTCCATTTTTGAACTTTCAACTCTTTTTTGTTTCTGCTCATTGTACAATTGAAAAAGACATTATTGGTCCACTGGCGGACCTACGCCTAAGGATAAGGGGGCCGCGGCCCCCGTTCGTCAAAAAAATTTGTTTTTTAACTAATGCAATTTTTGTAGATTTTAAATTAATTAGTGCAATAAATTAAACTTTGCCCCCCTTTCAATGAAGAAAAAATACACTAAATTTTTTTCTTGCCCCCTTACACTAATAAAAATAATTTGCCCCCCTTTAAAAACATTCATGGGTCCGCCACTGTATTGGTCAACAGTTATCCCTTTTTAATCGAAATTTTAAAGCCTAAAAATTACAATTACCAGTCTAACATTGTTCCCTTTCACTTAAATTAATTATTTTAATTTATTCGATCACAATAATTAATGTATTTCTTCCAAAGCCCCCATTGAATTGATCATTAACTGGTATGTATACTTGCTAAACCTGATTCTTTGTGAACTAGTAGTCCTTCCTCACAATCGGCCTGACTAAGGCGTGGCACACCGGAAGCTTTGATCTCAAAAAGCCAAAACATGCACACCCATGCACTCTTGTATGACTGTGTTGGAGCAATTATCTAATATTGAAAATTAACTAGTCAATGCATTACTCCCCCTGTCCCTAAATGAGTGTTCAAATTTCATTTTAAGGGACACTGAAAATCTCAACTTTGTTGTACAATTTGGTAACAACGATTCATATATAATCTTGTAATCTCCTTTCCAAACCTTTAGTTTTGCACGTATGAAAAATCCGGTGAGAAAAATTTCGAAAAAAAACGTTTAGGGAGAAAGTTATGTTAAAAAAGACACTCATTTAGGGATAAAATTTTTTTAAAAATAGACACTCATTTAGGGACAGAGGGAGTAATATATAAAGATTTAGAGTAACTCCTCACATTGTCAATTAGTTTTGAGATGAAACCTCATACTTTATGATAACCCCCCTATATAACTCTTTCAAACATCATATTCAAGGCACCAACGGTTTATAGATTTTTTTTTGTGATCAAGTTGTTTAAATAGAATTAAAATGTTTATCTTGGTCCAACATCAAAAGAGTAAACTATTCAAATGAAATGAAATTATTATTATTTTTATTTTTTTTATCGAAAGCATGAAATTAAATTATTTATGTTGTGAGTGTTTTTTTTTTTTTTTTTTTTTTTTTGAGATAATTTAATTTACTTTGAGACATCATAGCAAAATTAAATTTGTTAGGTGCGGGCTCGAATTTTTGTGTGCCCAAACATGGCACAAGGGAATGATGAGACAGACAGACATTTCTTATATAGATACAGAAACAGAAGAAGAAAAAGATAGAAACAGAGAGGCTGGAAGAGGAAGAGGAAGAAGGAAGAGAGAGAAAAGAAACCTTTGAATGCAAAAAGCCTCTCTCCTTTCTACTTTTCCCCTTTCCCTGATTAAACAATTTTGTCCCCAACCCAAAATTTCAAAAAAATAAAATAAAAATTTAATCTTTTCATCCTTCCCCCACCCATTTTTCTTCTTATTAAATCCCCCCATTAACATTTGAGATCCTTCATCAAACCCTTCCCCAAACCCTCCAAGAAAATCTCCATTGCCAAACCCCCTTGTGAAATCATTTTCTAGAGAGAGAAGGTGAAGAAATCTCCCCTCTTTCTCTCTCTAGAAACCTCCATTCCAAAATGGGAGCTCAATGTTCTTTCTTGTCCTTTTGCGGCTGGTCATCCCCCGACGTTAAAGATAACAACCCTAATTCTGATTTTGGTATAATGTTAATTGCATTGTGATATTTCTCTAAATTATCATATTTTTGCTTAATTTGTTTTTCTGGGTATGAACAAATTTTGTTTCTTGTAGACGATTGTGGTGATGGTGGGAAGGGTTCATTGTCGGCCTTTCGAGAATACAAGCTGGATCAGCTGAAGGCCGCCACCTCGGGATTTTCCGTTGAGAATATCGTGTCGGAGCATGGCGAAAAAGCTCCAAATGTTGTTTATAAAGGAAAACTGGAAGATGAGGACCGGTGGATCGCCGTTAAGCGCTTCAATAAGTCTGCTTGGCCTGATAATCGCCAATTCCTTGTTTGTTTCCTTATCTTTGGCTTCCATTTTAACTACTACCTCCTCCCAAAATGAATGCCCCCCCCCCCCCCCCTTTTTTTTTAAACTTGCTCGATCAAGTGTAATTTGTAAATCGGTCGGAGTATTTTGTTTTTCTCATTTTGATCAAACTTTTCTACTTTAACTTATTGCTCTATTTGGATCTCGGAACATGCTGTGAATTTAAAGGAACAAGAGAGATAGGAGAAAAGTGGAAAGAATGTACATGAGCGATGCCAACAGATTACTTTAAGCTATGAAACATGGATTTGAATAGTCCTTCATATTAAGTTTTATAGAAGTATATGTATACTAGGAATATTCTCCTAACAAGAATTAGATTTTAGTTTTAATGTTAGTTTTTAATTGTTCTCTTACCTACCTTTTTTGAGATCTAGACTTAAATTACATAATGAGAAAAATGGTGTAATAAACTTTTGGCCTCATAAAGCAATTAGCTGGATGCTGTCATCAGTTTCCAAGTTTCTGTGGTTGGTATGATGTGTTTAGATGTACTATGTATGTGTCAATGTGTGCATGATATGAATTTTAAGGTTCTGATTTATGTGAAATTGGTTTTTAGGAGGAAGCAAGGACAGTTGGTCAGCTACGGAGCCAGCGATTGGCAAACTTGTTGGGGTGTTGTTATGAAGGGGATGAGAGATTGCTCGTGGCAGAGTTCATGCCGCACGAAACTTTGTCTAAGCATCTCTTTCATTGTAAGGTTCTTTGCTTTCCTTCTGTGTTCATTGAATGAACTATTTGCATTAACAAAATTGTTGGTGCGAGCTATATGTTCTACTCGAGGAACGGTTTGATGGCATTCGATCGAGCAAAAATATGTGCAAATGCTTGTTAGATTTTCATACCCTGTTTTCCTGTTTGCTTTTTATTGATGTTATGAAGTAGACTCTACTTGCAGATCATTGGTTTTCATAACTCTTTACTTGATGGGTGAATTATGTTTTTTGTAGAACAATAAACAATTAGGGAGCCAATTACAAAGTGGTTGAGTTTGACCCATGATCTTCATTTTTGAGGTGCAGGGCTTTGTCCAAGGAAAAGAAAACAAAAAGAAAAAAAAAGTCACTGTTTTCTTTTCTGCTAGTATTTGTTTATGATTTCTTATTCTTATGGTACAATGCAGGGTCAGATGATGTATGATGCGTAATCATCTTTATTCAACACTAATTTGCATAAAGAGGCAATATTAAAGCTTACAGTTAGAAATTATACTTATATATCTTAATGATCTCTATTTGAAATCGTATAGGGGAGAGCCAGCCACTGAAATGGGCAATGAGACTAAGAGTAGCACTGTATTTGGCCCAAGCATTGGACTACTGCAATAGTAAAGGACGGTCACTGTACCATGACCTCAATGCATATAGAATCTTGTTCGATCAGGTAATTTTCACTATTGCTTTTCATTTTGCGTTGTTGACACTTATGTCAGATTTCTACTATCGTTCTTGCTTGTTCTTAATGTCAGATTGCTTTTACAGGATGGCAATCCTAGGCTCTCGTGTTTTGGTCTGATGAAGAATAGTAGAGATGGCAAGAGCTATAGTACAAACTTGGCGTTTACCCCTCCAGAATATATGAGGACAGGTACATCAATTATTGCAATAACAGTCATATAATCTCACTGTTTTCAGACAGCAATAATCGGGTGTCTGATTGGAGACCTCACCTTATATATTTAATTTACCAACTGACTTCACAACCCGCAATGTTACTCTTACTTTTGTTTTGCAGTTTTTGATAAGTGACTCAACAGTAGGAATGTAAAAATATTTCAAGTATCTCACAACAATTTAAAAGAAAATTCTTATCCAAATGTAAAAGAAAATGGCTTACAGATCATATTGTTGACTTGAAAATTTACAACCATTATAATTTAACTGGAGTGATTATTTCCACATGACAGGTAGAGTGACAGCAGAAAGTGTAATTTACAGCTTTGGGACAATACTGCTTGATCTTCTCAGTGGAAAGCATATTCCTCCGAGCCATGTAAAGTCCCTCCCTCATATTCCGCTTTTGTTAAGTTTTCTAATACATATGGATTTTTGGATAATTCAAACTTAAAAGAAAGACCAGGGGTAAGGGTGACTAACAATAGAGTTCATTGTCTGCCAATAAGCATGTAGGCATACTGTGCCTTTTTCCTTGAAATTGGACATCTACAGTAGTCATTACACAATTAAAGGAAATGGATGAAAATATACCAATTTCTTAAGTTACCCCTCGAAACATAGGGGCAATATTTGAATTCATAGTTGGCTAGAATGTTTGAAATGAACAAACAATATGTTGCAGGTGTTATATTGTCTCTGTTGTAAAACGATTCCTTAAAGGAAAGTTAATCTTCATAGTGAACGACCGACAAAGGTCTAATCACGTATTTTAATGGGATGGGAGGGAGTGATTTTCAGTTCTTGGCTTTCGACCACTACGTAACAAAGGATAAAACAATACTCCCTCCGTCCCAAAATGAACTTTTTAGGGATATGAACACTTGCTTTGCTAGCCACATTTTGTTTATGCACTTTTAAGCCTAAATTGTAGAATGGTGAAGAACTTTTTGGGACAACAAGAAATGGCAAATGAGAAGATCATTTTGAGACGGAGGGAGTATTTTCTATTCTCATTCTTCGATTCTCCTGTTTGGTCAAAGTTCATATAAACTAGTGGTTTTTAACAAGCATATAACTGCTGCTGAAATAATTATATTTTGTGCGATGCATAAGTCTTTGACATTCAGAATAAGAATGTCCCCCCCCCCCCCTCGAATATCATCTTTGTAAAGTTTGACCACAATTGAAGATCCTATAATTTAAAGATCTCTCTTAAGTCACACCTGGAAGATCTCTGACTCTGGTGCCAACATCTCAAGTATGTCCATTTTCTCTTTCCATTGCAGGCACTTGACTTGATACGTGGCAAGAATTTCCAGGCACTAATGGACTCATGTTTAGAGGGCCATTTCTCAAACGATGATGGAACTGAAATCGTGCGATTAGCTTCCCGTTGTTTGAATTATGAAGCTCGTGAGAGGCCAAATGCTAAATCTCTAGTGACTACTCTTACTTCACTCCAGAAAGAAACTGAGGTAAATGCCTTTCACAGCCTCTCTGCATTCTGACCTGATTTAAACCTTGCAAACCATGTACTTGGTCTCCATATCCTTGTCTGGGAACGGAAGTACTCCCACCATCCCGGAAAGATATCCCATTTGACTTTTTATGATCAGCACAAGTGAACTTTGACCAAACATTTATGTCAATCTGATAATCCTAGTGAAATTCTAGTAACTGTAGTTGATAATTCTTAAGTTTTTTTTTTTATCGCCGACAGTTTTTAGAATTTTGTTGGGATGATGAGATTGATAATATCTTCCTCCATTTGAAACATGCGTATCAACTTTAAAGTACAGGATACATTATAGTTTGCATCATCGCTTGTAAAGTACTTGTGTAGTTGAGAAGTTATTTAACTGATTTAGCTATCTGTAACAGGTGCAATCCCTTGTGTTGCTGGGTATTAATCGTGAAACTGCATCATCCCCAACACAAACACCAGAACTATCTCCTCTCGGAGAAGCTTGCTCAAGAATGGATCTAACTGCCATACATGAGCTATTGGAGAGTGCTGGATACAAGGATGATGAGGGTGTTGCTGATGAGGTCTCTCTCTCTCTCTCTCTCTCTCTCTCTCTGTGTGTGTGTGTGTGTGTGTGTGTGTGTGTGTTGTTTTCACCAAACTTCCATCACACGTTTTTGCAAACATGCTCAGACATGCTAGCGAAATTTGTATGTGCTAGCAATGGCATGAATAATCAAATGCAAACAATGATAAAATTTAAGATAAATGATCACCATTTGCATAAAGTTATTTCAAAATATCGGCTGCCATGAATAAAGGTGGATTAAACTCATTTCGACCTAATTCGACTGTCTATTTGAGCTCAGGAAACTATCTAATGTTAAAAAAAATACTCCATCTGTCCGAAAATGAATGTCCAAAAATTGTTCAAATTTACTATTTTGATCAAGAGCGAATTTGACAAATTTTTGGACCCTCATTTTGGGATGGAGGGAGTAGTACTGTAGTAATGAGGGCATAGCTAGCTTACCATGCCGTCAACTCTTGTTTTTTACTAGACTCTCTGACAAGTATCTATACTCCCCTTTTTTTCTTTCCAATACAGAGTTACTATCCGAAAATTGCTTACAAAATTTATTTCCTCCAAATCAGCTAGTAGGAGTGTATCATTCTCCGCTCATGCATCAATCGGGGAAATGTTACGAGTCGACTTGCATGTTCTCTCCTTTGGTAATTGAACTTTTTATGTTTCTTATCTTACTTTGCACTTTGCAGCTATCGTTCCAAATGTGGACAAATCAAATACACGACACTTTAAATGGTAAGAAGCGTGGGGATGCTGCTTTTCGATCAAAGGACTTCAACGCTGCTATTGAAAATTACACAAAAGTAAGCCAAGTCACGATGAAATCTAGCAATCATAACTTATCATCTGTCCATTTTCCTTTTTCATATCAAATTCATTTAACCTTTTCTTCTCTATCGCTCTCTCCTTAACTTTTTGTGCGATTCAATCTACTGTGTACTGTCTTTAATCTGGGTTTATTTTATTTTAATGTTTTTTTTTGCTGTTATTATTATTTTAATTTGAACTTCTTGTGCAGTTCATTGAAGGTGGTACGATGGTTTTGCCAACGGTCTTTGCAAGACGTTGTTTATGTTACTTGATGACGAACAAGGCACAAGAAGCATTGGGAGATGCGATGCAAGCACAAGTTGTATCACCCGAATGGCCTACTGCTTTTTATCTTCAGGCAGCCGCCCTTTCTAGCCTCGGAATGGATAATGATGCCAGGGAAACCCTCAAAGATGGCGCCTCTCTCGATGCAAAAAGAAAAAGAAACAAATAGTTTATACGTCTTTTTTGTATTAACCTTCTAGCGCGGAGCTCCCATGTAAATAGTATTACTATCTCTTGCAGTTTGTTTTCTACAAAAGAGCTTTTCCTTCTCTGCAGCTGTTGCTACCCTAGAGGATTTCATAGTAACTATACAATTATTTATCAAGATTAGTGTGTTTTGTTAAACTGATGGTGCTACAGTGTGTGTGTGTGAGAGAGAGAGAGAGAGAGAGAGAGAGAGAGAGAGATGAATATAAAATGTATCTATCATCTGCTTGTTGCATATGTATATAGTCAAGATCTAAAGAAGCATTATCATAAACTAAATTGGAACCCAGAAAATCTTAAGCCTGCATATGCTATAGTAATCTCCAGACCGCGGTCTAACATTTAACAGATCCACAAAAGTAAAATAAAAATGCATTCAGGTTCGGGTTCATTCTCGCGAACGAAACTTAAGACTCTGAATGTATATTGACTATGATTTTCAGAACGCATCCTATGCATTGGGTTGACCAAGAGCAAGTAGGTTGCCGATGAGACTTGTCACCTGAAAAGACACAGGAAGATAGAACTGTCAGAAACGACAACTATGATAAATCTTAAAAGCTTCACAATTTATAATGCAGATGAAATCTTCATTTTGAAAATGAAGAAATTGAGACACTTTCAATTAATGGAGATACTAGATGATAATGTGATGATTTTCTTTTTAAACAGAATATGCGTACCTGCACATATTTGTTAATACAACGATCAATACAGCTAGTTTCCCCCAAGTTTAGCTCAGACTCCTTGTATCTACAGTCATATTTATACCACCATTAGTATTACTATATAAAATACAAAACCAATTTGTTTAGGTAGACGGATCAGTCCGTATTTGAAGAAACAAACTTGCTAACAAAACTGAAAAATGATTACTCCGAACTGACATATGTGAATACCCCGATTAGATGGTAAGGGGTATTCACAACATCGTCGCTTCCTAGAAAAAAAAAACATACCTGTGTCTTTCAACGCATTTGTTGAAACACGTGGTGGATAGCCTGGATCAAAATAAAAACATGTTAAACTTGAGAAAGTTAGTAAAGCATTGATGCCAAAATAATGATTGGCTTGATATTATGTGCACACCTCAAGACCGTGCCATCTACTGAATTATAAACATTGCAAAAATTCAACTGTCTTATGCCCAAATTTTACAAAACAAGAGGCACCTTTAGATAGTTTAACATTCGTATTGCTATTTCTACCGGGGTCACTGGTGTAGTGGGAGAAAAAAGTACTAACCATTTTGATGCCCAAGTCAAATAGTCAATCCGAAACCGCTAGAATGATTAGATAGACATTAATTTTTAGCCAAAGTTCATTTATGTTGACCATAAAAAGTCAAAATGAGACTATCTTTCTGGGATAGAGGGAGTACAATTTTATGCAAAATGCTTACTTGTTAAACATTTCAAAATTGTGCTCCATATTCATCTCCAAATTTCCAACAATCTGTATAAAATAACAGAATATAATTAATTACACATCAACACAATCTCAGAAAGACGAAAATCAACAGAATTACAACATTCTATCCAATATACTCCCTCCGTCCCAAAATGATCTTCCTATTTGCCATTTCTCATTGTCCCAAAAAGTTCTTCTCATTTATATAATTTGGACTTAAAAATGCATAAACAAACCATGGCTAGTGAAGCAAGTGTTCATATCCTTAAAAAGTTTAAATAGTCAAACGCGAAGATCATTTTGGGACGGAGGGAGTAATTGCTAAATACTCCCTTTGTCCCATTTTAAATTTCAAAGTCAATGCGAAAATTGTCAACTCAATTATACCTTAACTTAAAATTACAAAAAAAAAAAAAAAAAAAAGAACTATCGTAATGACATTCAAAAGCTTGTTATCAATTCACCATTAGTTATAGTCTCAGTAATAAATTTTAGTTTTCCATTAGAATAATAAATTCTTCTACAAACTTTTGATCAAAATGCGATAAAGTGGACCATTTAAACTTCGACTTTGAAGTTAATAATGGGACAGATGGAGTATACAATAAATAGATTACAGCAAACAAGAACGCTTAGAAGTACGTACCTGTTCCCTTTCCAGCGGGGTCGGGGCGGGGGCGGCGGCGGCAGCGGCAGAGGGATTGATGGCCATACTTTACCAGCACTGTAGCAAATCAGAGAATATTTTTGTCAATTACATTAACCAAACACGCATGATTTCAAAATCAAATTTACAAATATTTGTCAATTAAATCAACCAAACATGAAGATCAAATTAACAAATATTTTGTCAATTACATTAACCAAACATGAATTCAAAATAAAATTAACAATCAAGTCCGCAATATAGTACCAATTTACGATGATCGGAGAGGGGAAGTTGAGAAAACTAAAAAGCAGAGATAGATATACGAAAGAATACGCTTTTTAGGGTTTTAGGGGTTTATGTAATACTCCTTTATATTCTTGGTTAAACAATTTATACTAAATATTTGAAGAAATATAATGATGCTATTAAAAATTTAAAACTTACTATTGTATCACGATTAATAATAAACTAATATATTGCTTGACAAAGAATCCTAAATCAGGGGGACAAAGGGAGTACATATGTATGTGTATGGAGCAAGTAATTTATTTTGGACTCACCCCCTCAACTTGTTTTTGTATTGTTACTCGATCCTTAAACTATTAATTAGATTTAACAGATACCCCCCTTTTAAAACTACGTCGTTTAAGTTAGTCTTTAACTCACTAAAGCCCTAACTCCTCGTCCTCGACGAGATCAAGCCACACAACTGCGCCGCCTTCTTCCCAGCCCCATTCCTCTTGTTCTCCGGTAAGCTATTGCCCTAATTTTGCAATTTGTCCGAGTTTCTTAAAATTTGTTAAAATTGTGTATCTGTTTTCTCATGATTAAAATTAAAAGAGGAATTTTTGTTATGTTCTGACAGAATTAATCGTCGTCGTTCTCATGGAACACGGATCATTATCGGATCAATCGGCGTCCACTTTTGCTTTGGCTAATGAAGATCACACGCTTGCAAGCTCTCTCAGATACACTCTCAATCAAGAGTAAGTTGATTTAGTTTTTGCTTATTATAATTCATTTGAAGGTCAGTTGCATCTATCTTGCTTCATTATGTTTGCATAAATTTTGGTTTTCATTGCTTTTTTCGATTTAATCTACACTGTTTTACTGAAATACTCGGCTTTAACTCCAGAAGCATACCCAAACTACATTAATTTACTCCCTCCGTCCCAAAATGATAGTCCCACTTTTCATTCGTGTTTGTCGCAAAAAGATAGTCTTATTTTTATAATTGGTGTGATAACTTATTGAACTGTCAAGTTTAACTTAACCTTGTGAGGAATCTATTATTGAAGAGTAATGGTTGTTGCATAAAAGAGTTCATTGACAATAATTGGACCGCACTAAGGGTAATAATGAAAATGTAAATATGTTGTTAAATGGGACTATCGTTAAGGGACGGAGGGTGAAGTTGCTTGAACACCCCCCCCCCCCCCCCCGCCGCGGTTACTCTTCGAGAAAAGAAAAGTAGATTGAATTGGCATGTCTTGTATAGATTCAGTTATTTCCGAATATACGAAATATGAGAGGATTGCCCGATCAAATACTTGTGAATTTTGTTAAACTTCTGAAACAGTGCTTGTGAATTTTGACACTGTAACTTTCTTTGCAGTCCTAGGGTATCGTTCTGTGGATACAGCATTCCTCATCCATCGGACGCTCTAGTAAATATAAGAGTCCAGACAACTGGTAAGACTTGGGTCTCCTTCTCTGATATCATTTGTGAGTTTTAGTATTTATTGGTAGTTAAGGTTGATGTCCTTTCCCGGTCCTTAAATTCGAGCTTATGATTTTTAGATGACTGGGGTGAGAGGAAATGCGATGGGGAGGCTAACATGAATCATCTTCTGCCTCATTTTCTTTCCATCTTTCTATATCCCTCCATCTCGTTTGGAGATTCGTTTTTTTTTTTTTTTTTTTTAATTTCAAAAAAGTAAGTGAATAAAATTGTACCCATTAAAAGAGTTCTTTGATCAATAAGCTCACAGTATCCAGGTTATGCTAAACCTAACCCTCTTCTAGCAAATAAAAGCTCAGTCTTTTAATGGGAATTTGTTCTGAAAATTTTAATCATGATCATGTAGTCCTCAAAAGTTAAGAGTCTAATTCTTTAAAGAGGTACTCCCTCGGTCCCAAAGTGAATGTCCAAAAAATTTCAAAGTTGCTCTTGATCGATCAAAAAGATCAAATTTGAAAAAACTTTGGACATTCATTTTAGGGCGGAGGTAGTACTATTCAAATGTTGTATTGAGTGTCTGTATCATCTTTTTTTTTGGTGGTTTTCTTTGGGCAACCTGTCATACTTACTAGTTGCCATTGATTTCTTCCTGTCAGCGTGAGCTGCATCATTTTTCACTTCATTGCCACTGTGATTTTATTTTCATGGTTATTTTTAATTTTAGCTGTCTAATTTTCTCAAAGCCATTGGTGATAACGACTATATCCATCCCATTGAGATGGTTCCTATTCTAAAGTTACGATATAACACCCATGAAGTTTGAAATTTAACCGTCATGTACAAAACAAACTAATATACTAATCATTCGTCATACTTACATTATAAACTCTCAGTTTAGCCTCTTGTTTTGGGTTTGTAGGTGATCCTGCTAATGAAGTATTGAAAGATTCATGCCAAGATCTAATGATGGTGTGCCAGCATGTTAGAAGTACCTTTGAGCAAGCTGTTGCTGATTTTAAAAATGAGCAACGTCTCAAAACTATGGACATAACAGACTGAACAACATTTTTATTTTGTGCGTTTTTATATGCTCGAGTAGCTAATGTAAACAATTGAATGCATCCATGGAAACTTTGATACAGAGTATTTGACTTAATTAATATCAGTGTCGATGTGTTCTTTACTATCTTTACTATACCTTCTTTCACAAATCAAGTGCTTCTCTGTTTAAGTACTGTGGTTCAGAGCCTGTTAGTCTGTTATATACTAGTGTGTTACATGTATAGCGCCCCCACCCCCACCCCCACAATTTTACTGAGTTGAGCCCCCTCCATGCTTCAAACTGATTAAAGCATGGAGTGGGGTCAACTCGTAAAAATTGGGGAGGGGTTCTATATAACAGTTCTCTAGATTGAATTTAAATTGAGCAAAAGTATATGTCATGTGCAATTTCAACTGCAATTACACAGGAGGAAACAACAGAAAGATTACTATTCCAATCCCTCCTTTGAACTTCCACATTTACATACACATCTCTATTAATATTTCTACCATCCATTGTATTCCCTCCCAACCAATTCCAGATAAAATATCAGCAGATTCATATCCTGAAAAACTACGAAAGACTCTTTCGAGAGTCTTCTCCTGAATGAATGCAGGAAAGAAAAACTCATAGATCATAGTTACAAGGGTTATAATAGGTAGACATAATAATTTTCTGACAAAGTATTTGAACAGAATAGATACATACAGAATGGGGGTTGCTCTTCTTCCACCCCCACCCCACCCAAAAAAAAAACGGCTTTGAAGAGCAAGAGCCAGAAAATTATACTCATGATGGGAATACTCTGAAGTGCAAGAGCCAGGAAATGACAAACGCGAGAACCATGCAACCAAATAAGATGTTAATTATACGACGCCCCTGCCAGTAGGTACGTGACTCTGAAAAAGTACCAATAGGGGCTCCAGTTATTGAAGCTGGTGGAATATTATCAGCAGGAACATATGCCTCGTTTGTTTGCTCTCCAGCAATGTTGACTGCGGTCGTACCACAGATCTCACAGGTTCTGCAATAATGCAACAAAAACCAGCACATAAGAAAAGGTTTAGGTGGTGTTTGATGTATTAAGCACTTGATGCTTGATGCTTAATAGATTACAAGGTATATTTTGGAGGTATTGTGCCTTTGATGACATTGAGGTATAGATGTTGGAGGTTACGTGAGGCTCTTAATGATTGAGAATCAAAATCATTGCTTAACCAATAAGAGCCTCACGTAACCTCCAACATCTATACCTCAATGTCATCAAAGGCACAATACCTCCAAAATATACCTTGTAATCTATTAAGCATCAAGCATCAAGTGCTTAATACATCAAACACCACCTTAGTCAATGGTCTAACTAATCACTATCTTTTTTTTTCTATATTTTTGTTAATTATCTTCATTTCTTAAGTTCATAAGAAATATTTTTTTGCGTTTCATAAACATTTATACATGATACTCCCTCCGTCCCATTCCCATAAAGATACCCACTTTCATTTAGATAACTGTGATTGAACTTTGGCCAATAGTTTCATGTTAATTCACTTATCTAAATGAAATTTTAAAACATGTTACGGATGGATAAAACATTAAAACTAATGCCAATAACAAATTTTAGATTTTTATTGGGATAAATAATTTAGAGCTAGTCTCCCATGAGAACACCTATATCCGTCTCTTCTATGAGACGGGGTTTTTGACCAACCCGACCCGAACCATTGAACCGGATCCATGACCCATGGGGCATAACCTGCCATGTGGCAACCACCCATTGGACCTTCTTATGTGACGATGTGCTTTATAAACAAAGAGCTATTCTTAATCATCCAGCTTAGTTTTTAATCTCTTTTTTTCATTTTTTATTTTTATATAGTTGTATACTCCCCCCGTCCCATTTAAAATTGCAAAATGTTGATTAAAATTATCAATTTAACAATATTTTGACTGCAATAAGTGGACACTTAATAATCATGATAAAAAAAAATGTTATTAATACTTATCTTAATGGTGAATCAATAACAATTTTTAAATTTCCTTTAGAATTATCAATTTTCTATAAATTCTTGGTCAAATGAAATTAAGTTGACAATTTTTTTCAACATTTTGCAATTTCAAATGAGACTTATATTTGTATTTATACGCTTTATTATTTTTTTAATATTTTATTCCATATCATATATATAGGTTTATCGTTGGATGAAGCTCAACTTCGTAATTATGGCCTCGTGGAAATTGAAAAAATCCTTAGAAGACAAGGTAGAAGTTTACTTGAGTTTCCAACGTTGCCTTATCCTAATTCTTCGTACTTTTCTGTTACCTCTAATCGGTTAATTCATGATGAATTATCTTATGACCGAGATAGTTTAGCAACTGAGTTTGAAGAGCTTGTGCAAAATTTAAATGACGATCAACGAAAAATTTATAATGTCATTTATGGTGCATGTTTAGAAGAAATTGGGAAGATGTTTTTTGTGTATGGTTATGGAGGTAGTGGAAAGACTTATATTTGGAGGACTTTATCTGCTAGATTGCGTTCACAAGGATTAATTGTTCTAAATGTTGCATCCAGTGGTATAGCATCATTATTGTTACCTGGTGGGAGAACTGCACATTCCAGATTTGGTATTCCATTTAACTTGAACGAAGATTCTGTATGTAATATTTCTCAAGGAAGTCCCTTAGCTGAATTGATCATCAAGGCACAATTAATTATTTGGGATGAGGCCCCTATGATGCATAAACATTGCTTTGAGGCTTTAGATAGAACCTTGAGATATATAATGCGAGCTGTTGATTATAAGCGCAATGAATATCCATTTGGTGGTAAAACGGTTGTTTTTTGTGGTGATTTTCGACAAATTCTTCCAGTTATTCCAAAGGGTAGTCGACAAGAAATTGTGCATGCGACTATTAATTCTTCGTATTTATGGACGCATTGTATTGTGCTTAGACTGACGAAGAACATGAGGTTAAAAGGTTTGGATTCAAGTTCGAAGTCAGATAAAGTGAGACAATTTTCTGAATGGATTGCTAAGATTGGAGATGGGAAAGTTAAAGCGCCAAATGATGGAATTGTTCCCATTGATATCCTACATGAGTTTTTAATTCAGCATTTCAATGATCCTATAACTGGTATGGTTGAGAATATATATTCAGAATATTTTAGGGGTCGACATGATTTGTCTTATTTTGAAGAGAGCTATTTTGGCACCAACTTTAGATGTTGTTAATACTGTTAATGAGTACATGGTGTCTATAAATGACTCTAAAGCCAAGACATACTTGAGTTCAGATTTGGCATGCCATACTGACGAACGTAATGACTCCTTGAGTGTTCTTCATACACCTGAGTTCATAAATAGTATTTGTTTACCAGGTCTTCCGAATCACAAATTAATCTTGAAAGTGGAAACACCAGTCATGTTGCTTCGTAATATAGATACTTCGATTGGTCTCTGCAATGGGACGCGTTTGGTTATCACTAGACTTGGAATTCATGTTTTGGAAGGAGAAGTCATTTCTTCAAGTGATAGGGGGAGGAGAGTTTTGATTCCGAGAATGTCGTTGACGCCATCAGACTCTAGGATTCCATTTCGATTTGAGAGAAGACAATTTCCGTTGATGATTTCATATGTCATGACTATTAATAAAAGTCAAGGGCAGTTGTTATCTTATGTTGGTCTTATACTCAAAAAACCTGTATTTTGCCATGGTCAGTTATATGTTGCTTTCTCACGAGTGAAGAGTCCTGAAGGCCTAAAAATATTGATTTGTAATGATGATATTCCGGGCAAATCTGATGAAGTTACAAACAATGTAGTGTTTAAGGAAGTTTTCCATAATTTATAAATGTATTTCTTACTATGATAATTTATTATTTGTATTTACATTTGTATGTTCTATTTACATTTGTAATGTTTTGATGAAGGTTCAAGTTCCTGATGTTCACTTGAATTACAGTACAAGTTAATCATTGATGTCAAGTACCTTGATTTCATTGTTTCTATTGTTTCTAAACGTTATTATAGATTACCCTTTTTATAGACAAAATTATTAATTATATCATAACTTTGAATAAACTTTGACTGTAGTTACTATTTTATAATTTAAACTATCATAAACAAGTTGTTTAATTTCTTTAATCATTAGTATTTTTCATATTTTAAATAATTATTTTTGCATCACTCTTTTTAAACCGTTTAGAGGGCTTCCAAATGAATTTTTTTTAGTACTTATAATCATTTACCTTTCATTTAAAAAAATATTTATAATCATTTTACCTAACTATCTTTATATTATATTATTAAATTATATTAATATTTATATTTCATAATACATATAATAATTTTTCTTATAATTTTTTTTTAAAAGCAAGGTTATTCAACAAAGGTGAATAAGATTCTTGAATTATTTTTAGAGACGCCCCGTGCATTGCACGGGTATACAGCTAGTTCCCATAAAGATACCCACTTTCATTTAGATAACTGTGATTGAACTTTGGCCAATAGTTTCATGTTAATTCACTTATCTAAATGAAATTTTAAAACTTGTTACGGATGGATATAACATTACAACTAATGCCAATAACAAATTTTAGATTTTTATTGGGATAAATAATTTAGAGCTAGTCTCCCATGAGAACACCTATATCCGTCTCTTCTATGAGACGGGGGTTTTTGACCAACCCGACCCGAACCATTGAACTGGATCCATAACCCATGGGGCATAACCTACCACGTGGCAACCACCCATTGGCCCAAAAAAAAAAAACAGATTTTTTTTTTTTTTTTGCTTTTTTTTTTTTGAGTTTTTTTTTTTTTTTCCCGGCTTTTCCGTCGTTTACCAAAAGTAATAGTTACCATAACTTAATGTAATGACTGTATACATATAAAGTAACATTGTTCATAAGTAAACGTAACACCTGTTTTACAAAAACAAAAGCTCGTTTTACCCATTTTTTCAAATGTAATACTAACTATAATTACGTGTAACCCAAACAATATCTAAATGTAATTATCATTTATACTGAAATGTAATAGTGCTTTTGCAAAAATGTAAAATATTGTGTATTTTGATTTAATTTTTTGAAGAAAGTAACATTTGAAAAGTAACAACTCATATACATGAATGTAATTGTTTGTACAAGTAAATGTAACACTTTAATAAAAGAAATTATAACATATATACTTTTACATGTAATACTAATCAAGTGTTTTTAGCTCTAAAAATGTAAATGGTTGAATTATTACTTTTTCTATACATATGTGTTACAATTATGTATAAACACTGTTATATATAAGTAACACGTTCGTTACATTTTAGTTGTAATAAGTATTACTTTTGGCAAACGAAGAAAACATAAAAAAAAAAAAACTGTTACTTTTCTGTATATACGTATGTATTACTTTTATGTATACAAACTGTTACATATAAGTAACACGTTTGTTACATTTAGTTATAGTAACTATTTCTATTGACAAACCGAAAAAAAAACCAAAAAATTATATTATTATTATTTTATTTTCGGGCCTGTGGGTCAGGGTAAAAAATGACCCGTCTCTATTATGAGACGGGTCATGATGTTCTCATACAAGTTTTTTTCAATAATTTAACATGAAATATTTGGTTGAAGTTTAATTAACGTTATCTTAAAAAAAATGTGGGACTAACTTTATGGGTCGGAGGTAGTCTTTATGGGAAACAGTTAACAAAACTGTCATTCTCAATAAGCTCACTATACATTACACTTGGCATTGAAGTTGCTTAATAATTTCGTTCAAATCACACAAGGCAGACAATGTGTTCTTGTCCATGCTTAATTGTCCACACCCCATTTGGAAATTTCTTTCAAATATGGTTCCAAATGACAGCCAAAAGCAAAGAATTCTGACAATGACACATACTCCCTTCGTCCTAAAATAGATGTCACACTTTCCATTTTATTTTGTCCCACAAATAATTGTCGCATCTCTAAATTAAGAAAAAGTCTTGGTAAAATTTTAACATTATCCGTGCGATGTACAAATAAGTAAAGCAAATTTCTTAAAAACATTGACAAGTCAACTACAACATTTATTTTGCGACAGATGGAGTATGAGTGAAAAGGATGGGAGTTCAACACCAACAAGGTGTCTACTTGAAGCTAGAATCAAGCACAAGCGAAATGCATCAGACACATAAACGCAAGATATTGGAAATACTTGACATTGACAGAAACGTCGACGCTCTTGTTTATGAAGAGACATCACATCATAAACAAATAGCCAAACATATTAGCTAAATTCCCCAGCCAACTAGACCAAACATATCTGACTGAACCGTAACCGTCTATTCTAAATGATCAAAGCTATAACATTGTAAGGGCATATTCTAGCAGGAGTATTATTTTCATTAGTGCAATGTTCTATTAATGTACTACCTGGATTCGTGTCCAAGATTTGTTCGGGTCGATCATATAAATTTTACAGCAAGCATTAAGCACGTAGAGAACTGAACTATGACATGAGAAGTCAAACAAGATACAGAGTAATTAGAGACAACAATATGTTCCTAAACTGAAATTACATGGAGTTTTCCCTTGGTGGTACAACCTACGAAACCAAAGACAAGAAATGGAATTTTCAAGAGGGGAACTTCTTGCTGCATTCTTTTAGGAAACTAAAACTAGCATTCAAATATGTTAAGGTTGCAATTTAGCTTCTATTATTTCGCTTAAAAATGAATTTTTAGTAACAAATGACAATTAATAATATTCCTTGGTCATATGTCTTTGTAACTGACTTACGCATTTTAGTTGCTTGTTTGTACTCCCTCCGTACCGGTTTAAGGTTCTTATTTTGATTTTACGTGCTTATTAAAAAACCAAGACAAATTTGAGTCAATAATAATAGTGTGTGAAGGATATAATTGTCAATTCATAAAGCAAGTGGGTAAAAAATAGATGGGTGAGTGATGGTTTTTTATTGTAATATACTAAAATTTATGACACGATTGTCAAAAACACTATTCATACTTTGCTATTTAAGGAATAAAACAACTAAGAACTTTAAACTGTGACATACCAAAAACAAAAATGAAAGTAAGAACCTTAACTTAGAAACTGAGACTGAGCAGTACAATGTATCTGGCTAGATTTGCATTTACATTATTTTCTTAATTGAAAATGCAAACACTTATTTTAGAACATAGTATAAAAAAAATATAGTGTGACCCATGAGTAATAAATCAGAAGTACTTTCATAAATATTTGGCATTACTGGAGGGGGGGAGTAATTTAAGTAAATAAAAAGGATTTTAAAACTCACGTGTCGCCTTTAATCTTGAACCACGTCTCAGCACATTGTTTGTGAGCAGCACCCAAATCACCTTTACAATCACACCCCAATTCCATAGCACCGCCACCGCCACAGCCACCGTCACCACCGGCATCCACCAAATTCAGATGACAAATTCTACAATCTCTCTCCTCCTTTCCGAAATGCACTTTCCTCTCCAACTCCCCGCTCTCCAAATCAACTTCACAATCCGACGCCGAACAATGTTCCCGGTGAGTGTGCGGGCACGAGACGCCTTCGATTCCGGATGACCTGCCAGAGGCAGAATCGACAGTAGAGTGTCTCGAGCGGTTATCGTCGTCGGAATCAGAAAAACAGAGACTGCCCACATCGTTGGTTACGGTGGTTTCACTACGGCGGGGAACAGTACCGGCGGCTTCTGTATCAGAATAGGGTAGCTCTGGAGCTGACATTTCACAGAGAGATGAACTACTAATTTTTGGTATGAGAGAGAAAGGAGGGAATTTAGAGAGAATCGAGAGAGCTAGGTGGTACTCTTGGTGTGAGAAGTGGTCCAATACTCTCCTATGATATTCTTGAGCAAAGAAATTATGTTACTTATTCGTTTTCGTCTCAAAGTATATGTTCACTGCTTTGCACGGAGATTTATAATTAGTGTTAGTGATGTTGAGTATAAAAGTAAAGTAAGAGCGGGAATGAGTGAGATGAAATAAAAAATTGATTGATATTGTGAGTATAAAAAAATTATTATAAATATTAGCATGTACTAGTATGTCGCAGACTTCTCAATGCAAATTAAGGGAAAATTGTTGGGAGGCCATTTGTAAGTTGTAAAAAAATTGATTGATATGAACTTGGCATTCTTTAAAAAGGGGTTAGGGGGCAATGATAATAATGACTTTAAGCAGAGCATGTTACAATTGTTGGAGGGGTCCGACGTAGACAACTTTTTATTGGGGAGGGATTAAATTGTAATATAATCTCACGCAATAATTGCCGTACAATACCAGCACCAGGAACTCATGAGTCATGATACTCCTCGGAGTCCACTTTTCCTCTATTAAAATAACAAAAAATCTTTACCAATCTTCTTACCAATTCTCACTCTTACTTTACTTTTATACTCACGACACCAATCAACTGGAAAAAAAAAGAAAAGAAAAAGGTAGTTTAATAATTGCTACTTTTGGGCTGAGTACTTTCGTTGCCACAACGCTTGAGAATTGGTTGGGATGTAGTGGATACGACTTAAATTCCATCTATCACACAAATAGATGAACTCTCTTATAAAAGACAGTTAAAAGTGTACTTTCATAAAAAAAAAAAAAAATTAACAAATGAAAAAGAGATTTTCGTTCAATTCGATTGTACTTTGTCCGTTCTGTAACTATGTCTACAAAATGAGTTGTGCACGAGAATTAAGAGATAAATAGTTGTTGGTAATTGTTGTGAGTGTGAAAAGTGAAGTAGGAGAGAGAAATCAGGATAAAGAATAGTAGGTTGATTGGTGTTGTGAGTATAAAAGTTAAGTAAAAGAAAGAATGAGTAAGGGGAATAATAAATATTTTTTGTCATTTTAAAAAAGTGTGATTTATCAATGAGACGCCAAAAAGAAAATTTGTGTACATAGTTATAGGACGTATGGAGTAGGGGATTTAGATCGACTTTTAAGATTTTGAATACAAGAACTATGTTTAAATCATAATCGTGTCTTTATTTAATTTCTTAATAACAGGACCTTGAAACTCACTTTCATCAGGTACCACAAAATTTGTAGATAGATAGTACAAAAATGGGAAATAAATTTTCCAAATATTGAGAATTGAATAACAAGAGCAAATGAGATGGATTTTTGTCTTCTAAACCAAATTTACTTCTTAATTAATGTGGAAATGCGAAGTGAGAGCTACTTCACTAGTTTGTGTCTTTGTGAGATACCTTAAGTTGGTGTTTCCTTCAAAAAAAAAAAAAAAAAAAGTTGGTGTTGAGTTGTCAACTCTTCAAAAAAATAAAAAATAAAAAGACACTCTTAAAAGGTGGACTTGTAATAGTAAAATATCATTCATATTTCTCTTATTCACTTTTAAACTTTTAATTTTGCAAGCATAAAATGCAAGATTATTTTAGTACACATTTTAGAATAAAAAAGTTATTGTTTAATCTTCACTCTTAAGACAAGAAAAGTCATTTATTTTAAGACCAATGTATATAGTAAATTTTAAAAAGTTGTTGCCTTTGAAAATGTCAGTACAAGTTTGAACTATAAAAATATTATCCTTGTTTGTAGTTATAAGGGGGGGGGGGGGGGGGGGGGGGGGGGGGGGGGGGGGGTAACATAGCATGTATCATGCTCCTAAAGATCCTCTTATAGATAAAATTGCATATATTAAGTCCTTATAAAAAAGAACAGTGACTTTTCACTGTGTGTATCATTGTCCTTCTAGTATACATCAAGTTATCAATATATAATAAAATTACATATTCATTGGTGATGTTCAAAATGGACCGAAGTCCACGGAGGCCCGTCAAGCTCGCCGGCCCGAGGCCCGTTGGTCCGAGCCCGTCAGCCCACGGACTGAGCCCGCTCCAAGCCTGCGCGGACACAAGGATGGGCCGGACAGTGAAAATGACGCACGGGCCGGGCTAAAGCCCGCGGATCACTTGGCCCGTTTGGCCCGTGTCCGTTTGGCCCTTCTTTTTTTTTTTTTAATGTAGAAGACTTTGTAATTTTTTATAACTTTAATATCTTAAAGACTTTGAAGACTTTGTATCTTAACGACTTTATTATGTAGAAAACTTTGTTATTTTTTTATCTTAAAGACTTTGAAGATTTTTATCTTGATGACTTTATTATGTAGAAGACTTTGTAATTTTTTAAGACTTTATTATCTTAAAGATTTTGTTATTTCCTAAATGAAGAATTCAATCAATTCTAGACTATATGCCTTAAAATTTAATAAAATTATTATCAAATAACTTAAATTTAATAACTAACTCTATTTAAATATAAAAGACAAATTAAAGTAGATATTAAATCACTTTTATATGTATTTTAATTTATATTATATATTTTAATAAGTCTAAGTCATTTTTTTTTATAATTTTTTAAAAGTTTTTCTGATTTAAAAAAAATGGACAAAATCCGTTTGGCCCGTAAACCTTTCGGTCCGGACCAAACGGACGGGCGGACCACACATAAAACGACGGGACGGGCCGGGCCTGGCTTTTATCCATCCGTGGGAGGGCCGGACCGGTCAAGCCCGTCAAGCCCGCGGACATGACCAAAGGCGGGCGGGGCCGGATAACCCGTTTGAACATCACCAATATTCATGCATAAATACACACATACTTACATATAAACTATAGGGGAAAATCACTAAAATATGCAACGTATCGGGTGTTAAAAGTCAATTAATGCAACGTAGTGCTTATTTTTGAAAATAGACAACGTACTTGCTTATTGTGTATCAAATAATGCAACGTAATAACTTTTTAGCCTCTACTACGTTGCATTAATTGATACAACGTACTTCAAGTACGTTTGTCAAATTGTTCGAATTTTGCATTATTTGATACAACTACTTCAAGTACGTTTCACAATGTAAGAATTCGCTACTACATTGCATTAATTGATATAAATCGGACACTACGTTGCATAAATTGACCGTTTGCCCTAAACTAAAGTAACTTCAAAAGGACGTTAACAAAGTAGCTCAATTGCCTTCTCTATTCTCTCCCAACCCTCTCAATTTCTTTCATTTTCTCCCTTTGATTTGTAACTTTTTTCGGATTCAATCTTCTTTGCAATCCAGATTTGGATTTAGATTTAGACAGAGATCTCTCTTTCTAAATCTACTTCTAGATCTGGTTGTTTTTATATATTTTTTTCTCCAGTTTTTTTCATTTTAATTTTGAATAAGTGAAGAAAAACATTATTAAATGGTGTTTTATCTATTGTATTCTCTCATTTGTGAGAGCCTTTGCATTCTCTCCATCGTGGGAGCCTTGTTTTTTTCGTATGTTTTCCTACAATCATTGTGCAATTATAAGCGGAGGATGATAGCATGGCTTGGAAAGCTTGGTTGGCGATTTATTGCTAACCCAGAAGCCTTAAATCATTGTATTTTCAACGCTAAATATTTTTCGGTGGGGGATTTTGTGAATGCCGATATGTGGCAGTCTCCAAGCAGGCATCTGTACGTTTCAGGGTATTGCTACGAGAGGTACAAGGTGGAAGATCGAGAATGCTAGTGTAACTTTTTGCACGATCACCATCTTTTGTCATCTCTCTTCTTACATTTCTTATGTATATGTAATTTTCATTGTGGTGCTTACTATATGGGATGAGCCACTGATCTTTGTGGATGGCCATCTTCAATTTTGTACTCTTTGCACTGAATCAATGAATTAGTTACTTTCGAAAAACAAAGTAGCTCAATTACATTGGTGATGGAGCTAATGCAACGGACAGTTCACTAGGACTAGGACCAGAAGCCGGACCATATGCACCTGAGGCAGATACTGGACCGGCTGCTGCTGCTGCACCCCCAGAATTTAAAAGTTGACTTATTGCGCCTCTTTGTTTATTGCATAAATCTGGTAGATATACTCCTGCAAAACAACAAAAAATTAAATACTCCATGAATATCCAACAATGAATTACCATGAAATTAAAACAATTTGTATATAATGTCCAAATTTCTTATTTTTAACTACATGCCTTCTCCATTGGCCAAGTTATTGTATAGATCAATGATATTTGGGCAGTTGTGATAACATGGTGCGGAACAAAGGTTGGCGGTGAAGTGAGGGTCGAGGAGGGAATCAGATGAAATCCCCACGGATTTTCTATCAACCCCGCATGCGTTAATGCATTCGTCTCTCAATCCATTCGACCAAATTCTCCACAACCACCACCACAGAAGTGATGCATTGAAATTCAATTTTCTTTCCCTCCCCCGACACATAATTCTCTAACACACAACGCTTTCCAGAAGACGCAATTGAAAATGAGCACATATCTGTTGGGACCGCGACCACCCCTGCCACTCCACATTAGTATGATCACGGATTTGTTTTTGGGTCAACTCCCAAAAGGCCTCATACTAATGGAGTGGGTGGACTCTTTCTTATACTAGGCAATTCTTCTTTCAATTGACGATGTGGGACTTGGGTTGATACCCCAACAATATCTACGGGCAATTCCTCGCATATGATTTCACCAAGAGATCCTTGGAGGAGAAGAGAGACGAGAAGAAAGATTATGAATGCCATTGTTATGACTAATGAAGAATGTAGATATGGTCTTGTAGAGGAAGAGGGTGTTTCAAAGTGAAGGAGAATATTTTTGTATGAGGATAATAAGTCCAATTTTGTACTCTAAATATAGAGAGGTAAGATGTGTGTGTATGTATTTGTTCGGTGTAAAGAAAGAGGTGAGATCAACGTGTTGGTATTTGATGATGTATGGAGTTTTTAAAACGACTATGATGATTTTGATTGAGCATTCTAATTTTGGGAGATAGAAATTGAGGTTCGATGAATCAAATAGAGCAAAAAAAAAAAAATATCCCTCATTCTAAGAAAAATAATCTTATACTCCATTCGTCCTATAACAAATGGTCAAATTTGCTATTTTAAGCGTCTCATTGAAAAGTCTTATTTTTTCTCATTTTTTTCTAAATGAAAATTTCATACTGCTTCATTTATGGAATTCACTTGTCACACTCACAACAATTTTTCATTTACTATTCTCGGCCCCATTTTTCTCTTTTTTATACTCACAATACTTACAAACAACTTTCTTTAATTCTTGTTCCTAAAATAAAATGATTAGTTTGTTATGGGAGAAGGAGTATTAATTTTAGTGGTCAACTTGATTAAAATTTTACTACTCCCTCAGTCCCTAAATGAGTGTCCATTTTCAAGAAATCTTTGTCCCTAAATGAGTGTCTTTTTTTAATATAACTTTCTCCCTAAACGTTTTTTTTCGAAATTTTTTTCACCGGTTTCTTTATACGTGCAAAACTAAAGGTTTGGAAAGGAGATAACAATATTATATATGAATCGTTGTTACCAAATTGTTCAAAAAGTTGAGATTTTCAGTGTCCCTTAAAATGGAATTTGGACACTCATTTAGGGACAGAGGGAGTAATAGTTATAAAAATCTGATTGATTAAACGTTTTCAGGAGAGTTATACTTAATTATTTTTTAAGAAAAAGTTATTGACGACACCATTTAAAATACTATCGACAAAATCGATTTTAATGAGATTATTTAAATTTTCTAATCAATTAAAATTTAACGTTATAAAGTCAAAGTAGGCCTATTATTTTATTATTTTTTAGTGGAGAGAATATTAATAATGTTCCCATGAAAACATATTATTACTGTTTCTACTCACAATATCAAACCTTACTCACCCAACTCAAAAATCGCGGATGAAAACACGGATTTAGACATGAATTTGGAGTCAGGGTGAAGTGTTTCTCAAAATACAGTAGTTTTTTTTGCAATAAATAAAGAAGGCCAAAATACGTTTATCCCCCAAAGTATTCAGACAATCCCACTTTGCACCCCAAACCGAATTTTGTCCCAGAGTAACATTTTAATTTGCCTTTAATTTCACTTTGACCCCTAGCACCTAACGGAGTTAGAAATTTAACGAAAAATGGTCATGTGTGTGTAGAACCGAACCGGAACCGCCAAACCGGCCCGGAACCGTTACCGAAAAGCCCGGAACCACCTTGAACCTTGACGAAAACCGGAACCGTGTGAACCAGAACCGTTTGTAACACGGTTCTGGTTCATCCCCTCTGAAAACCGTGAACCGGCGGTTCTGAACCGCCATGAACCGCCTAGAACGAACCGGAACCGTTAGAAAACCGTCAAAATCGTTAGATTTCTAACGGTTTCATCAGAATTAACCGTTGCTAACGGAACATTGACAAGAAAAGATGAGTTTTAACTGGTTTTTTAGCCAAATTCATTGAATTAAAATAATAATTGTTTTTCTGTTAAAAAAAATATTTTTTTTTAAAAAAAATGTGGACCGGCGGTTCCTAACCGTGAACCGGCGATTCCAAACCGTAACCGTAACCGGAAGAGAAACAGTTCGGTTACGGTTCAAGCTTTTTCGGAACCGGGGATTCCGAACCGGAACCGTGTTTGGTCATCCCTAGTCATGTGCATCACGTGAGGTTTTTTTATCAGTTTCTTTGAAAACAAAAGGACAAAAATGTCAATTTGTTACTATGGTGGTAATTGCTTTCCACACCCAAACCCACCGGTCAATAACCACCACCACCATTTCTCCCAAAATCCGGCTACCACCACCACCCATTTCCGACAGCAACCACCACCCAATTCCGGCTGCCACCACCGATATTCCTTCAAAATCAACGATTTCACAAAATTAATGAACAAATTAGCAAAACAAAATCACAATAGATTATCCCAAATCACTAACAATTCAAAAATCCAAAGAATTTATAGCAAACTGAGAGAGATCATAGATAGAACTACGGAGGTGACGGCACTGGAGCATGATAAACAGTTCTTGAGGATACGGAAAGCGACCCAATTCCAACCGGGTCGACTTAGGCCCTATCTTCGTCATAGTCGAAGTCATCATCGAGAGCAACCATCGATGTAGCGTAATCGACGTATTTCAAAAACAGTTCATCATTTTCTCTTGCGTAGCTATCGAGATTGTTGTGTTATGGTCGAAGATTGTCGATTTCCATGGCAGAAATCCCGTGGTTTGTGATGTGTTGGATCTGAGTCAGGAGGGAAAACGGGGTGTATTATTAGGGTGGAGGTCGGCGAAAATAGAGGAATGGAAGGATGGGAAGGGACTGGAAATGGTGTTACTTTATTATCATTTTTTTTCTTTTAATTTTCTTTTTTTTTTTGGGTTAGGTTATTATTTTAGATAAAATATTTTAAATAGTAGTTTATAATTTTTATTATTTTATACAATAATAAAATCTAATATTGAAGAGAATAATAAACTAAAAGTTAATTAGAAGCTCGAAAGAAAATGACCAAAATACCCCGCACATGGCATGCACATGACCATTTCTCGTTAAATTTCTAAATCCGTTAGGTGCTAGGGGTCAAAGTGGGATTAAAGGAAAATTAAAGTGTTACTCTGGGATAAAATTCGGTTTGAGGTGTAAAGTGAGATTACTTGGATACTTTGGGGGATAAACATATTTTGGCCCAATAAAGTATAATGGAATAGGAAAGCTATGGCTCCTATTTCATTTTTTTGGACATTCCAATACAATTGTTCATTTATTTATTTTTAAAGAAAATGGCATAAAGATTTTACATTTTTACCATTTACTCCCGTGGCTACACCACAATTACTTCATTTCACAAGAATTAAATGAATTTTCACCAAAAAGACTAGGGGCACAGTGAACCAACCTATTCGAATAGCCCTTTTAATGCCAATGCCCAGAGGGTAGTGACTCTAGGGCCCTTCAATACCAACTTATATTCTAAACAATGACTTAAGAGATCAGTAATACCAGAGACAGCCTTCTCTTGCAAAAAGACTGAGCTGCCATCTTATAACTAACATATAAGAGTCATTTTTTTCACTTTTTCAAATTTTAAGAAAAATATATAATATTATTCGGTCAAATCCCGGTCAAAATCTTATAACTGATATATAAGTCCAACAATTAACATCTAAGAATAAAAAAAATTACTTTTTTCAAAATTTAAGAAAAAAAATAATATTATTCGTTCAAATCCCAGTGAAACTCTTTTAATTGACATATAAATCCAACAATTAACATATAAGAGTAAAAAAATCACTTTTTTCAAAATTTAAGAAAAAAATATGATATTATTTGGTCAAATCCCGGTCAAACTCTTATAACTGACATATAAGTCCAATAATTAATATATAAGAGTAAAAAAAATTGCTTTTTTCAACTTCTAATAAAAAAATTAATATTATTCGATCAAATCCCGGTCAAACTCTTATAACTGACATATAAGACCAACAATTAACATATAAGAGTCAAAAAGTTTCACATTTTCAACTTTTAACAAAAAAAATATATTATTCGATCAAATCTTGGTCAAACTCTTATAACTGACATATAAGACAATCAATCAACATATAAGAGTAAAAAAAAATTACTTTTTTCAACTTTTAAGAAAATAATAATAATAATATTATTCGATCAAATCGCGGGCAAACTCTTATAACTGACATATAAGACCAACAATTAAGATATTAGTGTAAAACAAAATTCATTTTTTTCAAGTTTAAGAAAAAAAAATATAATATTATTCGGTCAAATTCCGGTCAAACTCTTATATCTGACATATAAGACCAACAATTAACACATAAGAGTAAAAAAAAAAAATCACATTTTCAACTTTTAAGAAAAAATATAATATTATTCTACCAAATCCCGGTCAAACTCTTATAACTGACATATAAGACCAACAATTAACATATTATAGTAAAAAAAAAAAATCACTTTTTTCAAGTTTTAAGAAAAAAATACTCCTTCCGTCCAACTCGAATTAGGATAAATTTCCATTTTGGGTGTCTCATTCGAATTAAGACAACCCAAAAATGGAAGTGTTTTATTTAATGAGACCCACATTCACACTCACAATAACTTTTCACTCATTATTCTATACCTCACTTTCTCTCTCTTACTTTACTTTTCATACTCACAACATCTATTCCACTAACACTTTTTCCTTAATCCCCATGCCCAACCCAAAAATCCTAATTCGGGTAGGACTGAGGGAGTATAATATTATTCGGTCAAATTCTGGTCAAACTCTTATAACTGACATATAAGACTAACAATTAACGTATAAGAGTCATTTTTTTTACTTTTTTTTTACTTTTTTCAACTTTTAAGAAAAAGTAAGAGTTAATTTTTTCGAAAAATGTACTTTTTATAATTAAATAATAAGATGTATAAGAGTTAATTTTTTTTCATATTTCTTCAGTTTTTCTTTGAATGCCGATTAGCCTTTGGCTCAATGGCATAAGCCCTTTCCTTCCAAAGTGAAGGTCATGTGTTCAAACCCCCTCCCCTACTTGTATTAAAAATGTTGTAATTTGACTTATAAAAAAGAAAAAAAGAAAAACCTTTGGAAACTTTCTATAATTAACTACCTTCACATCTCTTTTAACATTTCCAAGAATCTCTAACTGTTACCATTCTCAAACATCAATCATGTTTCCCCCCATTTTGCTTCACCATCCACTTGAGAAGCTTGATGGTTGCCAACAAAATTCAGTAAACACAAAAGTGAAAGCAAATTCCTTCCCGTTTATGATTCCGTTTAACCAAAGTGGTGACCACAAAATTCTAACAAAAATGTAGACAAGTTAACCACCAAGATTGAAATCAATACTATTTCCATAACATCCAACACTAAATATATATATCACAAAAAAAACTAATATTGGTAAACAACCTTTGAGCTCCATTGCTGGAGCTCAGATTCAGCGATAAATGGTCAGACTAGTAGAAGAAAAAGCTGGAGAAGTTGACCGGAGTTTGTAGAATGTGCCCAGAGAAGAGGTAGCGATAATGCGATGAGATCGGAATCATTAGATCTTTTTGCATACACGCTGGTTTCAATTCAGCTTGGAGATTTTGTAGATCCGGAAGGAAGCGTGGTGGCGCAAAGTTGACCGGAGTTTGTAGAATATAGCCAGATTCGGCCAAATCTGGTAGGGGAGGAGTCGGAGAGAGAGGAAGGAGGAGTTAGAGGTCGGCGACGATCGCGGGAGGAAGACGCCGGCGAAGATCGGAGGAACACGATTGCCAGATTTGGATTCACCATTGAAAGATGCGTATGCCTGAGATAGATCTAACCGGAGTTAGATAAACGACGGTGCGACGAGTAAGAGGAGAGAGATATCGGCGTAGTAAACCAGAAAAGGTCGCCCGTTGCCGGGAGCCGGAGAGAGAGAGAGAGAGAGTTGTGTGTGTGTCGTGAATGTGGGGATGGAAGGGGAGTGGAAGGGAGGTTGGGGTTATGTTTAAGAGCAATGCTTGGGGCACAAAATAATGTCACAAAATCTTGCTCACAATATGAGGTGTCGATATTTTATTGGTTGCATCGATAATGGACCTGCCACACTCTAATTAAAAACACCAATAACATCATTACACCTAGGATTTTATGATCAAGTTTTTGTGCCCCTAGTATTATTCTATGTTTAATGTGTGAGGGCAGTTTTGGTATTTAGATATTTTGTTTGACCGGTCAACAGGTGTGAGGGGTGTATGAGGAATTATCATCTAAAAAGAACTCCTTATTTGTACTTTAGCAAAAATCTGAGGGCCCTAGAGGAAAAATCTCATGCCCAAATGAATAAGCGGAATAGGTATTGATACTCCCTCTGTCCCAGAAAGATAGTCTCATTTTGATTTTTTATGGTCAACAAAAGTAAACATTGACCAACCATTGGTGACGATCTAATCATTCTAGTGAAATTCTAAAATTTGTAATTGATAAATCATTAAGTGATTTATCAATAACGATTTTTAGAATTTCATTGTGATCATTAAATTGACACCAATGTTTGGTCAAAGTTTATTTTTATTGACTATAAAAAGCCAAAATAAGACTATCTTTACGGGACAGATGGAGTATTATTTTCCAGAAATCTAATTCTCACTTTGTTGAAACCGAATACAGATGGCAAGATGTATTCGTTAAAATCTTATAACCATGAATTTCCAGCATAATTATATTTATACTCCCTTTGTTCAAAAAAAAAAAAAAAATTGTTTTATTTGTTTTTTATGGTTAATATATGTTAATTTTTATCATATATTAGTGTCAATTTAATGATCACAACGAAATTTTACACATTTTTATCGATAAATTACTTAATAATTTATTGATTACAATTTTTAATATTTCACTAGAATGATTAAATTGACATCAATTTTTGATCAAAATTCATTTATATTGACCATAAAAAATCAAATGAGACAAACTTTCGGGTAGGGTATAGGGAAAGTAAATAAGTATTACAACACCATTCAACATTATGTACATTAACCTTGATTCTACTTTTGACATCAATTACACTTCCATTACACACAAACAAAAACAAAAAAGAAGTTTGGGAGTAACTTCTAGAAACTTGACATCAAGAGAAGGAATAAACAGAGAGAAGGTGACAAGAAATAAAATTTGATTGTGGGTTGCTAAGATTTCAGATTGCAGTCCTCTATAGCCATGTGCTTACACATAATTGGAAAGGAAATCATATTGATTTTGAATCTTGTGTAACTTTAAATTGTTCTAAATAAAATAAAATTTAAATTAATAAGGGTACATTTAATTTAAAATAAAAATTAAATGTTAATTTAGTCAATTGATTAAAAAAAAAACAATTTCAAAGTAAAAACAATTACTCTTCTCATGAGATTAAAAAAAAAAAAAAAAAAAAAAAGAGAGAGAGAAAATTTTGGGGGAAACTAGTTTCTCCATAAGTTATAAAAAGTCATGTTTTTATAGGGGTTAAAGTTTAGGGTTTAAGGTTTAGGGTTTAGGCCTTTTAGGGTTTAAAGCTTAGGGTTAAAGGGTTAAAAAATGGACTTTTTATAACTTATAGAGGAACTAGTTTCTCCCAAAACCAACTCTAAAAAAACCATATCTTCAATTTTAAGTGTGACGGGGGTATTAGCACTTCATATTCTCAAAAAACATAGTCTCTCATTTAATTTTTCAATAACCAACACAAGTAAATTTTGATTAAATAATAATCTCAATCTAACCATCTTAAAGAAATATTTTTTTAAAAAAATGGTTATGAATAAATCATTAAGTATTTATCAATAAAAAAAAGTGAAATTTCATTGTGATGATTAAATTAACACTAATATTTAGTCAAAACTCACTTGTATAAACTATAAAAAAGTACAATGAGATTATTTTTTCAGAACTAAGGGTATATATTTTGTACTTTGTTTCTTTCAAAAAAAAAATATGTACTTTGTAAATAAATTAATGTGAACAACCATATGAAATGAACAAAATAGTGGAAAAAGAATCAGCCGAACACATTTTCGTTACGATTAATGTAGCTCACAAAAAAACACTGCTTAGTATATATTTTTATACCCTCCCATTGTCTTTTTGTATTAAGTTTCACCAATCTCAACTATATATAAACTCCACCTTCTCCATTTAGTTTATCTCATAACCTACAAAATCAAGCCAAATACATTCTTGGAGAAACAAAAGTTTCAAAATGGCATTCATCCAATTCTTTGTTATCTCTCTTTTACTCCAAGGAGCTTTTGGTAATTTACACTCACCCCATTACTCTTTTTTTTCTTTAATTTTTCCTATTTTTTTTTAAAAAAAATAATATTTATTTGATTTATGATTTGTTTCCTCTATTAATAGGTGCTATCGGAGGTGAGATTATATGCGAGGAATTGCCAACTGAGATGTGCACCTTCTCAATCGCGTCTTCAGGAAAGCGTTGTGTTTTGGAAAGCCGTTTTTCTTCGGATGATGAACATGTGGAGTATCAATGTAAGACATCAGAAGTGGTCGTGAAAAATATGGCGCAATGGATTGAGAGCGACGAGTGTACTGTAGCTTGTGGGGTCGACAGAAAGTCGGTTGGAATCTCCTCTGATACACTCCTAGAGCCTCAGTTCACTGCCAAGCTTTGCTCGCCGGCTTGTTACCAAAACTGCCCCAACATTGTTGACCTCTACTATAACTTGGCTATAGGAGAAGGTACCCTAAATTTACTACAGATCATGGGCGACCACACACACACACACACACACACACACACACACACACACATATATGCATATAGGGTCGTGCTCCTGTGAGAACCTAAATATCGTGAGAACCGTGAGAACTTGGATACATTAGGTTTTTACCTAATGTATCCAATGGTTCACTTGGATACATTGGATACATTACTTTGATACATTAGGTAAAAACTAATGTATCCAATGGTTCGCTTGGATACATTGGATACATTACTTGGATACATTAGGTTCTTACCTAATGTATCCAGGTTCTCACGATATTTATGTTCTCATTTGAGCACCTACCTATGCATATATATGTATATTTATGTGTATAGATGTATATATAATGTCATTTACTTGTTTACAGGAGTGTTTTTGCCAGACTTGTGCAAGACACAGAGAAATATGCCACGACGTGCCATGAGCCAACTTCTAAGTTCAGGTGCAGCATTTGGTCCTGCCTCGGCTGCAGCTGCTGGTCCAGCGGGTGCCGCAGAGGGTCCAGCCACATCTGAATCAGTGGCTTGTGCTCCAACTTCAATTTAATCTACCATACTTTATCTACTATAAATCTACTTCATTTTATTATGAATACAGTGTGTACAAGTACAAGTTAGTATTATCTGTAATATACTCCCTCATGTAAAAATTATTGTAAACTATGAATGCATTACTGTTATAATTAGAAACTCCTTCGATAATAGTCTTGGTTTCACTTTTTCTTTTTGTTTATTAGCATAATTTTACTTTTAAAAAGTAGTGATATAGTATTTGCACTCCACTGTGGTTACTATCTCAATTTCTTCTTCTTTTTTTTTTTACTTATTTATGCCGTAAAGATTAAATGAGCTAAATAAGCCTGCCGTTGGGTTGCACAAATATCTCATTTAATCTTTGCCGTCTACTATCAGACAGACTTGACCTCAATCTACTCCAACCGCAGCAACTTAACCGCAAATACCACCACAACTGTTTCACGTCATTTACAAATAGCTTTTAATAGCCATAATGTAAACACTAAATGAACTCCTTCCAAAACGCCTTCATTAAATCCATGTCTCTCCTCAAGCCATGAGAAATACAATAAATACCATTCCTCATTTCTCCAAAAAAAAAATGTCCAAACAAATCTTTCCCTTCTCTTGAACATCCAACAATCTAAGTGTTCTAACAAGGTGAAAATGCACAAAAAGCTCTTCAAATTTCCTCTCCTCATCCTCATCCTCGTTCTAGTCAACGGGGTAATCCACTCCCTAGCCCAAGGCTATTACGACGCGTGCCCCGACAACGACAACGACAACTACTTCAGAAGCAGCTTGTACCCGTGGGACGTCCAGCAACTACCCCAAGAGCCTCGTGTTGACTTTTATCGTGATTTGAGGACTTGCCTAAGTGTGTTGACTCAGAAATGTAACAGACAGCTCTACTATTACATCTTCCGGAAGAAAAGATTAAACGGGGAGTGCTGCCAGAGGTTCCTTCAGATGGGAAGGCCGTGCAAAGACTCGTTTGCATGGACACTTATTCACACGGAAAAGTATGAGAAGTACGAGGGACATATTCGTGAAAGGAGTGAGGCTGCGTTTAATAGGTGTTCTGAAACTGTGAGGGATTATGGTTGGTATTAATGTGTGATTACCCTAACCATGCTTTTTGTTACTCTTGTTTGTGATAATATATAACTAGTCAATTTGTGAGTCAAGCGATTCTACAATTTGGCTGACCAATCAAATGAACCCAATCATTGACTCCTTTAGGAGTCAAAATAATGATCCTGAAAATAATGATCTACATTCTAGACATGTAACCCCTAAACTCAAAAATAAAAGACGAATTATAGACAAAACAAGAAAAGGTTTTGGCAAATAAACTCACAGGCCCGTGTTTCACAATCAATTAAGAAGCAATCAATTGATTGACAGAGTTTGAGCAATTTATCATAGCAAAAAAAGTGCACGAGCTCTAATCTAAGAAGTCTTAATATGCAAGCTTGTGTCCATCCCGGAAACAAGAGGATTTACATTTTCATGCAAACGCACCTTATGAAAATATTGTAGGGGCGGTCACTAAGCTCCTTGGAATTCTGGTTTTGGAGTGCTCTCTTCTTGGGTTTCGGTTTTTGGAGTGATTTGTTCTGTTTTCATAGAGTTTGGGATGTACCTCCAACAGCGCTTGTGGACCCCACTAATTTTCTTGGGGGCGTCTGAAGCTGCCAAACCTGCAGAAGGTGTTGAGAATTTGGATCAACTAAAAAGTAAAATATTGAACCAAACCAACGCTGGTTGAAAGAACATGTCATGGTTCAATTAGCACAGAAATGAGTCAACTAAAGGTGGGTAAGAAAAGAAAACTGAAATGAATGAAGGCATACAACCGAGATAAGATATACTCCCTCCGTCCCAGCTCACTTGAGACTTTTTGACCAAAACTGGTCAACTTAAGGTCGGTTTGACCAACACTTTATAGAAATATTTATGTTCCAAAAAACTTTTTAAAAATTGTTATTGAGAGGATTTTTAATGGTGGTCATTTTACATTTTTTTTAATTTTTGTTCGGATCATAAATATTTCTATAAAGTGTTGGTCAAACCGACCTTAAGTTGACCAGTTTTGGTCAAAAAGTCTCAAGTGAGCTGGGACGGAGGGAGTATATGAAGTTAACAGCTTACTTGCTCAATGTGACTAATATTATACTATTCATGGTGATAATATAACATGCTCCCTATGTCCCAAAATAAATGTGACACTATCCATTTTGGTCCTCCCCAAAATAAATGTCACATTTCAAATTAGGAGAGAGTCTTAGTGCAGTTTTACCATTGTACATGCAATGTACACATACGTAAAACACAATTCTTAAAAACATTGACTTGTCAACTGTGACATTTATTTTGGACGGAGGGAGTTTGAGTTCAACAAACCAGAGTATTTCAAGTAACTATGTTTATTAAAATCGGGTTCTCTCGTACGCTCCAGCCGAGAATAAATATTAACATTATACCAGCTGTTAATGTAGCATTTAATCTAATTCGTGTTGACTATGTCCTCTGTTGACAGTATTCAATTTTTTCACTCCATAATCTGTTCTAGTCATAGTGCTGTTCACTAATAGTCTATTCGTAATTTTACTCTCTCACAGAAAAAGTAAGTTCATTTGGCAGCATTTCAGCATGTGTTATGAAAGCGAACATGGTTGATATCTATACACAGCTCAGATTGATTGGGAGTTCTAGAAATAAAATGCAGTCATGTAAATAAACTTTATTATTCTTCAGGAATAATAAGTGAAACCCCACGCTGTTGCGGGCTTCATGGGACAAATACCACGTAACAATTGATAAATATTCGCCAAATGTAGCCATCCTAGTAACGTGACCAAACATGACATGACCTAAGGCACAATTTCAGAAATCAACAGAATATACAACTGTTCATACTTGCAGTAAGCATTCAGAAGATGATGGAATGTGTCGAGCAAACACAGGCACGAGGAATTACTCCAATTAAGGGAGTGCAGTACAAGAGGAATTACACAAGTATTATTGCTATTTTTTCCAAATGAGATAATTCTTTGGGCCGGACCAAAAGAAAGGAATGTAGGCCAGTTTGTTTGGGAATTATAATGGAGGGCAGTAAATCAAAGAAAAGCCAAACCAACATTATACATCTGACTTTATGAAGATGTTAATTAGATTTGTTTTATAAAGCTAGAGGTCATTGAGCTCAATTCATTTACTAAGTTTAACCACTATAAGATCCGCATTGACTAGAAAGGATGGCTTTAAACCTTTTACAGTAGGTGTTCAAACTAACTGCCACCAGCGTAGCAGATTCAGTGGATTAAATACTTTCTGCCTTCGTAAAAAAAAGACTGCGAACTCTTCCAATACACTATCCCCAAATATATTGGAGAGATCTGCAAACCATCACTCCACCTGAACCAAAAGCTTCAACATACATTCATAAGAAGTCACACAACATCATTCCATAGTAGTAGGCCAAAAATTGCACTTACACAGCAGAAAATGAAAATAACGCTAAAGTCATCCCCTCCCTTCTTCCCTAACCATTCCATTTCCAAGTGATATATTCACTGGTCACTGAAACCCACCCAACCAAATCAAGGGCCTCGACTTTGTGAAATTTAAGGCATTGTGCATGGTGCGACCGTTGATCACTCAGCACGCCATAGAGCAATGGAGGAGTAGATAAGAGCCAAATCCATAGCTTTCTTACAGAAAAAAAAGGACCTTACTGATAAGATAATGACAAATGTTTTTGACTCACGTTTCCATGGTAAATTCCTATCATTTAAGACATGGCAAATGACATAAAATAATGGGACACGTGAGTTTGGATATGAGTGTCATAAATGTTTCAAAATGAAACAAAATTATACTTCTTAAGAAGGTTAGCAATATCATTGAAAGCTTGCTTTGGATCAAACTAAATGGCGGAAAAGGATTTATAGAACTGATCCCTAGTGATGGGGACTAACCCTTACTTGAGTAATACTCCCGTCGTCCTAGCACAAGTAGGACTTCTTTCCCTTTTAGGCCGTCTCAAAACAATTGAGACTGCCCAAAATGGAAATGTTTTAATATATTTATATTCAACCAACCCCATCATTTAACCCCACTCATTCTCTCTCTTCATTTTCCATCACTCAATTTATTCAACCAACACTACTATTTACCCCACTCATTCTCTCTTCATTTTCTACCACACATAAACTACTTTTCTCTTAATTATTGTGCACACTCCTTTAGTCCTACTTGTGCTGGGACGGAGGGAGTATTAAGCTGTACTAAATTCTTTATTCATTTCATCAAATAAAGATATGTTAGGAATGATAATATGAACAGTGCTTATTGGAACTTTAGAAGCACTTAGATGCACCTACATTCAAGGTTTGGTCCTCGGGTCTTGGATTGTAAAGATTACTTTGTCGGGCACTACAAATCCATAATAATCACAACCAACGCCTGATTGATACATGAAGGCATCCACGCACAGAAGACATAGACATGCTATAGTAGTCCAGGTTTTAGCCTCAGGTATTAGACAAACTAGTTATGGCTTCGTGACAAAAAAAAAATTACAAAAATAAGAGCCTGCCTTGTGAGAATGTGGGATCAATGGAAAGCAGTTATCTGCCTCCATCAGTGTGAAAACGAAAGGATTTGGCATATTTAAACCACATGTTCTTTTGGCGTATTAATCAAGGTTCTTAACATATAGCAACCCAAAAATACGTTCTATAAACGATTCAAAGCAAAAAAAGGAGCTTTTTAGAGCCACTGAACAATATCGCACAATAACATATAAACACCAATCGGTTTCACTTGAAACAAAACAAATCATTTAAGAAAGAAATCAAACTTACCATCCTTGTGAACAATTCCCCAAGCCTTCCCGTGCTTACCATCCTGCGAAAAAACAAAACCCAATTTTTTTACCCAAATGAAACTAACTTAAAAGGAAACATATTTTGAATTGAATCACAATATGTGTTCATGAAGGAGGAGGAGAACCTTGTAGAGATTGATTTTGGTGATTTGATAGGAGACACCAACCAAATGAGTCTTGGCCATTTGGTAACCGAGTCCCCATTTCGGTAGAAACTGGGCCACCTCAAATAGGTTCTTCTTCTTCTTTCTCTTTGGTTTTGTAGACGATGCCGCCACTGGCGTGGAAGCTGTTTCCATAGGTTTTGGGGCAGAGGTACTCAAGTTTCTCATGAAGTTGAGAGATAGTCTCCATGTGCTAGCAGTTATTTCAACCGCTGCTGCCCTGCGCACCAAACTAGTCGCCATTTTCAGTCTCGCTCCCTGGGAACACATAGGTTCAGGGTTCATAAACTATACTCGACCTTCCTGATCTACTCAATGTACTTTTTGCCTTTTTGGTCTTTCTTAATTTTCATTTCTTGGGACTGTTAAATCTATACGGAAACAAATTTACCCATTTTAAAGACAATGCATACCTTCTGCACTTCAGGAAAAAGATCACAAAGAAAGTAGAGTGAGCAAGGACGAAATGGCAAAGTGCGACAACAAAATACAACTTAGAGACAGAGTGCAGCTATTAATGAATGAAAATTAGAGTCTTTGAAATGGCTTGTGTTCAGCTAAAAGCCATCAAAAATCTCAAGGAAACAAATGAAACAATTAATGGCAGAAGACAGTGAGATACATTCGATACATTTACATGTTGATGTGCACACAAAAAAATAGTAAGTAATTATCATGGGCCCAAAGGGGCAAAATGGTCATTGAAAGTGTTAGGGCAAATCCCATCTCCCAAAATAAATAGAAGACACTCCCCCTGCCATAAAAAGGTTCTTTCTACTCCCAAAACCCCTAATTAAATTTATGTTTATGTTCATGATTTAAATGTTCTTTAGAGGGATGCTTATTCTCACACCCGAGGGTTTTTGGGGAGAACCCTCCCCCACCCCTAACGGTGTTTGTTTTCTCAGAGGTAGTAGGTGGAAGATCCAAGCCGATGTATTTCTAGACTACAACACGCGGATCAAAGAATTTTTGGTAGCATCACATGTTCAGGATATTTTGTATAAAATGCAGAAAAAGGAGCGCTTAATAACCCAAACCGAATCCGTCCGCGATCAATAACTGACCCGAATTACATGAAATTTGACCTAGGTCATTCCAATTTCTCGAAGATCACACAAATTAAAGTACAGGAACTGTGAGAAGCACATCAAAACATTTCAAAATCATCCGTGAATAATCAAACAATTCGACAACAAGACAATGATAATGAACATTGAGGATACAAACCTATCATCAAACATCAAATGTAACAGCAGAAATACAGCTAGGTTTTAGAAAACAACAAATACCTTCCAGAGGAGGACCACTAGACTTCCTGTTCCAACTCTTCGGCTTCGGCTTCAATGTCTAACGGAGCAACAGCAGGCCAAGTGCTCGGAATTTTGAACTGTTCTTATGCTCCTCGTCCCCTCTCCGGCTAACAAGAACGCGAGTCGTCGGCGTGGTCAGTACTTTCGCCGTACCTGTCTTCGGAGGGTTTGTTCAAACATAGAGCGACGGCGATTCGCACACTCATTTTTCTTTTCACAACGGGTCGGTAAAAGGTTTACTGTTTAACCCATATTAACCCGTTAATTTTACCATCGATTTACTACACGGATTAGCCCAGCCAGTTATGTTGACCCGTGATTGTGACACGTACTCATAGTCTCATTTGCTTCTGACTACATCCGTCTCATAAAAGTGGCGGGTCAACTCATGACCCGTGTATAACATTTTTCGCGAAGCGTAGGATCCCAACCCATACTCCACTCAAAATCTGCCTCGTGGCAGCGACCCATCAGCCTAAAAAAAAAATTATTTTTTCCATGAATAAAAAAAAATCGTTTTTTTTCCTTATTTTTTTAGTTTTATATTATTATTTTTTTGACAGTTTTTTTCGTTTGTCAAAAGTAATACTTAGTATAACTAAATGTAACAACGAGTAAACCACAAAATGGATCCGCGTTACCGCGTACTAGTGCCCCAACATCACTTTGACCTGCATACTAAATAATGGTTAAAGGAGTTAAATGATTAAGTTGAAACTTTAGGGTTCTTGTTGAAATTTTAAGTTAAGGGGCTTAAGTGTTAACTTTGAAAGTTGGGTGATCAATATGTAAAATGGGCAAAAATATCTTATAAACAAGTTGCTCCTTCTCCCTCCTTCTCAGTATTCATTCTTCTTCTGCAACTTTCTCTACGTTTCAACTTAAGTTAAGAAAGAAAATGTAAGTTCGACCCATTTCGATTTAATTCTTTTTATTTACTTACCCGTTTTAAAAACTAATTATATAAAAATGATCAGGGCGTCGAATATGTCATTTCTAGCCGAACAAAACTTATTTCAGCGGTACTTTTTCCGGAACTAGGTAAGTTACTAATTCCCCTTTAAATGTTAAAATAGTCATATATGCTATATATGACACTTCTACTTGTTAATTTTGTGATTTGGGTAATATTTGTTATACTTGTAATTTTGGGACAAAAGGAGTATATGAACTGGGTTTAGCTGGGTGTTGTAATGGTTTAGAAACCATGTTGAAAGTTGCTAATGAAAGTTGTTATTGAAAGTTGCTAAAGTTATATGTATATGTGTTATACTTGTGGGACGGAAGGAGTAAAAATTGAACCAAGGAAGAATCTGGGATTTGGCCCAAATTAGGAGGGGGCGCACGCACCCTATTGACCAATTTAGGCAAAAAGTGAATGATGAAGGGAGGCGCGCGCACCCTTTTGGGTGGGGCGCGCGCACCCTTAAGTCACCAAAGATAATGAGATTCTGATGATTGGGAGCGCGCGCACCCTTTTGGGTGGGGCGTGCGCACCCCCCTGTTTTCCAGGTTTGATAGTTTGTGTTATTTGGGGTACAAGAGGATAATTGTTTGTGTCGTCCTTGGGGTTGTTTAGGACCTAAACGTGAATGTGTATGACTTTTATGTCGTTGGTGAAAAAAGATTGAGTTGTGAATAAATGTCCTTATTATGGACTTTTTATCAGAAATCTTTCCTGTGCATCTTGTGATGTATTTGGCTTAGTTCCTTCTTGGATTAAATGCCCGGGTTGTGTTTAGCAAGTATTCATTACTGTGCTTCTTGTTAAAAGTCCAGCTGGTCTTGTTGTGGAGTCAGCCAATGGGAGAATTATAGTGGTACAGGTAAGTCCACTATAAGGTTTTCCATTGGAGCTTGTGAGTCAGGCGGTGGGAGAATTATAGTGGCACATAAGCCAAGTTCACTATAAGGTGTCCACTGTGCCTTCTAGTTTCCCCAGTCCAGATTGGCCTTGGATGGGATGAATTGCTCCATTTGGTGAGTATTTGGGTTATGACTTTGTGTCATATTTCCCTCTCTGGTTACTTGGTTCTATTGGTTATGGTTTGGTTTTCGGGATCCCGGCTTCAGCTATTTATGCTGCTCAGATGGTTTTCTCTGATGGCTTTCTCAGATGGTATTCGCATCAGTTATGGTTATTGGGTAAACCTTGGCTTGGTATCCACCGGAATGTGGGCAATGTGTTACATGTGATATATGAGTTGATGTTATGTGTTGTATGCTATATGTTTACTTGTTGATATTGTTTCTTTATGACCATCATATCATTATGGAACGTAGTTGCATTTTAGTAGCTTACTGAGATTTATTCTCACCCTTTATTTGTTTACTGTTTTAGATAAAAGCGGGTCCAGGGGATAGGACACTTGGCATGGGAGGACGTTGGATTGGTAAGAGATGGGACTTGTTTTGTGAAGGTTACATTATGTAAATGTAAACCCTTTGGGTAGAGTACCCGTACTTTCTTATGGTCACATCTATTTTGGTAAATGTTGATGTATGTACATTTGTTTAAAAGTTTGTAAGCCTTCGGGCTAAGTACTTTCGTTGTGAAAGTGTTTGTAAGTTTGTTTCAAGTCAAGTGAAGTCTTTGAACTTCAAATGTGTTAAACTTTCTAAAAGTATATTTCGAAAAATTTTCTAAAAGGGTTTTATAACGTCTTCCAATCGTGTCCCGAGCGTGGGGCCAAGTAGGACCACGGGTCTGGGGCGCGACAGTTGGTATCAGAGCTAGGTTGTAGATGGTCTAGAATGACTAAATGACCTAGGAGGGTAGTAGAGTATAGAGTGAGTAACGTTGAGTGTTTTATGCAGGTATTCATTAAAAATGGGTGAAACTGACGGAGATCAGGGCGGCTCTTCGGGGCAAGGGGATGCAAGAGAAGAGGCTCGAATTATGTTTCAAGGAATGTTCGAAGCAGCGATGAAAACTATAAATGATCAGAGGCAAGAAAGGGAACAGGTACCACCCAGATATGGCCTAGAACAGTTTCTAAAAATGAAGCCTATGGAGTATGATGGAGAACCCGATGTATCTAAAACTGAAAGGTGGATTGAATCGATGGAAAAGATCTTTGATGCTTTGAGATGTTCTGAGGAAGATCAAGTCAGGTTTGCTACTTATAAGTTGAATGGAGCTGCCGAGCATTGGTGGAAAGCTTTGAAAACTAAATGGGATGAAACTCTTGTACCTTACACTTGGGAGAATTTTCTGGGAAAGTTTAAAGAACACTTCATTCCTCGAGTAGATCAAGACAGGAAGGAGATGGAATTTCTTAGCTTGGAGCAAGGTTCTATGTCAATTGCTCAGTATTCAGCTAAATTTTCAGAGTTGTCCAGGTATTGTACTCACCTAGTGGCAACTGAGGAGAGGAAGGCAACAAGGTTTGTGAAAGGTTTGAAAACTGTGATTAGAACTCAGCTAGTATCCCATAAGTTGCAAGATTTTCAGGATGCAGTTGATCGAGCCTACCAGGTGGAGCATGACATTGAGGAACATAAGAAGAAAATGGAGTTGTTAGGCGCTGGGAAGCAAGTTAGGCAACAACAACAACGGGGTGATAATAAAGGAAATCAAGGTGGATCATCACAATTTAAAGGGTCTTCTCAAAGACAGTCAGGTAATAGAAATCAAAGTAATACTTCGGGGAGTCAGAGCAGAGGAGTTTGTACTTATTGTCAGAAAGAAGGGCATTCAGAAGAGAGATGTTGGAAGAAACAGGGCAAGTGTTTGAACTGTGGTCAGTTAGGACATTTTCAGAGGGATTGCCCTAAGTATAGGATGCAAGCATCGGGAAGTGTGGTTGGGTCCTCTCAGGGTCAAAAGAGGGATTCCTCAGGCAAGTCTAAGGTTCTGGGTCGTGTCTTTGCCATTTCTCAGCAACAGGCTTCAGAGTCCTCTAATGTGATAGGAGGTATTATTTTTGTGTCTAGTTTGAGGGCACGTACACTTATAGACCCTGGCTCATCGCATTCTTATGTGTCTGTGTATTTTGCTTCTAGATTACATATGTCTTTTGAATCTCTGCCTTATGTGTTAGAGGTGTCAACTCCCATAGGGGAGTGTTTGGTGACCAATGAGGTGTTGCATTCTTGTGATGTGCATATACGTGAGCATGTTTTACCTGCTGATTTAGTTATCTTACCATTACAAGATTTTGATGTTATCTTGGGTATGGATTGGTTGGGTAAATATCATGCGTCTGTTGATTGTGCTAATAAAGTGGTCACATTTTCTATCCCTAATGTTCCTAAGTTTTCTTTTGAAACTGTTCCTTGGGGTAGAGAGATTCGAATTATTTCTTATATGAAGGCTAGAAAGTTGTTGAACCGGGGTTGTGCGGGGTATTTGGCTAGTGTTTTGGATACTACTAAAAGGGTTCCTGATATTGAGGATGTGCCTATTGTTAAAGAATTTTCTTTTCAGATGTATTTTCTTCTGAGTATGATATGCCTCCTGACCGGGAAATCGAGTTCTGTATTGACTTACTTCCAGGTACGGCTCCTATATCTGAGGCACCTTACAGAATGGCCCCAGCTGAATTGAAGGAGTTGAAGGTTCAGTTGCAAGAGCTACTTGATCGAGGATTCATTCGTCCTAGTGTATCCCCGTGGGGAGCTCCAGTATTATTTGTTAAAAAGAAAGATGGGTCCTTGAGACTGTGTATCGACTACAGAAAGCTGAATCAGGTAACTATAAAGAATAAATATCCGCTTCCTCATATTGATGATTTATTTGATCAACTTCAAGGGTCGGTTGTCTTTTCAAAACTTGACTTGACGAGTGGGTACCATCAGTTGAAAATCCGTTCTGAAGATATTTCTAAAACTGCTTTTCGTAGTAGATATGGTCATTATGAGTTTCTAGTTATGCCTTTCGGGTTGACTAATGCCCCGGCTGTTTTTATGGATATGATGAATAGGGTCTTTAAACCTTATCTTGATACCTTCGTGGTTGTATTTATTGATGACATTCTTGTTTATTCCAAGTCCCGGGAGGAGCATGAACAGCATTTACGAATGGTTTTATCTATTTTTCGTGAGAAGCAGTTGTTTGCTAAATTCAGTAAGTGTGCTTTTTGGCTCAATGAAGTATCTTTTCTTGGGCACGTGATCTCCAATAAAGGTATATCAGTTGATCCATCCAAGGTTAAGGCTATTGTGAATTGGAAGAGGCCAGAATCAGTTACAGAAATTCGAAGCTTCTTGGGGTTAGCTGGGTACTACAGAAGGTTTATTGAGGGGTTTTCTAAGATTGCAACTCCCTTGACTCAGTTGACTCGAAAGAATATTCCTTATGTGTGGGATGAAAAATGTCAAACTAGCTTTGAAGAGTTGAAGAAGAGATTGACTACAGCTCCTATTCTCGCCCTACCTAATGGTAATGATGATTTGGTAATATATAGTGATGCTTCCAAAGAAGGCCTCGGGTGTGTATTAATGCAAAATGGAAGGGTGATTGCATATGCTTCGAGAAAGTTGACTCCGAGTGAGCAGAATTATCATACCCATGACATGGAGCTTGCAGCTATTGTCTTTGCATTACACAAGTGGAAACATTATCTTTATGGAGCAAAGTTTGAAATTTTCACATATCATCAGAGTTTGAAATATCTTTTCTCCCAGAAATAGTTGAATAATAGACAACGAAGATGGATGGAGCTGTTGAAGGATTATGATTGCACCATTTCTTATCATCCGGGTAAGGCAAATGTGGTAGCTGATGCTATTAGCCGGAAGTCTTATGTAGCTTCATTGATGGTGCGGGAATGGAAGATGTTGGAGGATGCTCGAGATTGGAGTCCTTATGAATCAAAGCATGGTGCTATTTTTGCGAACATTCGAGTATTTCCAACTTTAGTTCAACAAATAAAGGAAGCTCAAAAGGATGACCCGGAGTTGGTAAAGATTATGGATAAAATTAAAGAATGTAATTTTAAGGATTTCTCTCTCAGTCCTGAAGGGGTATTAACTTTCAGAGGTCGATTGTGTGTGCCTAATGTTGATGGGGTTAAACGCCAAGTTCTTGATGAAGGCCATAAATCAAAGTATACTATTCATCCCGGGAGTACTAAAATGTATCAGAATTTGAAGCAACACTTTTGGTGGAATAATATGAAAAGGGAAATAGCGGATTATGTATCCAAGTGTTTGACATGTCAAGAAGTTAAAGCTGAACATCAAAGGCCCGTAGGATTGCTTCAACCGTTAGAGATTCCGGAATGGAAGTGGGAACATGTTACTATGGATTTTGTGACAGGGTTACCTCGTACTCGAAGAAGGTTTGATGCGGTTTGGGTGATTGTTGATAGATTGACAAAGTCTTCTCATTTTCTACCTATTGAGATTGGTTATTCTATGGAAAAGCTTGCAACCTTGTACATTAATGAGATCGTGAGGTTACATGGAGTTCCAGTGAGCATTGTATCTGATCGTGACCCTAGATTCACATCTCGATTTTGGCAAGCATTTCAGAAGACTTTGGGATCAGAGTTGAGATTTAGTACAGCTTTTCATCCTCAAACAGATGGTCAGTCCGAGAGAACTATCCAGATTCTTGAGGATATGTTGAGGGCTTGCTCAGTTGATTTTTCAGATTCTTGGGATATTCATTTGCCTCTCGTAGAGTTTGCTTATAATAACAGTTTTCAGTCCAGTATTGGGATGGCTCCTTATGAAGCCTTGTATGGGAGGAAATGTCGGTCTCCTATCTGTTGGGATGAAGTGGGAGAAGCCAAGATTTGGGGTGTTCAGATGTTTAATGATTCAGTTGAGAAGGTTAAACTTATTCGAGATCGTTTAAGTACGGCCCAGAATAGACAGAAAAGCTACGCTGATCACCGGAGGCGAGACCTTGAGTTCGAAAAAGGTGACTTTGTGTTTTTGAAAGTTTCCCCTAAGGTTGGTATTCGAAGATATGGGAAGAAAGGCAAGCTTGCTCCGAGGTATATTGGCCCATTTGAGATTCTTGGAAGAGTAGGAGATCGGGCGTATCGTCTTGCATTACCTCCTTCTCTTGATAAGATCCATAATGTGTTTCATGTTTCTATGCTTCGGAAGTACGTGTATGATCCTTCTCATGTTCTATCTGAGGTTCCCGAGGATATTGAACCGAGTATGTCTTATGAAGAACATCCGGTCCAAGTCATTGATTCGAAGGTGCAAGAATTGAGAAACAAAAGTATTCCTCTTGTTCGAGTTGTGTGGAGGAATCATAATGTGGAAGAATCGACTTGGGAGCTTCGGGAAGAGATCGAGAGGAAGTACCCTTGGTCGTTTGAGGGACTCGGTAAGTAACCCTAAAATTCGGGATGAATTTTCTTTAAGGGGGAGTGATTATAGCGACCCCAAAACCCGTTTCTATTTATTTTATATTTTTGGGGATTTTTATTTGATTTATATGTGCATTTTATGTATTGCATCATATTTTATGATTTGCATATCATACTTGATTATTTGTGTTATTTACTTAGTTAGTAAAAATAATGGTTAAAGGAGTTAAATGATTAAGTTGAAACTTTAGGGTTCTTGTTGAAATTTTAAGTTAAGGGGCTTAAGTGTTAACTTTGAAAGTTGGGTGATCAATATGTAAAATGGGTAAAAATATCTTATAAACAAGTTGCTCCTTCTCCCTCCTTCTCAGTATTCATTCTTCTTATGCAACTTTCTCTACGTTTCAACTTAGGTTAAGAAAGAAAAGGTAAGTTCGACCCATTTCGATTTAATTCTTTTTATTTACTTACCCGTTTTAAAAACTAATTATATAAAAATGATCAGGGCGTCGAATAGGTCATTTCTAGTCGAACAAAACTTATTTCAGCGGTACTTTTTCCGGAACTAGGTAAGTTACTAATTCCCCTTTAAATGTTAAAATAGTCATATATGCTATATATGATACTTCTACTTGTTAATTTTGTGATTTGGGTAATATTTGCTATACTTGTAATTTTGGGACAAAGGGAGTATATGAACTGGGTTTAGCTGGGTGTTGTAATGGTTTAGAAACCATGTTGAAAGTTGCTAATGAAAGTTGTTATTGAAAGTTGCTAAAGTTATATGTATATGTGTTATACTTGTGGGAGGGAAGGAGTAAAAATTGAACCAAGGAAGAATCTGGGATTTGGCCCAAATTAGGAGGGGGCGCACGCACCCTAGATAAGGGGGTGCACGCACCCTATTGACCAATTTAGGCAAAAAGTGGCTGATGAAGGGAGGCGTGCGCACCCTTTTGGGTGGGGGGCGCGCACCCTTAAGTGACCAAAGATAATGAGATTCTGATGATTGGGAGCGCGCGCACCCTTTTGGGTGGGGCGTGCGCACCCCCCTGTTTTCCAGGTTTGATAGTTTGTGTTATTTGGGGTACAAGAGGATAATTGTTTGTGTCGTCCTTGGGGTTGTTTAGGACCTAAACGTGAATGTGTATGACTTTTATGTCGTTGGTGAAAAAAGATTGAGTTGTGAATAAATGTCCTTATTATGGACTTTTTATCAGAAATCTTTCGTGTGCATCTTGTGATGTATTTGGCTTAGTTCCTTCTTGGATTAAATGCCCGGGTTGTGTTTAGCAAGTATTCATTACTGTGCTTCTTGTTAAAAGTCCAGCTGGTCTTGTTGTGGAGTCAGCCAATGGGAGAATTATAGTGGTACAGGTAAGTCCACTATAAGGTTTTCCATTGGAGCTTGTGAGTCAGGCGGTGGGAGAATTATAGTGGCACATAAGCCAAGTTCACTATAAGGTGTCCACTGTGCCTTCTAGTTTCCCCAGTCCAGATTGGCCTTGGATGGGATGAATTGCTCCCTTTGGTGAGTATTTGGGTTATGACTTTGTGTCATATTTCCCTCTCTGGTTACTTGGTTCTATTGGTTATGGTTTGGTTTTCGGGATCCCGGCTTCAGCTATTTATGCTGCTCAGATGGGTTTCTCAGATGGTATTCTCATCAGTTATGGTTATTGGGTAAACCTTAGCTTGGTATCCACCGGAGTGTGGGCAATGTGTTAAATGTGATATATGAGTTGATGTTATGTGCTGTATGCTATATGTTTACTTGTTGATATTGTTTCTTTATGACCATCATATCATCATGTAACGTAGTTGCATTTTAGTAGCTTACTGAGATTTATTTCACCCTTTATTTGTTTACTGTTTTAGATAAAAGCGGGTCCAGGGGATAGGACACTTGGCACGGGAGGACGTTGGATTGGTAAGAGATGGGACTTGTTTTGTGAAGGTTACATTATGTAAATGTAAACCCTTTGGGTAGAGTACCCGTACTTTCTTATGGTCACATCTATTTTGGTAAATGTTGATATATGTACATTTGTTTAAAAGTTTGTACGCCTTCGGGCTAAGTACTTTCGTTGTGAAAGTGTTTGTAAGTTTGTTTCAAGTCAAGTGAAGTCTTTGAACTTCAAATGTGTTAAACTTTCTAAAAGTATATTTCGAAAAATTTTCTAAAAGGGTTTTATAACGTCTTCCAATCGTGTCCCGAGCGTGGGGCCAAGTAGGACCACGGGTCTGGGGCGCGACATTTCTAACATTGGTTAAAAAGTTAACGGGGTTGTTAATAAATTAAGGAAAAGTTTAAATTTTTAAAATTGACCCTAAATTTCAAAATAAATCCCCTTATCATCATCTTCTTCCTCCCTTCCATCTTCATAACCCCACTTCACCAACCATGTGCCGCCACACCTCCACCCATCCACCACCGGCCAAATCTATCCACCACCCACATAAAACACTAGTTGATATTAATCAAGAAATTAACAAGTAAAAGTTATATTTGAACACCAATTTACAATAACATATTTAAATCAAAAATGCAAAAAGATAAGAAGAAAAAACAATATCTGGGTTCATAAGATCTGGGTTCTCATTCTCATCAAACTCATTCTTCAAAAACCTTGAATTATCAAGTCTTTGTTCAATCTCCACAATTTCAAATTCCTATTCGTGCCCTAATCCTAACCCCCGGTCTCTATTTACATCATCTCAAACTTTCTCTTCTTCCCCAAATTCACCCAATCCGAACCCTAGACTCATTCAAATTAAATGGGTGAGCTCTCCCAGAATCTGCCACCAACGGCGATGATCATCCACCCTCACTCTCCAGCTCCACCGACGATTCACGAAACGAAACGCATCCACGGAGCGAAGTTCGATGGCAGGGCTACTGGGACAGAAAGGGGGTAGAATTTCATCAACAAGCCGCTCCATATTCATTAAGACTCATACCTGGCCTAGTATCCCGTTGGTGACGACGCCTCTGGAACGAAGAGATCAGAGAGATCTCGTTTGATCTGCACCATCATCTTCTCTTTTTTATTTTCCTGTACTTAACTTATTTACTTATTAGTAGTATTATATTTTGTTTACAATATATATAATTATATGAGTTGTATTTATATTATTATTAGTGTTTTGATATATTAGCAATAAATAGAAAAAATATTGCTAAAACATATTTTGTATATAAGTGAGATTTTTGGTTAGTTTTCTAATTTTCATTAAGATTCAGAGGGTAAAGTGGGATAAGGGGAGTTTATTTTAAATTTAGGGTTAGTTTAAAAAATTTGAACGTAACTTTTCCTTAATTTATTAACAGACTTGTTAACTTTTTAACCAATGTTAGAAATCTCAGGGAAATTGATAATAAAACTATAGTACGCATGGTACATTTACTTAGTTCATAGTACGCAGGTCCATTTTGTAGTTTACTCGTGTAACAACTGTGTTACTTATAAAGTAACATTGTTTATAAGTAAACTTAACACCAGTTTTACCAAAAAAAAAAAAAAAAACTCTTTTTACTCATCTTTCAACTGTATTACTAACTATAAATACGTGTAACACTAACAATAACTAAATGTAATTATCGTTATACTGAAATGTAATAGTGTTTTTGCAGAATATTTTTTATTTTTGAGTATTTTGATTTTATTTTTTGAAAGAAAGCAACATTTGAAAAATAACAACTTATATATATATATATATATGAATGTAATTATTTGTACAAGTAAATGTAACACTTTAGTAGATGAAATTGTAACAGATTCTATAGATAATGTAATACTTTTACATGTATCATGATAAATTGAACCCACTGTAACTATTATTTGAAAACATATGGATATACTAATATAGAAGTAAATGTAACTGTTTTACAATGTTATTATACAAGTAAAATGTAACATTCGTTTATAAAAATTGTTACTTTATTATTTTTACAACGTTACTAATACAAGTGTTTTTAGTTCTAAAGTGTAAATGGTTGAATTATTACTTTTCTATACATATACTATGTTACAATTATGTATAAACAGTGTTACATATAAGTAACACGTTCATTACATTTTAGTTATAATAAGTACTGTGTTACTTTTGGCAAATGAAGTAAACATAAAAAAAAAACTATTACTTTTCTGTATATATGTATTACTTTTATGTATACAAATTGTTACATATAAGTAACACGTTTGTTACATTTAGTTATAGAAACCATTACTTTTGGCAAATCGAAAAAAATACAAAAAAAAAATAAATATAAAAACTAAAAAAAAAAAAAATGCCTGCAGGTCATGGTGTTTTTTCATACAAGTTTTTGTCTTTGCTTTTTGTTTGTCTCAAAAAATTTATCTTATTTTTAAAATTAGAAATTTATAATACCAAAATATTTAAAATTTTTAATATAATTTTATAAAATTTGAAAACTAAAATAAAATTATCAATTTACAACTACTTTACGGAAACTATCTTAATTTGTATTATTAATTTGACTATATATTTACATAAAGGTTTACACAAAAAATTGTGTTATTAATTATCAATTGACTATTTTGTTACACTACATTGATGTTTGGACCAAGAGAAAATATCATCTTAGAGATATTACTCCCTCCGTCCCGGATTAATTTAAGGTTCTTAGTTTGACTTTGCACGTTTATTAAGAAATCAAGTGAAAAACAAAGAAAAATGGGTTAACAAAAGTAGAGATGTGTGGATATAATTGTCAAAATACTATTCATAAAGCAAATTGGTGAAAAGTATGGTACCATGCAAGTAGTAGTTTTTTTTGTAATTAAATGAATTTTTTGAGGGTAAGATTATTCAAAGCACTATTCATATTTTGTCATTTTAGGAATAAAACAACTAAAAAACCTTAAACTGGGACACATCAAAAAAAAAAAAAAGTTAGAACCTTAAACTGGGACGGAGATAGTATTAATTATTGGGTAATAATATTATATGGAGGTGATAATGTATAATAAGATGTTTTGGGTCGGGTTGGTAATAAAAGAGTAGGGTCAGGTGGGAATAACCTAAATAAAGATCTATCTCATGTCGCTAGTGTCGGCAGTCTGATATCATTTAATTTGTGTAACCTTTCAAGATGTATACTAATAATCTGATTCATTCAATGGATAATCATATGTATAGTTCACAGTGAAACTCTATAAAACGCTATTATTGTAATAAATCTTAGTGAACCTCACTTATAAAAACTCATCCAACGGATTATAGAGTTTATCTACTAGTTTTCAATATAATTTTTCACTATGTGTATCATCGTCCTTCAATTCAACTAGTTCCTAGAAATTTTATTTCCATACTATCACTTCTTTAAAGAAGAAACTGAGCGTCTATCACTCGTTTATCCAGTACTTTAAACCAAAACAAAACATTGAATTCCTTCTGCTAAAGACAACCACAAGCATTATGTTAACAACAAAACTTTCTACTCCAAACTACCAAGTTTAGCATTTCAAAACACATTTGAGCACCACAAACACAAACTTAACATCCAAATCCGAGAAATTAAACAGCATAAAATTTTAGCAAAAGAATTGCCAATGTTTTCCACCATCACAACTAAAACCATTGTAGTTAAGGTCACAAGAACAAACAAAGTAATAAACTCATACAACTACACCACAGTAAACTAAACAAAAGGTTCGGTTCAGTAACAACCCCCCCCCCCCAAACACATTTTCACAATCATCGGTTCATGATTTACTCTTCATACTCCTCTTCCTCATACTCGGCCTCTTCATCAGCAGTAGCATCCTGGTACTGCTGATATTCAGACACCAAATCGTTCATGTTGCTTTCAGCCTCGGTGAACTCCATCTCGTCCATCCCTTCCCCAGTGTACCAATGCAAGAAAGCCTTTCTCCTGAACATAGCAGTAAACTGCTCGCTCACACGCCTAAACATCTCTTGAATAGATGTTGAGTTGCCAATGAAAGTCGAAGCCATCTTCAGACCAGTTGGTGGGATATCACAAACAGTTGACTTGACATTGTTGGGGATCCACTCAACAAAGTAGGAAGAGTTCTTGTTTTGGACATTCAACATCTGCTCATCAACTTCCTTGGTGCTCATCTTTCCACGGTAAATTGCTGATGCGGTCAAGTAACGGCCATGGCGAGGGTCAGCAGCACACATCATGTTTTTGGCATCCCACATTTGCTGGGTGAGCTCTGGGACAGTGAGGGCACGGTATTGCTGGGAGCCACGTGAGGTGAGAGGAGCAAAACCAACCATGAAGAAGTGAAGACGGGGGAATGGGATAAGGTTGACAGCTAGTTTCCGGAGATCGGAGTTAAGTTGTCCTGGAAACCTTAGACAGCATGTAACGCCAGACATGGTTGCAGATATCAAATGGTTGAGATCACCAACTGTTCAATTAGAGGGGAAGAAAAAATCAGTATTAAAAACAATCAAATCTATCCTGACAGAGTATATATTTCATCGCCAGATAACGCAAAGTAAATGAATCATCAAAATTTTAATAGCAACAAAAGTCTAGGGTTATATCGTTATTAAAAAAAACAAAACAAAAAACTGAGCATATAAATTGAGAATACTTACAACTTGGGGTGGTTAGCTTGAGTGTTCTAAAGCAAATATCATACAAAGCCTCATTATCAAGCACCATACACTCATCTGCATTCTCAACAAGTTGATGAACAGACAAGGTGGCATTATAAGGCTCCACAACTGTATCTGAAACCTTGGGTGAAGGAAACACAGAGAATGTCATCATCATCCTGTCGGGGTACTCTTCCCTAATCTTTGAAATCAAAAGTGTCCCCATTCCAGATCCAGTTCCACCTCCAAGAGAATGGCACACCTGAAACCCTGCAAGTTATAAAACATTAGCATTTTAGTAATTTTGTTATTCCTGCAAGTGAACCAACCATAATATGTCAAGCTATGCATTGTAGGAATAACTAGGAACAGAACAGATGAATTAATCTTATAATGCAATCCATATAAGTGTGCTATTAAAATATAGTGCATTTTTCGTGACAACACAAATTGAACAAATCAAGCCATTACCTGCTAAATGTTCCAAAAGAAATCAATCTAAACAAAAACCAGATCAAGATTTTCCTCATTACAGATCAGCAATTTATGTGATTGTCAAAAAAACTCAACAAATTATAGACACTTCCATAATCATTTAAAACAATAATTCAAATATAGTACTCCCTCCATCCCACAATGATATTCTCATTTGGCATTTTTCATTGTCCCAAACATTTCTACAACCTAGGATTAGAAGTGCAGAAACAAAACATGACTAGTGAATCAAGTGTTTATATCCTTAAAAAAGTTTGAATGATCAAATGTGAAGATCATTTTATGTGTTTATAAAGCATACATCAAAGCAGAAAGGTACTATTTGACCTTATATAAATATTAAGTCCAACCAGATCCATTAGATATTTTACAGATATAACAATACAGTCAAAAGATCTGTAGATATATATGTACTACACCAATAAACTACAGCATAAATGGAATGAAGCCGAATGTACAGTAAAATATTCTAGATCTAAACGGTAAAACACTCATTTATGCTCACCAGCGAATCAGTCATACCTAGCATATCAGTTATCAACAAAAAAGAACAGATATGAATTGTACATCACAACCATTTCAGATCTAAACCTTCTATACACAGAAAGCTCGGAAATAATCACAGATCAAACAGAAATGAAACCTACGGTGCAACATTACAGATCTACAGATGTATAGCATACCTTGTAAGCAGTCACAATTCTCAGCCTCCTTCCTAACGACATCGAGAACCGAGTCGATCAACTCCGCTCCTTCGGTGTAATGACCTTTCGCCCAGTTGTTACCGGCACCGGACTGTCCAAAAACGAAGTTATCAGGCCTAAAGATCTGGCCGTAGGCGCCAGATCTAAGACTGTCCATGGTCCCAGGCTCCAGATCCATGAGCACGGCGCGAGGAACGAACCGTCCACCGCTCGCCTCATTGTAATAGACGTTGATTCTCTCGAGCTGGAGCTCTGAATCGCCGGTGTACTTTCCGGTAACGTCGATACCGTGCTCTGCGCATACGACCTCCCAAAACTTGGCACCGATTTGGTTACCGCACTGGCCGCCCTGGATGTGGAGGATTTCTCTCATTTTTGCGAAAGGAGAAGGAGAGGGAGTTCTAGGGTTAGGAAAGGAGGAGAATTGAAAGAGAAAGAGAGTGTGTGTATAGTTGTAGAGAGAGAAAGGAAGGAGGGGGAAATGAGGGGTTTATATACAGGGAGGGCTGAGTGTGTGTGAATTTGGGGCGGAGGGGTAAAATGGGAATATGGGTAAATAAGATATTATTAGCGGTTCTTGCCTTTCGCTTTTTGAAATTCAAATTTTTTTTGTGATGTCGTGAAAGGGATGGTTATGGTAAGATTAGAAAATTAGTAAACATCGAAGGGCGCGGATGAATTAACGGGTCGAAGATCCGACGGCTGATATCTAGGGTTCTTTTTAAAGGGTTGGTTTTTAACCTCTAATGTTACAAGGAACACCCTTGATTTTCTCTGGTTGTCATGACTTGTCTCATGGGTGGTTATTTTGTACTACACTTGTTAAAAATGTAAAATAAAATTTCATTTTCTTAACAAAAATTGAAATTTACTTCATTGGAGCATTAAATTGTATTTGTGTTGCTTTCATAGTTGTATTTTCCTCCACATCATGAGACTTGCCCGTTCACGGTTCGGCAAAAACTAAAACCGTATATGGATCGTTAACTCGCGGTTCAACGGTTCACGGTACGGATCACCGGTTCATCTGATTCATCTTTTTTTTAAAAAAAAAAAAACACATTTTGAACAGTTTTTAAGAATTTAAAACGTATGTTTTTCTTTTAATTATTTTTTGATGCATTATAATTATTTTACTTTGTATAAATATTAAGGAAATTTTGAATTACATATCTTTTAAAAGGAATTAAGAGGTGTTAGTGATGAGATTATAACTATTATTAGTGCCTATGCACCACAAGTAGGGTTGGACGCATCTATTAAACAAGAGTTCTAGGAAGATTTAGAAGAGGTTGTGCAACGCGTACCTAGTGGTGAGAAGTTAGTCGTTGGTGGCGATCTTAATGGACATGTGGGCTCTAGTCGACACGACTTTGAGAGCATTCATGGAGGTTTTGGTTTTGGGGAGAGGAATGAAGCAGGGGACGGGATCCTGGAGTTTGCGATGGCATATGACTTGAGTATAATTAACACTTGGTTCAAGAAGAGAGAATCACACTTGGTGACCTATAGAAGTGGAGGTAATGCAAGTCAGATTGACTTCTTCTTAGTAAGAAATGCTTGTAGAAAGAGTTACACTGACTGTAAGGTTATTCCAGGTGAAAGTACTGCAACTCAACATAGACTTGTGGTACTTGATTTTCGAAGTAGGAGAATTTCAAGGAAGAGAAAACCACTAGTAGAACCTAGAATCAAGTGGTGGAGGCTTCAAGGGGAGAATCAACGGATATTTCTAGCTAAGATGGCCACTACTGGTATTTGGTCGTGTAATATGGAGGATATGGATATAGATTCAACCTGGACTAAGATGGAGCATACCATAAAGGAGGTGGCAAGAGAAATCCTTGGAGAATCTAAAGGAAGTGTGCCACAAAGTAAGGACACATCATGGTGGAACGAGGAAGTAAAGCAAGAGATAAAGAGCAAGCGAGAATGCTATAAATTATTGGGAAAATGCAGGAGTGAGGAGAACTATGAGAGGTATAAGGAGGCTAGAAGAGAAGCAAAGAAAGCAGTAAAAGATGCAAGAGCAAAGGTGAATCAGAAACTTTATGATAGATTGGATACAAAAGAAGGGGAAAAAGACATCTATAGACTTGCTCGTATGAGGGATAAGAGGACACGAGACATTGGGGGGGGGGTTAAATGTGTTAAAGATGTAGACCAAAGAGTGTTGGTCGGGGATAAAGAGATAAAAGATAGGTGGAGTTCGTACTTCAATACCTTGTTTAATGGCAATCAAGAGCAGGATATTGGAGATGTGACTATCCCTTCTAGTATGATTAATCGAGATTTTATGCGGCGAATTCAAAAGGGTGAAGTGGAAATGGCGATGAAAAAGATGGGATTAAAGAAAGCCGTAGGGCCGGATGGAATACCAATTGAGGTGTGGAGATGTTTTGGGGAGAGGGGAATAGATTGGTTAACAACACTATTCAACAAGATATGGAGAAGTAACACAATGCAATTGGAGTGGAGAAAAAGTACCCTAATCCCTTTGTATAAGAACAAAGGTGATGTCCAAGATTGTGCCAACTATCGAGTGATCAAACTAATGAGCCATACTATGAAACTTTGGGAAAAAGTGATTGCACAACGGCTAAGAAAAATTGTGAATATTTCGGATAACCAATTTGGATTTATGCCCGGCGGATCGACTATGGACGCAATCTATCTTATGAGACAAATCATGGAGAAATATCGAGAAAAAAAGAAAGATTTGCACATGGTTTTCATTGATTTGGAGAAGGCGTATGATAAAGTGCCAAGAGAGGTACTTTGGTGGGATTTAGTAAAGAAAGGTGTTTCAAAAAAATATATTGATATTATCAAGGACATGTATAATGGAGTTAGTACTAGTGTACGGACAAGCGTTGGGAAGACAGAAGAGTTCCCTATCACGATTGGAGTGCATCAAGGCTCTGCACTTAGTCCCTTTCTCTTTGCCCTGATAATGGACGAAGTGACGAGGTCAATCCAAGATGATATTACATGGTGTATGTTGTTCGCAGATGATATCGTGCTGATTGATGAGACAAAAGAAGGTGTTGAAAGTAAATTGGAGTTGTGGAGACGCACTTTGGAATCTCGAGGTTTTAGGTTAAGCAGAAGCAAAACTGAATATATGGAGTGTAAATTTAGCAAAGTTGGAAGCAGAGAGGCAGGAGTGATCACATTCGATGGAGAGATTGTCCAAGCTTCCGAGTTCTTTCGCTATCTTGGATCTATTATCCAAAAAGATGGAGAATTGGATGGAGATGTGGCTCATAGGATTAAAGCAGGTTGGTTGAAGTGGAAGAGTGCCACAGGGTTTCTTTGTGATCGTGGCATGCTAAATAGATTAAAGGGAAAATTCTATCGTACGGCAATTAGGCCCGCACTGCTTTTATGGCACTGAATGTTGGGCCGTGAAACAGTGTCATATTCATAAGATGAATGTAGCGGAGATGCATATGCTACGATGGATGTGTGGGCATACAAGAAAGATCGATTGAGAAATGAGGTGATCAGGGGTAAAGTAGGAGTTGCGCCCATTGAGGATAAAATGAGGGAGCATCGTCTAAAGTGGTTTGGTCATGTGAGACGTAGACCGAGTGATGCACCGGTTAGGAGGCCTGAAGAGTGGAGAAGTGATAAAATGGCGAGGGGTAGGGGAAGACCCAAGCAAACTTGGATTAAGGTGATTGAAAATGATATGAGTTTACTCGGAGTGGATGAAGATGTGGCGTTGAAGAGGCCGGAGTGGAGGGCAAAAATTCATGTGAATGATGGGGGTTGATCGTACTTTTTATTATTATTATTTATTTTATTTTATTTTATTTTATTTTATTTTATTTTATTTTCTCCATCTTTTTCTCTCTCTCTCTCTCTCTCTCTCTCTCTCTCTCTCTCTCTCTCTCTCTCTCTCTCTCTCCCTTTTATCACGATGACATATGAGGATTCATGTTAGCCGACCCCAAATTATTTTGAGACTAAGGCTTTGTTGTTGTTGTTGTTGTTGTAGTGTAATGAAAAGATTTTGGAAAAAAAGGGACAGTACCATTATAATTATATTAATATTAAGAAAATTCACATAGTGGGGACACAACCAACCTTACCCTTTTATAATTAAGGGGGACATTTAGGAGCCTTGTGAGCATCCACGATGGGAGCTTTTTAGGAGCATTTTACTTTTGTTAAAGAGCTCTTTAGAGCTTTTTACTATTGTGAAACTTTTTAAATAGCTCTTTGGCTAAAGAGTTGCTCTTTGTAGAAAGAGTTGCTCTTTGTAGAAAGAGTTGCTCTTTGTAGAAAGAGCTCTTTCATGTAGGTTTTACATTAATACTCACCAACTCCCTAGTTAATGAAAGAGCTCTACCATTGTGAAAGTTTTTAAAAAACTTTTTTATCAAGTTGAAAAATGATTTGGCATATTGAAATTGTAAAAAAGCTTTTCAAAGAACTCTTACTATTGTGGATGTTCTAACCCAAAATTTTCTAAAATATTTTTAATTTATACAGTATGAATTGTCGGTACAAACCGCCGGTTTTGGAAGCCAAACCGCCTAGGAACCGTAAACCGCCGGTTCACGGTTCATCCGGTTCAACGGTTTATCCGGTTTACGGCTTTCAATAGTTCAAAACCGTCGGTTCATCCGGTTTAAACGTGAACTATGGGCATGTCTATCGTGATAATTGCTTAAAACTAAAATATCTTTTTTAGGGCTTTGTGCTAATTTTTGTGATGTAAGATTCAATTATTTTTAAAAATTAATTATTATTTTTTTAAACAAACGACAAGCCGAATTCATTCACAACAATAAAAGAGATGGCACTCCACATCGATCGAATGCTCATCCCAAATATAAGTAGATGTTTCATGTCTTAAACTACAACAATGATTTTTTTTTATTGTAACTTTGAGACATACGGAATCTACTCCAATAGCAACCTGGAAACTGCCTCCATACGGCATTCGAGAAATCCCACATCGGATAGTATTTTTCACTGAGTTCTTTATCGACTTGAAAATCCGGGGTGAAGAGACGCCCACAAAACATCTCAAAATCCGCAAAACATTCTTGCGATGAAAGAACATAAACAATCATTCCCTTGTGATAGAATACGAGATTCATCGTAATTAGAAAAATAAAACAAAAACAAACAAACAACAACTCTCGACGAGGAGAGAAATCAACGGCTCTCAACTTAGGAGAGAAATCAACGGCTCTCAACTTAGGAGAAAAACTGATTATATACTAATAAACTATATATAATTGAAAACAACAACACACTGTTTGCAATGTCTATTGAAATTACAAACACTTGTATTGTTGGAGATTGAAAGAAGAAGATCAAGGAAGAAGATGAAGTAAGAAATTGATGGAGTTGAGAGAAGTTTGAGAGAGAGGTTTGTGGATGTTAACTGATGATAATTTAATCAAATTTAAAATGACATTTCTTTTAAAAAATTAAAATCACTTAACTAAACATTTCATAAGATTACAAATGAAAACCAAATGAAAGAGAAGTGGAATACAAGTTGAAATGAAAAATAACAAGTTCTATCTAGGAGTTTGCTAGAAGTAGAAATGAAGGAATAAAGTGGATAGTTGAAGCTTGATATACATTGTAGGTTGCCTCTCTAACACCTTAAGGTTTTAGAGGAGTTAGTTACTTAACATGGTATCAGAGCTGGCCCTTTACACGTGCGAGCCCAAAGTTCGGCCCACGATGATCTAGCCCCACGTCACCCAATTATATGTCCACGCGTAAGCCCAAAGTTCGGCTATGCGTGAGGGGGCGTGTTGGAGCAATTATCTCATATCGGGAATTAACTTGCCAAAGCCTGACTATATAAAGATCCAGGGGTCACTCCTCCCATTGCCAATTGGTTTTATGATGAAACCTCAGACTATAGCAGCTTAAATTGTTAGACAATAATAATATTTCTGAACTACTTTGAAGAATATCATTATGTTAACTTTTTGGAAAAATATTAAGGGTGTTATAAATTTCAATTATGATAAAGTCAAACCGCAACTAATCATAATGTCAAAAATATTTTGTACTGTGTAATATGAATAGGAGTATTAGCTAACATACAAAGGATGATCTCCAATAGACATAAAAAAATTTGTTACTCCATCTGTTTTAGAATAAATTTCATAGTTGATAAGTTAATGTTTTTAAACTTTTAGTTATGTTTCCTTAGTCTCAATATATTCATAAAGGTAGAGAGACATCTCTTATGACAATGCAATGCTTGTGCCTATTAGAATGGGTAGAATAAGAAGATCACTAAACTTCATACCCCATTTTTTATAAGACGACATTTATTTGGGAATAAAACAAAAATAAAAAGTAAGACATTTATTTCGGAACAGAGATAGTACAATGAACGAATAATCATCAAAGATAAGTCCATGAAGAAATGGGCTCATGTTCTTTTTAGGTAGTCAGTTGTATTTCTCTTAATTCGTTAATATGTAAGCAAAGAATAGCTAAAACTTTGACGGGGAAAATGGTTGCACTTTATCGTCAACTACATGGCGGTCATTTATTTATTTTAAATTATGGAGAGGCTTAATTGCATATCCACTAAAGATTAGGGGGTGAATTGCTATTTGAAAACTCGTGTTACACTTTCGCAATTTTGGTTTCTAACGGCGTAAATTTGCCGGTTGATTCCTAACAATATCATCTTGTTGCAGGTTGATTCCTAACAATATCATCTTGTTGCAGTATAATATAAAACATCGTCAAGTTGTTAATCTTCTAAAAAATCAAAGTCATGTATCACGCATATAACTTTTTAAGAGATGTTTTGGTTATTTTCACGAGAAAAAAAGAATGGATGGAGTATGTATTTAACTTTTATTAATCTATTATTTACGAATACTTTAACCCATCTAAAACTCATTATCCTTACTTCACGCTTTGTCTCTACCTCCACCGCTCCTCCTCATCTAATTTCCCCACTTCCACCCCCGACTATGACTCGTATCCGGCGGTTCCAACCGAAGTCAACATTCTCTCCCTATCTCGTAATTGACTTGTTCTATTTGAAATTTTTCAAACACGAAATTTTTGATTTTATTTTGATGCTATTGTGATTTGGACACATTTGTTGATGGAAAACATTTTTCAAATAAACCTATTTGAACGAAAAATTGAATCAATTGTAAGGTCTTCCCCCCCCCCTCCTTTTTTTTTTACATCTCAAAGTGTATATTAATGATTATTTGTATGATTCTGGCTTAGATCTATATATTTTGATGAAGATTGTGTGTGGGTGTGTAAATATTCTAAAGAATATTGGGTTGAATGCGAGTATGCAATGCGCTAGGAATAGAGAGTGTGTGGTTGTGTACTAATGTGGGAAGCGTCAGGGGAGCAGTTTCGGATCAATTTATTTTTTGATTTTCTTAGGGTGGGAATATTTCTTGATATTTTGATTGAAAATTTCTCTTAATTTGAAGGGTGTGCGTGCAATAGCTATCGGGTTGGTGGTGGTTGGCTTAGGTTTGTAGTGGTGAACCGGTGGTTGTGGTGAGGGTTCATTGAAATCAACAATGGGTTAAAAATTAGGTTTAAAAAAATGGATTTTGCCTAACGAGAATTAGTCATAAACTAACTGTAACATGTCTTATAAAATGATCAAAATGCCTCTAAAAAGTCATATGCCAAGAATTCTGGGTAGTTCTAGCCTTATACTACTCAGAATTCTTGCATGAGACCCTGCATTTTGACTTCGTCTATCAATGACACAAGTACACTTGTATGAACATTATTAATGTTGGTACATAATCTGGCACCTTTATAATTAGATCATTAAATTCTAAAAACTTAAAGAACAATTCAAGGTAGGTACTACAAAAAAATGCGCTAATTATAGCTTATAAAACGATTGTTAGAGCCGAAAATGCCCAAAAAAATATGTATAATTACGTGTCATCAGTAAAACCGGTGATAAATTAAATTATTATGATTGACATTACTGTAATGTTATCATGCATATAATTTCGTTGAGTGAGACCAAAAAATGATGTATAGCATTTGATTAATTTTACAGGTGATTTTATTGCAATATTTAGATTGCTTGCTAATTGAGGCATTCTCTGGACCCATGGAAAAGCACACAGGTCATTTGCCCCCACAACAATCCTTACACTTAAAAAGCTTGCTTAAAAGGGCTACCATAATAAATCCACCCTTGCAAACATAGTCTCTCCAAACCTTCTTTATTGGATAAGTCTCTTTTAAGTTACAAGGTCAATATCCCAAACAAAAGGATGAGAACTGGACCAGTCAAAGTTGATTAAAGTACTCTCTCTCTCTCTCTCTCTCTCTCTTTCTCATGTTACAACATTGTCATAAAACGATTTCTATTTATTCTAAAAAGAATTACATTCTAAATTGTCAGTAAATCAGACCAAAGAGATAACATATAATAATAAACTCAAATCAACAAGTAAGAACACAGATTTTACGTGGTTCACCAACAACCAATTGGCTACGTCCACAGGCAAATGCCAACTACCTCGCAGACTGATCCATTAGCCATATAAATACGGTCTCCATCTTTCTGCTTGTATGTTGTAAACTGCTCCTTACGCGAACACATGCGATAAAAAAAACTCCTGAATCAAGAACCCATGCAACTTTCTTGCACGCTTCTTCTTCAGTCACTAGGGCATAATCACCATCCTCATTCAGATTGTCACTGCTCGCCATCGCTGCAGCCGACTCAGAATTCTTCAGATGCGGAGTCAGATGTACAACTCTGAAATCTAACCAGATTATTGCCTCGGGCAATACATATTTTGTATCTACTTCTAGATCACTAGAATAGATTACACCAGATGTTAGATCTTCAGATTATACCAGATAATTAAATTTTGATCACAAAGCCCTAGCTTCAGATCTCTGTCTTCAGATGCAGATACCGGACACTAGAACGTTCCAGATGCGTTCTTGGATCACCAACGAACACCATATGAACTTCCAGATTCAGATCTACCAGATTTTCTATTGCTAGCACAGATGAGCAATCACTATTGCTCTCAGATTTATTGATTCTCGATCCTCTACAGTGCAGAGTTTCAGAATAACTAAGAAAATCTCAAACTCAAATATGTCAAGAGGCAACAAAATACAATACCAGATGCGTCCAACCTAGACACCCAGATTTCTGCACGGACCCTGCACGCGGACTGCACGGAAACTGCACGCGGACTGCACGTTTTCTGCACGCGATCTGCACGTCCAATGCACAATGTTCTACCATAAAATAAATCTTTTATTCTTGTCACACTTATCAATCTTCGGGTCCATCCCGGAGTCCATCTCTTCTACTGCAGCGGAATGCCTTGATCTTTCTCACCTAATCAGGCTCTGGTGCCGCTTGTCAGTAAATAAGACCCAAGAGATAGCAGATAATAATGAACGCAAATCAACAAGTAAGAACACAAATTTTACGTGGTTCACTGATGCAGACACAATGGTGCTGACTTTTTTGGACTCGTTTGAGCGACAACGCGGTAATGGGCATAACTTTCGACTCCGGAGGAGTTACGGGACGCACAACATATCAAAACGAGCGTCTTTTCGAGAAGAACAAAGGTCATCGGGATTTGCCCCTTGACGAGGCCCATAAAAGGGCCAAAATCCACTTCTAAGGGCCTCAACGGCCTTCTGAAGTTTTATCCTTTTTTTTTTTTTTTCCCTCCAGTTTTTGGACTTTTTCGTAATTTCGCAGTTTAGGCTTTATTTTCGAGTAGTTTTTTTTTTTTTTTTTTTTTTTTGACTTTAAATACATTGTTCTAGGGTTTTTGAATGCAGTTTATGCCGTTTTATAATATTGATCATTCTCTTTCAATTTTCTCGAGCGAAAATTGTCGATTAATTGCTGAATTTCTCGAGCGAAGTACAATAGTTAATCTCTATCCCATCTTCTGCTACGTCATTCACCAACAACCTATTGGCTACGTCCACGGGCAAAGGGAAACATATATTATTATGGCGGAGAAACAATTACAAGAAGATGATCACACTAATCCATGTTTGCATGAACTTTGATCATAAAGTTCCTAGCAATGCAAAACCCTAGATCTAGAATTATTGATCTCTCTCTCTCTCTCTCTCTGTCATTGAATCACACAGAAAAATACTAATTTATGGCTAGTATTTATAGCGCTAGAGACCTAAACCAGAAGACATAATGAGCCTTAATTAAATCCCAAAAGATTTAATTACTTTCCTTTTTCTTCTCATTTTTGACTTCTTTTTCAAAGTCATACTCTAACATAAATAAATAAACTGTCTTAATACAATTCTAGCATAGTGAAGACAATGTGCGAATGAGTAAGACACACAAGGGCAGAGAAGAATGGAAGAACATCGTTTGAAAAATTAAATTATCTAGAAATAGAACACTATATTGCAGAAAGGAAAAAAGGGCTACATATAATATAAAGAGACCAAACTTGCTCCGTCCCAAAAAGATAGTCTCATTTTGACTGTTTATGTTCAACAAAAATGAACTTTGACCAAACATTAGTGTCAATCTAATGATTCTAGTGAAATTCTAAAAGTTGTAATTGATTAATCATTAAGTGATTTATCAATAACACATTTTAAGATTTTATTGTGATGATTAGATTGGCACCAATGTTTGGTCAAAGTTCATTTCTGTTGACCATGAAAAATCAAAACGAGACTATCTTTCTGGGTCAGATGGAGTATTATTTTTGTCTAGCACATTGTATACCATCATTGATCCGACTGTGATTTTTTATGACCGACATATAATTATGTCATGAATAATAAATAACTGTTGAATCAGTCATGACGTAAATAATACTCCCTCCGTCTCAAAAAGATAGTCCACCTTTTTTCATTGTTACTATGAGGGAAATTTGAGCAGTTATAAATACTACTTATAATTATGTTAATGTGAATCTAAAAATTGATATTAATAGTATTTATAATGGTGTATCAACAACAATTTAAAAAAAATCATTGGAATAATTAAAAGTAGCCTTAATTATTACTCAAAGTTCTTTCGTAAAACACATAAAAATAGGGGACTATCATTCTAGAACAGAGGGAGATTGATATATAAAAATGATACTACTTCATTTTAAAATGAATATTAGAAAAAATAAAATTACTTTGAGTAACTATTAATTCATTAAATATTTATTTTAAGATAGAAATAACACAAAGTATCTAATCTATAGTACAAATAAAACTTAAATTCTGAAAATAAGTCATTTTCTATGGGGCAAAGAAAAAAGACATGTTCTCTAGATAAGTGAAGTCACTCTCTTTCCGACTACCTGGCAATTTAAGGATCTGCCTCATTTATAGAGGAATCTTTCTCACATGGTGAGACCATTCCTTTGCAGTTAATATTCCTTTGCTTGACAACATCAATTTTTAACTTTTATTTTTCCACCCCTCTTTTCAAACTGCATTTAAAAAAAAAAAAAAAAAAAAAAAAAAAAAAAATCTCTATAAATAGGTACAAATTTCACTAGATTTCGACAAAAAAAAAAAATCTCCCTCTTTTGTGAAATGGATCCTAATAACAACCATTAAAAACCTTTTTATTATTATTATTAATTATTATTATTTTACTATTAGACACATGGGCATTTTATGTAACTTAGGTACTTGAATTTTCTTTTTTTTTACAAATCCCCCATTAACGAATGCAATTCAGTACCATATAATATAAATCTCCATCAGTCCTAAAATAAATATCTATTTTCTTAAGATACTTGAATTTTCATCATTTTTTTATTTATTTTTTTTCAAATTTTACTTATCAAAAAAATTAAGGTGCATATTCGATTTCTATCATCAACCCTTACAATACGAGCTCTCGTTTTGAACATATGATTCTCAATTCCCCACTATTCCCAGATGCCACCTTTCTAACAAAAACCTCAAGTCACAGCATTCAGGACAAAACCCCCAAAAAAAAAGACAGCAAGGTTTGATTAAGATCCCAATCCAGAGTTAAAATTGAGATCCCCCACAAGCATAATGTAAATTAGATAAGGATGTGTATTCATAGTCAATGTCAATCCTTCTGGATCTATTTCTGTTGGACAACTAACTTCTAACAATTAGTGGGGCCAACACTCACGTGTTCTACCAATCTCAGATCAGATCTATTCCAGCCTGTCACTCTTCTCACCATTCTTCTTCTTCTTCTTCTTATTAGTATTATTATTATTATTAATTTGAGAAATTCTGACCATTATCTAAGGGGGGTAAAAAAAAACATGACAACAACAAAGATGGTCCGGTCGGCCCTTGCTTGACAGTTGAGTGTTGACCTTAATAAACCAAGAGAAATACCCATTATTCAACTACTGGAAGTCTTGAACAGAAAGAATATACTAGTGATTACAGAAATGAAAATAATACTGGATTTCTGACATTTCCTTTTCCAAAATTCACAAAAAATTTGAACACTAATGAATATTAAGGTGCAAGAATCATACTAAATGTGCAAGAACCGAGCCAACGACACAAGTATAAAGCAATTATGCAGTGGGACTGCAAAATGTTTTACATACAACAATGAAAAAACCATTTAAAAGGACAATTGTTCCCAGGAGACAAACCTTGCTGAGGCTACATGAAGAATGTCCAGCAACATCAACACCTGGAAATCCGCACCAAACTCACTGCATACAAAGATTAAACAGCAGGCAAAGGTGGCAAGATTCCTTGGTTGACATCTACCAAAAACTACAAAACACTATACCTTGTTGAACATGAAGAATCCCTACTAACAGGAAGATAAGACGCTTAAAAGGTGAGTTAGATTGAGAATCACAGTCTACAAATCCAATCCCTTAAAGAAGAAAAGAAGAAAACTCATAGATTTCAGAATAAACAAAAATGTCCAAGCAACGGCAAACTACCAGTCAAGTCACTATGATCTTTTTCTACAAGTAAAAATGCTCTAAAATGATAGTCCCCTTTGACGCAAGTGAAGTCAGTTGTTGTGGGTAATTTAGGAAGTTAATTGAGATATTTAACGTTCAATTTTAGAAATGAGACCAACTTTGTGGGACAAACAAAAATAGAAAGAGGGACTCTCATTTTGGGACAGAGGGAGTAACTATTATGTTCCTCTGTACTCTTATCTGTCAATGGTAAGTATTAGATCCTCACAACTTAGGTATGAACCTTTATGCAGGTGGATAAGTAACCAATTGCAAACCCAGACCAGTTCAAATATAGAATGTATTCATTCTTCGGGCCTACCCCCCCCCCCCCCCCCCCACACACACACACACACTAAAAACTGCAATCCGTAATAGATACATCTCTTCTACCTATATATTCATGATGCTGAATTTGTGTTTTACGCTACTATGTGGCACTACTTGCGCACGTCATCTATGTAAGAGCTACAGTGATAATTTGACAGAATCCTACATTCACAAATTTAAAACAATTCATTTGGTATGTCAGAGGGAAGTGACAAGTTCCTAAAAGATTTTGAAGGAGCAGGTTTTGAAGGATCATTTTGAGGGAAAATTTCACACTATATATACCAAGCACGAGTAATAGCAACAGCAGAAGAAACATCTAGCTAAGAAAGGAATGAAATAAAAGCACATTCCTGAATTTAGTCCTTCAAGACACCCTACTAACAACTACCTTTACGATAACAAAAAAACTCTAAATACAATAGGTAAAGAGACTGAAACAGCACTTCAAACTACTGAAGTTACTATCCTACAAAGCGTAATCTATTGTCAACAATCACACACAATAACAGGGACCCTTCTTGTGTGTGTGTGTGGGGGGGGGGGGGGGTAACGTTACCAAAGAGATGGATGAAGGAACCAAAACAAAGAAAAAAACACGTGAATGTCATGCAGTAAAAACATGAGAAAAATTACAAGGAAAAAGAAAGGAATTAAATCGCTATTATTCATGCTTCACGATCTTGATTCGGCGAGGTTGACTGAAGGATGACGATTTCACATTCATCTCGAATCAAAGGAAAGGAACTTAGCTAGGAGAAAAGAAAAGGAATTCTCTGTTGAAATTATGATCTAAAACATGTTCCATAAAACTGTTTAGGGGTTGTTAGAGTACCTAAATATAATTTCTGGTTCTAAATCTTACAGATTTTGATTTGCAAACATTAACGTGATGCTGCTTCACGAGCGGATTTTTTATTTAACAGCTAGGACAAGTACTAATTCACATACTCCCTCCGGCCCACCCGAAATAGGATTTTTGGGTTGGGCACGGGGATTAAGGAAAAAGTGTTAGTGGAGTAGGTGTTGTGAGTATGAAAAGTGAAGTAGAAGAGAGAAAGTAGGGTAGAGAATAATGAGTGGAAAGTTGTTGTGAGCGTGAATGTGGGACCCATTAAATAAAACATTTCTATTTTTGGGTTGTCCTAATTCAAGTGGGACACCCAAAATGGAAATTTGTCCTAATTCGAGTGGGACGGAGGGAGTATACGTTTTCGCAGTTAGCACCTAGTACGAGATCAAATTTGGTTCTGCCCCATGTAAGAACACCTTTTACCAATTCAGCATAATACCTTGCGAAATAAATAATAACAAACATCAATTCTAGATCCGTTTAGCTGAACATGAAGGCACTCTTACTGAAAAAAATACACCCAACATGAACTTGACTAGGAAGTAACCGCGGCAAAGGCTAAAATTATGTTACAAGTCCATAGCTACAAAAACAGCTCATTTTGCAGTATTTTAAAATTAGCATCAATTCCTAGAATACACATTTCCCAGACGACTCCAATAAAATTTCCAGTAATCTACATTAATCTTAGCATCTAACATCTCCCAACGCCGCAACATACTAGTATTCTAACTTACATTCGCTAAATTCTTGGATATACAAAAATGAATGAAGTCCAGTTAGTGTCTGTTATATTCTTATATCGGTTAGTATCTGACAGCTATATTATAACCTCTCAAAACTGTATTTCAAATCCTCCCATGTTATTGCTTCAAGGAATTAAAAGAACAAGAATCATGACTATTTCCTCTCCCAAACAAGAGCAGTGAAAAAATATGAATTGAAAAAAAAAAATACACCAATCCTTATCTACATAACACAACTCACCTTCATTTCCAGTACAAAATGGCGATTGTTCTTTCCTTAACTACCCGTAACTGAAACTTATCTGGTATTTATCCGGGACATGAACACCAATAATACTCAGCTTATGATCCTTAAAGCACCAGGGACCTACTGTGTTCTTTCACTTTAGAAAGTCTTCTAATTTGAGTGCTTTAAGAGGTATGTTCGTGATGGATCTGTGCAGGAATCGGCAAACAAACCCCCACTCGGTTTTCGACACGCTTCATAGCATTTACTTGCAAAATAGAAACAACCTTTTAATGTCAATATAAAGCATACAAAAAACTGCTATCCCTGAGCCCAAGAACTAAACTTTGGTGAAATTCTCCTGACACAACTAGAATTGGGACAAAGTTACCAAACTGGCAACACCGTAGCAAGTGCAGAAAGCACTGAAACCAGTATCCCACTAACAAATTGAACACGAATTGAATAATGAGATCTTTAATTGCTAAACTCACCCAAAATGCCTAGAATAATAGAAAGTGAACAGTATATTTTCCAAAAACAAATATAAGCATTGAACAAATCCTTACCCCAAAAATGCGACAACCTTTCTGCTAACTTCATTTCAGTCTTTTGTTGTCAGCCTCTCCCGTAAAAGACAGGATCAATTGAAAAATCTATAACGGAAAAATTTCCAACCTAACAAAGATGATCAACTATAAGAACGACCAGAGCTCAGTTAATCAAAGGAATTGATTGCTGGATACAAATTTAGTCGTGGTTAAAAAATATAATAACAAGGAAAAAGGAAGCTTAGAGAGCAAGAGTTAAAGCAACTAAAAGATTCTACTACTCGAAACTAAAAGAATGGTAATATAAGATTTAAATGCAACTGCGAGCGAGAGACCTTAGCACGGTGCTAATCCAAACGAGTCATGCCTAGGCAAAGCACTTGTTTCTGGTTAGAATTAATTGTAACAGCCCTTTGAGTTATATTCATAGTGTTCCTCATATGCTAGCGCACTGCAGTGTCAAATTATCAGTTCCGTTCTCTGGACTAGCTTTTTTGGATAAGAATTAGTAGGTTGGGTGTCTTTGACCACCGAAAGCAGGTAACGAACGAACGTTTTTCCACTCTCATAAAAACAAGCTTTTGAGTAGGTTTTTTTTTAAAAAAAGGTTAGTTTTGCTGTTTTTGTCCATTTTCTAGAACTAAGAATGCTAAAACTGAAGTCCTGTTGCAAGAAATCTTCTAATAATGCTGCGGACAGTAAGACGAAACCACTAACTGGTCATTTCAGATAAAAACAGCAGAACCCGTGTTACTCTTCTCATGCATTTATGATTTTTTGGCTATTTCTCAAACAGTTGGTAAAGGAGTTAGACAAAATTAATAACCTAAATGCTTGGAGCAATCTACTAATATATAAAGTTTATGTCAAAAGCTTGTATGATTTTATGTCTAAGCTTTATCCCATTCCTGCATATTGTCAATCATATGTTCCTGCTCAGCGTATGGAAGTTGTAGGAGACTTAATTAGTGTATTCCTGAAGTTAATTTTTATTAAATAATACTATCAAATTGAGTTCTAGAAGGTCTGATAATTACATTAAGATTCTGTTATTGATTTAACAGGCGCTACGAGTTTTATGAATCTCAAGCAAGTACAGGGGTAAGAATAATAAAAGTGGAAGACAATACTTAACGAATATATTGACGTAATAAGTTCAAATAACAATCTACAACTTAAAGAACTAATAACTACTCCCTCTGTTTCAAAATATATGTCGCTTTAGGAGTAAAAAATTGTTCCAAAATATTTGTCACTTTACTATTATCAAGGCATTTTTACCCTTTTGTCTCAATTATACCCTTATCAATGATGGTGAAAGTATCTCTTGTGCAAGCATTTAATCACCTAGAAAATTGAATTATTTTATGGGTCTTTTTAACATGCATTAATTACATTTCTTGATATATGTGAAAGAGTCTTGAGCGACAAATATTTTGAAATGGAGGGAGTACACTTAAAATTCTGATTAAGAACTGATTTTTGCTGTAAAATCTGACTTTCGATAATCTGATACTGGCCGAGAGCTGAGCACACTTAAATTGTGGGCCCCACTTAAAAATCCTACACCACAAATTAAACTCACAACCCTTTCTCACAATATTTTTGAATGTAAATACTCCTTTAATTCCTGTGCCCAAGAAAAATGTAGTTTCAAATGGGACATAGAGAGTATGTCCTAAAGGCTAATAACCTCTTCTGGCAAAACGGTATTCATTGGGGTCTTGAATTTCCCACTAGGCAGAGAGGGTAAATGGCAAACTTACACATTATTTCACTAAAGCACAGCATCCAAGCAAATTATCCACATTCGTACCTGACTAAATATTTATGTCTTACACTTTTTCCATGAAAGTTGTTCAGTACTCCCTCCGGTCCCAAATATAAGCAAAAATAACTAAAATCACACCTATTAAGAAAGTAGTTAAGTTAGTTAATTGTCTTGATTTTATAATAAAAACATGTTAAAATTACTAATATATCCTCATATTAAATGTGTAATAAATGTGCACTTGTATTTGAAAATGAATAATTAAATAGGGGCATTTTTGGTAAGAGAGTATTAAATAGTCTTGAAATCCCTTAGAGTTGCTTATATTTAGGTCCAAAAAAAACCCACTTTTGTTGCTTATAATTGAGTCCGGAGGGAGTATTACTTCTTGTGTAGAGCCATTTCAGATTGAAAAAAATAAATGTGTTCGGGCACTGTTAACTTTATTTACCCAATTTTCTAATTGGTCGGATTACTAGTAATGAAGGCCAAAGTGGATGTGAACTGGCGGTCCTACTCATCCCAATGAGGGGTGTGATGGGATTGGCATTACCAATGGATGGCAACATGATTAAATTGCGATCTGTTCAGCCTAATAATTCCAATTTCAATAGTTATTGTTCCATTATATATAGATGTATATAGTCCCATAAGACTATAGGCTTTGTACCTATTATCGTGTCATCCACCATAAAAATAAAGTTGAGCGTAAATGCACCAAATCTTAAGGATTTCAATAGTTACTGTTCCATTATATATAGATGTATACAGTCTATGGCATACTTGCTTTAAAACAGCTACAGCATAACGCTGTCTGGCTAGGGAAAGAGTCATCTATATTGTACTTCAAAAGCTAATCAGTATCAAGAGGAAGAAGTAAAGGGTGGCAAGGAAATGTGTCCTCGGCCTCGCAATGGATCTACCATACCCAAAACTCATTCATCTGCATCACCGTTAGGATATTACTCTATAAGAAACAATTATCCAAAACACCCAAAACTAGTAACTACATATTTTCAAATCAGCCTAGTTACAGATGGTCCTACTAACTGGTAATCAGCATTAATCAATGCTTGAACTATGCCCATCTGCTAATAACTTCTATATATGTATATGTAGGGACTGTTAAAAAAAAACCTCCAAAACTACATGATTTCACTTCATCCTCTAGAATGATCAATAACCTTTTACGAAGCGACTCTTTTAACAAAGGCTCCAGAAAAGAACCGGGTGACTTTGGGAAGTAGAAGAGGAACAACCAAATAGTGATTAACACTCTGAACCGGATGGCATCAAAATATATTTACAAATCAAGCGGCAGTTGTTAGAGTCTAGTTAACAATCTGGCAAGATGCTTGGGGCCATTTACAGGGATAACACTAGAGGTTCAAGCTTACCTAGAAGTCAAGTACAGAAGAGGTTTTTTGTTGTGTTCAGAAAAGGAATTAATACAAGAATGAAGTGAATCATGCTGTTCGGAAGCTCCATTACAAGTACAACAAGAGGTTAAAACAAGTGAAGAAACTAGAGAAGGCAATAAGATTTACACTTAACTACTTTACGCTTGTCTTTCCATTTGGATTGCACTACATATACAATGTATGAACAGGATTTTGAAGGAACCCTCCAAACCTAACTTAATACTCCCTCCGTCGCAGTTTAAGGTTCCTAGTTTGACTTTGCATACTTATTAAGGAATCAATGAAAAACTAATGAAAAATGGGTCAACAAAAGTAGGGAGTTAAGGATTTTATTTTTATTTTTTTGATAGGAGGGAGTTAAGGATATAATTGTCCATAACACTATTCATAAAGCTGTTGGGTTAAAAGTAAGTTAAGTAACGTTTTTTTTTGTAATAAAATGAACTTTATGAGGACAGGGTTGTCCAACACACAATGGAGCTTAGCCCAAGAGTTAAATATTTATTAAAAGCATGAATGTGGTGACTTTAGGAAAGAATTTCTACCTCGATTAAGTATTCCGTATATAAGCGAACTCTAAAAAAATACTAGAGATGGTCAAGAAGTGCCAAGTGTTTGGACATAGTTCATACTTAAGTAAAGTAAGAGTCTTCTTGTTATGGCATGCGCACAAGATAAGGGAAGAAAATGTACTGCATAGCCCAAATCCTAAAAGAAAGTCATTGAACGGGTTATGTAATACCATATGCATGAAGTAGTGCAAAAAAGCTTCCCAGAAAACATTTAACCGACAACATTAATTCGACATAAAAGGATAGCGCTGTTCCAACCTGAATAAGGATGTCAATACCAAAAAACAAAACACACTTAACTGTCAACGAAACTCTTGTTCCAAAACCATCTCCAAAACCATACTTCAGTAGCAGCAACCTGAAATATAAAACTAGCATAAGCCATCCAGAAAGCAAGAAAGGCATGGGTTGGAATTCACCAAGTTGCTAGATTAAAAAATACCAGGGACAGCTCTAAAATCCAACATCCAAAATTAATATTGCTTCAATCTCTGCCAACCTCACAAGCTTCTTTCCACGACCTTTAAATCCCACTTTTCTTGACTTGTTCCCCTCTTCACGAGCAAAATGATCCTTGGAGGTCCTGCATTATAGAAAAAATGAATGTTTAAGCTCATATACAGAAATAATAAGAGGCGCCGTACATAATTCAAATATAGCATACTTCTGCTTTTTGCCATTCTTCTCCTTAATGCTGATAACCATATCCATAGTCATCTTCTGGTGTTCCCTCGTCTGGGAATGCATGTCCAGACCTTCCACAGTTTCACAGTCAAGTCTGCAAATGCGGCACCAGCCAGTACTTACTGGCTTCCGCTTTCGTAAATTATCATAGGAATCTGACTCACCCTACAAAATAGAAAATCACAAGTCATGTCTGATTTATGTACTGCGCAGAAGCTAAATCTACATAATACTTCCATTTTCTTGGCCAACTACATATACAAAATGGGAAGATTATAGACAGCAAACGAGAATACTTACTGCAAAATGACCACCATCATTAGGAAATCCCTGGTGAGTGTAACTGCTCCTAAAACCTGGCTCGCCAAGTCGTGGCTGACTTGACTTACCAAATGGTTCACCAAAAGGTCGGTGAGGAAAACCCCCAGGCCCAGCTGATTCCCCTACACGTCCATGACCAAATGAGCAAAAAGCAGGCTCTGTCAAAGGCGGGTGGCCAGGAATATTACGGGGATTAGATGGCTCAACCCTCCTCGCATGGCTAGGTAAAACATCAGACCCAACCAAGTCTCCACCCCTTGTATGTTCTCCTATTTGCAGATTCCCAGGGCCTTCATACTCTCTTCTTCTCATGTGACCAGGAGGCCTTACTGGAAATTCGTTTTCATTAAGAGGGCGCCCACCTGAATCTGAGGGCAGATTAAAGAATCCAGATCTTTCACCAAATGGACGAGTGTCCCTGCCACCGATATCATCACTGCCGCCAGAAAAGCCTCCAAATGGACGAGACTGATTGCCAAAGTACTCCCTACCTGGACTTCTTGGGGGGTAACCGTCCATATGATGCTGATTAAATCCAGGAGCTGGTCCAAGAAAATCTGGATTACTTCGACCTGAATTTGATCTCCCTCTGTTATCATCATAGTTACCTGCAGTCCATCCTCTTTCTCCAGATTCGTTAGAATGCAAAGCACCAGGACGATAGGGTGGCAAGAATCCTCCTGGAACACCAGGTTCCACATTTCGTCCAGCACCATAATTCAATGCATGGGATCCCCTATCGTGGTTCCTATGAGACCCATCCACACCAGGTACAGGAGGACCCCTATCCATAGGCCTTGAGGATATGAAGTTATTCCCGAAGTTAGGAGAAGCCTCACTGCCCATATGAGAAGACATGGGAAATGGTTTAACACTGTCATGAAACTCGGGTTGATCAACGCGACGATTGGGTCCCATGGGAAAGGGATTTGAACGGTCCTCAATAGCTTTAAACCTTTCATACATCCCACCAGCTGCCCCATTCAGCCCCATTGGATTTGATTCGCTTCCAAAAGGCTTACCAAACGGACCATTCTCTAAGGATCCTGGTACGTGGGAGTCAGGTCGTCTACCATCAAAGGGTGGTGGCCTGTGGTTGGAAAACATATTACCGTCCATCGGAGAGATGGGGCGAGGCGGGCCACTATGTCCTTCAGGGTCCCGAAACATTGGTACTCTTCCCATCAACGGGTCATGCGACTCAAAAGAGCCAGGTGGTGCAGCACTCATTGTTGGTCCCACTGGCTCACCTTGGGACATCCCAGAAAGTCCAACATGTGAGGAAGGAATAGGACCTTGACTATACTGCCCAGCAGGAGCACCATATTGTAGTTCAAAGATTCTTTGACCAGGGCCCAGTGGTCCTAATGGGATATGGCCCTGTAAATGTCCATCAGATGGGGGTCCAAATGGAGGAACTGCTTGCGACATTGAAGGAACAGGCGATCCTTGTTGATGGGCAGAGGGCCCATATGGCATGTGAGGTAACTGACGCCTTCCATGGTCAGTGAATTGTGATGGATGAGATGATTGTTCAAACCCTTTACCCTGAAATCCACCAGATTCATTACCAACTGGACCATGAAGTAATTGATCTCTGCTGTTTACAACCTGAGAACCGCCTGCCTTATTACCCTCTGTGGAATTCTCTAAATTTGCATTCACTACATTTTTATCTGCTTGTTTCAGGGAAGCACCAGTAGCCTGGGAATCACCTGCCTTACCACCCTCCGTAGAAGGCTCTAAGGAACTCTCTTTAACCTCTTCATTAATTCTTTGCTTGATTAAGGGATCCGCTGCGGCATCCTTACCTTGATAACCCTCTGATGCATCCTTCGTTCTTTCCTTGTGTTTATAGCTATCATCACCTTCATTTAAAAGCTTGTGTGCATCACCAATAGGTTTCATACCTGGATCAGATTTTCCCTCAGCCAAGTCTGCTCCAAGACCAATCACATCCTTGACAAGGGACTTCTGAGAAGGTGACCCAGCATCTTTCTGTTCAACACTTCTCTCGGAAGTTTGATCACCTTTACTTTCAACCATTTTAGCATCTTCAACAACCCCGGATTGGACTGCTTGTTGTTCGAAATATGCTTGAAGCTGGTTGTTGACTGCATTCCCATTACTTGGAGTAGCTGACATTTGAGTAGAACTATGCTGTGGTGGCTTAAGTTGAGGTGGACCACTCAATGCACCAGTAGATTGTGGAAGTTGCTGTAATTGAACTCCATGATTAGGCATGGCAGGTCTTGCCACATGACTTTGAGACAGATGAGGTTGCATACCGTGCTGAGGCTGAATGTATGGAGGAGGATGTTGCTGCACTGCCTGAGGTGGCCCCTGTGGACGTAACTGAGGCTGTTGCTGGGTAAAATGACCAGGATAAAGCGGATTCTGAACCAGAGCAGACACTTGTCCGGTAAAAGGTGGTGCTTGCTGCGTATATTGCTGAGGCATTTGCTGTTGAGGCTGCATAACAGGTCTCTGCTGAATAGGGGGGCCCATTTGCAGATTATTAGGATGAATTTGTTGCTGTGCGGGTGGGAAATTCAAAGCATGACCTTGGGAAGGCAAAAGAGCTGGTGGCTGTTGATTCGGTGGGAATGCATGAGGCTGAAGCGGCCTCAAGTGAGCAGGTGGTTGTGGGAACTGACTCTGCACTTGCATAGGAGGTAAAGACCCACCTGAGGGTTGTATATGCGTCATATGCTGCTGTGGAGGGGCATGCTGCATTTGTTGGTTCCCTTGAGGTTGTTGATAAGAGTGATGTCCAGTCACAGATTGACTGGATGAATGCTGATTTGGAGGTGGGGCATTAAGAGTTGGAGGCTGGTTGGCCTGTGGAGGGTGAGGTTGGGATTGTGGCTGGGGATGTGACGGGTACTGTGCCTGGGGATGACCCGGTGCATGAGAATGAGGTTGTGAAGGAGCCTGAGGATGATGTATCTGTGGATGAGCCTGCTGATACTGAATTTGAGGCCCTTGCATATGTTGTTGTGGATGAGTCTGTACAGAATGAGGTTGAGCTTGGGGGTAAGGCTGAGGTGGGGGCGGGGGTGGGTGAGGGCCGTGAGGCTGTGTTTGCACATGGACATGAGGCTGCACAAGGTGATTATGGTGTGGCTGGTTGGGAAGAGCCTGATTTTGATTTTGAGTAGCAACTGGAGCCTGAGGATACGGATGGGGTTGGGGCTGTCCATGTGGAACGTTTTGTGTGAGGGTGAGAATGCACCGGCAGCTGGGGATGAGGCTGCCGTTGGACCTGGGCCTGAGATTGGGATTGGGCCAGGGGCTGGGTTGGCTGAAGTTGTGGATGGGGCTGGGGCTGTGCAGCCTGAGGTTGATACGGATAGTACTGTTGAAAAGCCTGCTGATAAGGATCATACCTAGGATACTGCTGGTAGTACTGCTGATATTGATACCACTGCTCTGGAGTTGGCACAGCATTAGGGGCCACAGCTTGGGATTGAGGATTTACATTTACCTGTTGATTGGGATTCTGCCCAAGGGGAGGAACTGCTACAGTTTGGGGTGCAGATGATTGTAAATTCTGTACTCCAGGTTGAGTGCCACTTTTGTTTTGGTCACTAGCCACAACTGCACCTGAGGTTGAAGAGTCCTGGACACTCGCTGTACCCGGCTGTGTCTGGGCATTTGTACCCTGTAGGGGAACATTACCAAAGCAAACAGTTTGAGTGATAAATTTAAGCAAAAACAATGATTTTTTTCCTGCAAGTAGATGAGTATGCTCACATTCACATTACAAGTCTGTGCATGTTCTTGTACTTGTCGATGCACTATCTGAACACCGCATCTGTTGCATACCACTGGGGAATTGCCAAAGGCACAGCCAGAACAATGAGAAGGACACTCAGATAAAGAACCCTGCCAATTGCAACCGCTCTTATGATAAAGACAATGTACAGGTGTTTTTCCAATGGTTTCAGCCAGTGCCTTGTTTGATTCTGTAAGTGGCTGCAGTAGAGAAAAACAGAACCTTAAGAAGTATCATAGAAGTGCTAGAATGTACCAAAATTTAGATAACAAAGCGGGTGCGTAACCTTAGACCCTGCTTCAGTCACCAAGTATCCATCATAGGGACAGGCCTGGGTAGAGCTAACAACATAAGCCAGGCATGCTTTGCAATACAGATGAGTGCATTGTGACTGTAGCGCTTCATTTGGATAGACAAGCGTGCGGCAGACAGGACAGAAGTATTCCCCAGCAAGTGACTGAATGTTCAATATACACTCATTATCGAAGCCCATGACAGTCCGAAATTGTTTTTCAGTTTCAGCCACACATCAACACACTGAGGACAACAGAAGTGATTTCAGCTGCACAAGAAAAATAGAAACTTAAAACATTTATTACCATAGTTGTCAAGGAACAAAAACCCTTCCATCCGTGAAAATACTGTTCAGGTTTTAATTCTTTACGTCTACCAAGGAAGACCAGTGCCAACAAACCAACATAAGAAAAGATATGAAACAGCTGCAAAGACATTGGTGCCGAGATAATGGCCTTGAGAAGTACCATTGTGATTCCTCCCACAATTGGTCATGGTAAGACATTGAAAACTTTGTTTCTGATATTCATTTACTCAGCTTGAGATCAGTGCAAAGTTTGGAAATTGCAGATAGGATTTTGACAGTATGGAATATTTGGGTTGGTTTGGGGAAGCTATGTTAAGAAATAGTATTTTGCTATGTAAATGCTGAGATGCATTTCCCCTAATGGTGATTGTCAAAAATGTATGCAAACAGTCAAACAAACCTGACTAACTACACAGCTTTCGAATGTATAAATTGTCCTGCTTGGCCTAAGTCGTTGACTTTTGCCATCTTTGCAAGATGATTCTAAACATGGAAAATCTACGACATTTACTCACACAGAGAAATACTCAGATCAAAGCGATTTGAGCAATTGTGCATGTGTAACATTATGGTCAACAATCCCAATAGTGCTAACAAAATAGCAACGCCCATCGTTCAAGCTTTTCAAGAAAACACTTTAAATTACACAAATGGGAGTGTAATGGACCAAAAATTGTAGCTTTCACTTAATAACCAAATTAATTTAACCATAAAAATATTTTTCTGTGACTCAGGTGCAACATGTTCTCAGTATCTTACTATAGCATTGGGTACATCATGAGTATAACGTACTCTGAGAACTTTTGAAATGTAGGGGAGCTTTTTGCTTAACTAAGGGAGGTGTGACTTAATAATTGAAACTAAAAAGACACGTGCCATCCAAAAATAAATAATTGCCGAAAGAGGTGTTAAATTTAAAAAGCAAAAGCCTTCTTGGAAAACGTAAGCAGTAACGACAAGTGTGAGCAAAAAAAAGATCCAACTTGGGAACTTCGCGAACTCAAAAGAATACTTGTCCCGCTAGACCCAGTCATCTTTCCAATGAAAATTAAACCACATGATAACCTCGCGATGTGCAGAAGAGGAAACAAAATGTGATGTGATCACAGATTTTGGAAAATAAAACCCTAGATATTGCCTTGTGTTTCGGTTTCCCACATGAAACCCTTACTTCAAACATGACAAAAGTAAGAATTATAGGCATAAAGAAGAAAAATACTTGGCAAGCTTCCTGTTAAGAAGTTAAACAGTACGAAAACATACGTTTTGTCCCCTGTAAATACGATGTTCATTGAACTGTCCCAGCACAAATAAACTTTGATAAGATATGACATATGAGAAGAGTATCATGGACCTTAATAAATCTGGCGTTACATCAACTTCAACAATTATAAACGCAATGCTTTAAAGACTAAGGAAGTTTTAGAATACTATTAAGTACTCATCATTTCTCTTTCCATACGCGGAAAATATCTCAAGGGCAGGTGGGTGTCAATCTCTTGATGAGAGTACCATCAGATCGTCGTTGACCTCCTCCTACACTAATTTTCGACATCACATTCTTTATATATTCAAAAAAAAAAAAATGGATAACCAGACAAAACCGTAAAATGACCAAAGATGCTAATTCATCGTTCTGAAACAGAAGTTGGTCATGTGTCAGAAAGTTTACGCTAATCCGCCAATTAACATTTATCTATTGTAATATCATTTCACCGTAACTTGCAAACTTGCAGACAGTGGCTAGAAGAAGTTTCCTCTTAAATCTAGTAGAATACTCCCTCCGTCCCACCCGAATTAGGATTTTTGGGTTGGGCACGGGGATTAAGGAAAAAGTATTAGTGGAGTAGGTGTTGTGAGTATGAAAAGTGAAGTAGGAGAGAGAAAGTTGGGGTAAAGAATACTGAGTGGAAAATTGTTGCGAGTGTGAATGTGAGTCCCACTAAATAAAACATTTCCATTATTGGGTTGTCCTAATTCAAATGGGACACCCAAAATAGAAATTTGTCCTAATTCGAGTGGGACAGAGGGAGTATGTAGTATACTCAAATAAGCAACAACTATGGAAAGTAAAGGCTGGAGGTCCAAGGCCAAAAAAGCTACTTCAAGCCTAAGTTGTCACTTTGTTCAAACCCATACACTGAAGGGCACCCTGGGGTACGCACATTAACCCAAAAACCCTTTCCATATACATCTACAAAGCGAAAGAGAGAAATGACAGTCAACTACCCTAAACTAAAAGTAAAAATTGCGGTCTTCACCCTAGTTCCTTTCATAGATGAGTGTTGGAAATAGTAGCTACATGTGTAACGGATTATGATAAGAACGACCTAACAGGTCCCTATTTGGCAGTTAAACTCTGCTTTTTTACGCACAATGAAAAATGCCTCTAACAAAGTAAGAAAGTTAGACAACGACACTTGCTTACTCATTTTATAGGAAACTCGTAATCAACAAATCATTTTATATCATCAGTAAGCACAAAGCACAGACAAACCATCATGAAACTACAGTACATTGACTTCAAAGTTCTGAAATGTGAGCCATGTCAATAATCGAACTTTAACTGTGATTCGACATGAGCAGCCTGATTCATTTTACACTATAAAAAGTCCTACTATTTGACCCATGTATTTCTAGGAACAGTTCTACAATCGTTATCAGGTTCAACATTAACAGTAATAGATCGTCTACTTCCTCAATGCAATTATTCCATTTTTAACATGCAATGATAAATTCTGCTACTTCGCTAAGCAAGAAAGCTAAACAGCAATGATCATATACCCTTTTTAATAGAAAACCATGATCAAAAAATCAAATCATATCAGTACCGTGAAACAAGCTACAGTACATTCATATGATTTATTCAAATGTGGACCATATCAATAATCAAACGTAGGTTGTGATCAACATAAGCAGTATAATTCATCCTAGACAGAAGATTAACATTGTTCTCCTAACATATTACCCATCTTAAACCCTAACCAAACAATAACATTGCCCACTTTAACCTAGTTCCTTAAAATAGCTCCAGAATCTTTTATAGCACGTGCATCAATTCTAACTTTCCGGGTCAAATTCTGCCTTTAATGCATGCAACAACAAAAAGGCTACTTGACGAAGAAATAAAAAGGCTAAACAGCAAGGCTCAGATACTCCATTTACGGAATATTCATGATATATAATAAAATAAACATCAATCCATATCAACACAGAGAAACAGTACACAGAACCAGAATTTTTAAAATGTGAACAGTGTCCAAACCCGAAACTTAATTGGGAAAGAACATCTCCAGAACCATTAACTGTGAGTATATCAGTTTCTGATATGAAAAACTTCAGGGGCGGACCTAGGTGTAGTATATGGGGGGCAATGGCCCCTCTTTGTTTTTTTTTAAAAAATAAAATTACTAGTGCAATTGTTTTTAAAAGATTGGGAATATTTTAGACTTTGCCCCCCTTTATTTAAAAAAATAAATGCACTAACATTTATTTTTGCCCCCTTTAAATGTGGGATAATGATATGTATAGTGAAAACTCAAAGGGAAAACTCATAGCGAAACTCTATAATCCGTTGGATTGTAATAAGTCTTTGTGGACCCCACTGCTAAAAACTCATCCAACGGATTAGAGTGTTTCACTATGAGTTTTCCCTATTAAATGTGTTATGATGCAATTTTGCCACCCCCCCCCCCTCCTTGTGAAAAAATCCTGGGTCCGCCACTGAAAAACTATAACAGGTCGACTACTTCCTAGGTCAAATTCAACTTCTCTACACATGCAATGAAATTTTCCACGACTCCACCAAGTACAAAGGCTAAACAACAAGGTTTTGACACTCTGTTAAATAGATAATCCATGGCGAGCGAAAGCAATTCATATCGCACATATAAACCGTTACAACATACATTGAAAAATAATATTTTAAGAATGTGGACTGTGACGAAAATCGAATCTTACCAATGATCGATAGAAAGAAACAAATGTCGATCAGGAGGTTGTGATTGCAGAAATGGGCGACGAGCTAGTCGGTCTCGCGGCCGTTATTTGTCAAACGGTGAGGAGCTGCAATAGTAGGGATGGTGGCCGTAGATAGACCGGTTCGATGAAATCCGGTAAGTTCGAACAAGCGACAACGGTGGCCGGACGGGTAGAGAGAGGGGGGCGGGGCGCAGGTGGTGGTGCGGAGTGCGGTGTTGTCTAGAGATAGAATGGAGTGAAGCCCTAGCACCGACTGGCGCGTTTGGGGAATTATGACGTTCTTTTGGTGGGCGGGTTCTTATACCAGTCTCTACCCTTGCGAACCCAAAATGAAATGAAACCCCAAGTCATGTTGGGTTTTTAGTTTAGTTCCATGCTAAAAAATGTAATTTTTCCTTTATTTCAAGATAATACTTTCTTTTTACTTTTATTAAAAAGTAAACTGATCATTTATTATGAAACTGGTAGATTATGTGAACTCGTGTGACATCTTAAGACAAGTTAAAATATTATGTAAACTTTGTAATCTCTGAATTGTATCGTAAATTGATTGCAATAGCATTAGATATGAATACATAATACTCAATGAAAACAAGAGTATATTTACGATAATTGATTGAAACATACGAATTAGTTAATCGTTTTAGTATGACAACGGAGGTCTAAAATCATGATATTGAACTGTTACCTTAAGATATGTCGACAGATTTGAAACGTACTGATAGGTTTGATTGTATCGACCTGGTAAAAAAAAAAAAAAAAAAATCAATTTCGTAAATATCAAATCTTAACTAGCTAGAAATAAACACTAAATTGATGTTAGGTTAGGTAAATTCGTGAACAATATCTGTTTATGGAGGGTATTGCAAGAATTATCTATTTTGTGTATGATTCTTTGTTCTAGCCGATTAAATTTTGATATTTTTGAAAATGATTTTTTACGAACCCTCACATTAGCTTTTGCCACAAACATACTTAACACCCAACAGACTCAATATCAATTGTCGCATCAAGAAACCTCCACTGCTGATGATGTGGGTCAGAGGAATAAGGAGGAAAGGAAAACGAGGCAGTTATTATTGCTCTATTATGCACATTATGTGAATGAGAACTTTACTATATGTGAATGTGATATGGAGGGGGAATGGAGGAATGAAGTCGTGAAATCGGGAAAGAAATAGAAAATTGGTTTGCAAATATGGTGAAATGGAAGTGGTTCGAATACTTGTAAAAATGGAATATAGTTGTGTCTGTGGCAATGAAAGAGTATGCACGGGAGCAGAAAATGGGGGACCAATGGAGATTAAATAGGCCAAAAAATGGGAGAGAAATTATGAAATGTATGCAATATATGTGAGGAGATGAAAAATATGGTGGAAGAGGGAAGGGAAAGAGAAAGGAACGAGTATTGTGGTTTGAGGGTATGGGGTATGTGTAATTCGGCACCACAATAGTCAGGTTGACTTACTATGAAATTTATTTTATCATATCACAGCATATGATTAGCTTACTAGAGCATGTAATTCATGTTTGTTGTTGTTCGAATATTTTAACTCCTCGCGCTCGTTCATTAATTTTAGCCTCATGTGGCAGAACTTGTTCAATAGTTATGTTGTCAAGATGACCATACCCCAAATATGTGTATGGGAGGATGGAGCCGTGGGGGTAGGGGTGAAGATGAAGGAGGAGATTTTGGAGGTGGAGGCAGAGAGAGTTTAATGGACATACTAGTGAATTGTAATAGTTAATTATATAACATTATTATTATTATTTTTACTATTAATAGTATTAGTTAATTGTAATAGTTAATTAGAATAGTTACAATAATATATTGTACTCCCTCCGTCCCAAAGTAAGAGACATACTTTCTATTTTAGTACGTCCCAGAGTAAGAGTCTATTTCCTAAAATGGCAAAGAATCTTTACTATTCATCACACTCATTCTCTCTCATATTTTACTTTTATACTCACAACACCAATCAACTTACTATTCACTCACACTCATTCTATCCCCTACTTTACTTTTGCACTCACAACACTTACTTTACTTCCACCATTTCTTAATCTCCGTGCAAATGAGGGGTATGACTCTTACTCCGGGACGGAGGGAGTAACTATTAATATTATTAGTATTTTTTTAAATATTACTATTATTAGTATTAGTTACTATATATAGTAACTATTATTTTTAACTTATTATTTACGATAAAAATTATTCCCTCTGTCTCAGGGTAAGAGTCATATTTTCTATTTTGGTATATCCTAGAGTAAAAGTCTCTTTTCTAAAATGGCAAAGAATATTTACTATTCATCACACTCATTCTCTCTAATATTTTACTTTTATACTCACAACACCAATCAATTTACTATTCCCTCCCACTCATTCTCTCTCTCTTACTTTACTTTTACACTCACAACACTTAAATCACATCCACCATTTCTTATTCTCTGTGCATTTGAGAGGTTTAGGTAACCATTATCTTTTAATTTACTATTTATGCTCATAATTACTATAATGTTAACTATAATTAAAACATTATTTCTCAATCGATCAAGAGAAAAAAATTAACATCATTATGAGAAAAGCGAAGTAAATTTTTTAAAAAAATTATAAAGTTATTCTTAACCAATACTATTAACCAATCTTAATATCTATTTTATAATATAGTAACTAAAACTATCTCCACTATTATTAAAAAATTACAAATAGATTTATATATATATTTAAATTTATTTATATTTAATTAAAATATTTAATATTTATATAATATAATTATAAATATCCACGCGCAAAAGAAAACAACCGTGCGAATCACAGGTTAATCCCTAGTATTGTGCTAAAAGTAGTGCCTTGTGAGTTACAACTATTGCCATGGTAAATCAAGGGGCAAATTGCAATTTAGTTACCTGAGTTTTACACAATGTTTCAATTGGTTCCTGAATCCGTTTTTCAGCAAATTGGTTACTCCAGTTTGTCATTTCGTTGCAATGTGGTATAAAAATGGATGGATCGTTTAAAAACTAACAAAAGTGGATGAAAAACCTAACGAGCTTCTTTCAAAATTGCAATGGTTAACCCTACAATTTAAATTTTCCCACTTCACCCCCTAACTCCTAACGAATGTTTAAAAACTAACATAATTTGTATGCATATGTCCAAAGATTAGTGTTTCAGTCATTTTCATTTTATTTATTACATCAAAATTATAAAAATTATGATATCTATCATAAAAATAATAATTTTATTTAACTTATGACAAATACATATCATTCATAGAAATACTAATTTTATTTAACTAAAATTATAAAATATGATATCCAGAGCGGAACAGTGTTTTGGCCCGTCGAAAAACAAAGGAAACCACCAAAAATGGCGATCTCTCCACCCACGTTCCTTCTCCCCCTTCTCGCGACCACTGTTTTCTCTCTGCTCCATCCAAGTGGGTTTGGTAGTGCTTGCCTTCATGATCTCTTTGTCATTTCTAATCAAAAAATTGATGGCTGGAGAAACGTTTTTGCACAAGAAATTGTGGCTTGTCGGCGCATTTTTTGTCAATTTACTGTTTCCGGACAATGCATAATATACTTAAGAAAATGCCCAATGTTTTTTAAGTGAGAGCGAGAAGATTTTTTTTTTATTATTATTATTATTATTATTATTATTATTATTTTGCTCAAGTTTTTCTGAAACAAACAATTAGAATTTGTAGGTTTATTAATTAATGTCTTTAGATGTTACAAATTTTTTATTATGGGGTAAAAATGTGAATAAGTTGAGTTGGAGGGTGCACTTTGCAATTATAAAAGAAACTTGTTAGATTTTCCATCCATTTCATTAAAAAACTAACAATCCATCCATTTTTATACCACATTGCAACTAAATGACAAACTGGAGTAACCAATTTGCTGAAAAACGGATTCAGGAACCAATTGAAACATCGTGTAAAACTCACGTAACTAAATTGCAATTTGCCCTAAATCAAGCTCCAACCCATATATCCAATAAGTTACTGAATACCTCAATAAAAGATAAAAGAGATGCGATACCATTCAATAAGAGCATCCACAATGGTACAATGGTAGATGTAATTATAAGTTCTATACATGCCAACTCACCTTCACTTCATCAAAAAAACATATTCGTCACTTTTATTCTTTTTCTCTACAATGGTTGATTTTATTATGGGTTCTAAAATAGACCCACTACTTTATTAAAATTATACTTTTCATTTATTTGTAATATAAGCAATATAAAATAATGAACTTCTAAATTTAATTAGTATATTGAGAAATTATCTTTTAAAACTAATATCACATTAAAAATATATAATCTCAAGCTTACCTAAATTAGAAAAGAAATAAAAAAATAAAGAAGCAACAGTCATGAAGAAAGAACAAAGAAAAGGCAAAAAAGAAAAAGAAAAAAAAAAGAGAAAGTAAAAGAGAAAGTAAAATATGGGCAACGGTAGTATAGAGGATAGGAAGAAGTTTAAATTTGATTTTGGGGTCCATCTACGAGATAATAACAGTGTCTATATTTGAGACTCATTTTTATCTTTGGTTACCGACACACACTCACAATGGAACGATTTTTGTTTAGAGGGATCGATCCCCTAATTTTTACCCCATTGTGGATGCCCTAAATAACGGTGACCCCACATGTTATGTGCAATCTTTTATTGTGTGTATTCGTTTTACTCTCTTAGTCTCGAAGTGAAGGACATAGATTGGCTCCAACAAATATTTGCTCATTCCCTCCTCCTTATGGCCCCCATTTTGCCACATCGTCTTATTCGTTTTGTGTGCATTACATCGTGGTGGAAAGATTAAAACACAAAAAAAATCATACGAGTATATTTTCTATGCAATTAAAACTTGTACTCCAGTTCTAATTGAAATATATAGTGTAGACCTATTCAATGTTATTTTTACAATTATCTCAAAAAAAAATGGCCATCCATGTCACGTGGATGCATTGAGGGAGGAATAATGACTTACTTCAGTAGCTAATGTCCCAACTCCCAAATATAATGGGAGTCACATTTACAATACAGAGCAATTAATACACCCTCCGTCTTAAAATGATATTTGCATTTGACTTTTTAAACTTTTTAAGCATATAAACATTTGTTTCATTAGCCATGTTTTGTTTATGCACTTTTAAGCCCAAATTGCAAAAATGCGATTTTTTTTTTTGAACAATTACAAATAAAAAAAACATTTTGGGACGGAGAGAGTATCCACCACACTAGGAATTGAATGGGACATCGCATACTTCAATTCTCACCTGCCGCTATCAATGTTCCTTCCAATTTATTCCACTTGTCTACGTAATAGCTACTCCCCCAGTCCCCCTCCTTCCCAAACACTAATAATAATAAAACAAAAAAAAAGTAATAGCAGAATAATATTAGGGGCACAAAAAAGTCACAAAATTTTGCTCACAAAATACTAAGTGTAATGATTTTATTGGTGTTTTTAAGTAGAGTGTGTCGGATCCATTATCGATGCAACCAATAAAATATCACCACCTCATTTTGTGATCAAGATTTTGTGAGCTTATTTTGTGCTCAATGCTATTTTTTCCAAGTGGGAGACTCATTTTATTGGTGTTTTTAAATCAAATGATTACTTTCTAGGAATTATTTAATTTTTGCTTAAAACAAAAAGAAAGAAGAGACAATTTATTTCAACACTTGTCATTCTATATTCAGACAAGACCAAAAATTTAAAAAGTCATATACTACCTCCGTCCCAAAATGATATTCGCGTTTGACTATTCAAACTTTTTAAGGATATGAATTGTATTGCTAGGCATGCTTTGTTTATACACTTTTAAGCTTAAATTGTAGAAATGTGAATAACTTTTTGGGACAACAAGAAATGACAAATGAGAAGATTATTTTGGGACGGAGGGAGTATTTAAAGTGTTTGAAAAGTTAAATGTGACTATTAATTTGAAATGAAGAGAACAATAATTACGCATTACACATTGTTATACAAGGTTTGTATGAAGTATTTTATAGGAGTATTTATGCTGCAAAACAATCATCAGGATATATATTCAGCATTAGATAGGATATTCAGTATTAGATAGAGTTAAGTAGCTATTTGGTCCCTGACCTTTAGACTTTTTTACGATTCAGTCATTGAACCCAATTCGTTTACATTTCCGTCCTCAGACTACCTATTTCGCTTACAATCTCATTATTCCGTCTCATTTCCGTCCAAAATGCCGTTAAGTTTTCCTATGTGGCATATTGACGTCATAAAAATGATGAGTTGGCACTAGACTTGGTCAAACTTTGGTGATATGGAAATTAATGAGGGTAAAAGTGTACACTATTAAACTAAAGATACCAAAATTAATTCTCATAGTATAAAGGGCCTAAGGTAAAAATATTAATCACAAATAAACCCCTCCCCATTAATTACCCAGTCCAACCGAGATCAAATTCAGAAACATACCCATCTTCTTCCCTCTCTCCCACCTCCATTCTCCACCCTAACCCTATCCACCATGGTCGTCGCCTCCACCTCCTACACCACCCTTTTTCTTCTCTGCCAATACCCATGCCAGGCCGCCGCCGCCTCCTCCCCCTCACACGATTCTTCTTCTTTTTCTCTTTCAACACCTATGCCAGCCTAACTCCCATAGCCGCCTCCTCTTTTCTTTCTCTAAAAATCCACAGCTCCCTCTTCATATCTAGATCTAAATCTTGATCATTTCGTGATGGAGAAAAATCCCCTTTAACGCTCATGAAATCATCAACCTCACAATCCGACTCATCTCCACTATTGCTGCCACTTTAATCGCCGCCATCGCCATCGCCCTCTCCCTTCGTTTCTCGGTTTTGGCGTGTTAGAAAATTTCCTTGACAGATAGTCGAATCCGAGCCTAATTGGGTGAAAACATGATGAATTTGGATTTTTGAATTAATTGGGTGAAACATAATGGATTTGGATTTTTGAATTTTTGTTTTGCTTTTTGGTTTTGATTTTGAGTTTGGGTTTAATTTTTTAAAGATCTTAACCCAGATTTGGATGCTAAGAGATTCGTACTGAATATGGTTGTTAGATCTAACTTATATATCTCAGATCTAGTGGTTTTGTTAAGCAATGGTGGTGGCGATATTGTGGTATTGGTAGTGGTGGGTTTATTGTTCTTGGTCTTTTGATTTTTAAAACATGGTGATGGTGTGTTCATTGTTAGTAGTTATGGACTGGTGTTGGAGGTGGGTTGTTATTGGTTTGTGGACTGGATGTGGTGGTGGTGAACGGTGGGCTGATGTTTTGTGGACTGGATGTGGTGGTGGTGATTGGTGGGTTTTTTCGACGGAGGTTTTTGATTGGACGGTGGAGGAGGTGCTGGTTTGTGGTGGTCGGAGAGATGAGGCATCGAAGGGCGGGGGTGAGGAATTGTGATTTCTGAAGAAGGGGGGAGTTCTACCCAGATTTGAGTTTGGGAGAGATGAGGGAGGAAGGAGGTGAGGGAGGGAGTGCTTAAAGATATTATGTAATTTTTTTTCTATGGCCAAAAGTTTGATATTGTTCATTATCACCCCTTGTACTTCCACCTCAGCAATTTTTGACAACTTGTACAGCCAGCTCAGCTTTTAATGACATCATTGTGCCACATATGCACATTTAACGGAATTTTTAACAGAAATGAGATGGAAGGATGAGATTGTAAGCGAAATAGGTAGTCTGAGGACGGAAATGTAAACGAATTGGGTTCAAGGACTGAATCGTAAAAAAGTCTAAAGGTCAGGGACCAAATATGTACTTGTATTAGATAGGTACCAAATTAAATAAGATATTCAACATTAGATAGGTACCAAGTCGGTCAGTGGAGGAAGTTGGAGGAAAGCAATGCTAATTGTAGCGGTGGGCAACAAATGTTTGATATACAGTATAGGCAACTCAAAGCTCTCGCACTACGTAATGCTTACCAAATAATGCGACACGTTATCGGTGGAGGAGATTACATGTTTCAGTTTTTTGTGTCACATGTGGTTTAACGATTATAAGTTAGACCAAAATGCGTTTATCCCATTAAAATTAAAGTATTCAGACAATCCAACTTACACTCCAAACTAAATTAAACTTTAAACACTATAAAAACAAATCTTTTTATAACTTATGCAGGAACTAGTTCCCCCAAATTTTCTCATCTTCTAACTATCTACCATTCAGTCCCAAAATAAAAATTGAACCTTTTTTTAATTTTTTATTATAGTTGTTTTAAGTGCAATTGAGCAACATTTATTGATAATCAATGGGTAATCAACGTTCAATAACAACAAAAGAAAGCTAAACGTTCATTTAAGAAAAATAAATTAGAAAATACTCTATGTCCAAGCACAAGTATAACTTCTTTTCCTTTTAAGCCGTCTCAAACTGTTTAAAATGAAAATGTTTTAATACATTTATATTTAACCAGATCCACTATTTAATCATACTCATTCTCTCTATTCATTTTCCACCACTCAATTTATTTAACTAACACTACTATTCACCCTACTTATTATCTCTCTTTTTTCTACCACTACACTATTTTTCTATTAATTAGTGTGCTTACTATTTCAGTCTTACTTGTGTTGGGACGGAATGAGTATTCGTTTAGATACCTATGTACCTATGTAGAATAGTAAAACAAACTAGATAAATAGGTTGAGACTAATCAAAGAAAGATAATAATCAAGGCACACCTCCTAAAATTTATAATCCATCACTTTGGAAAAAATAGTCCATTTTTCCCGTTCTCAATTTAATTTTACTTGATAATTTGAATTCACACGCAAAAGTTTTAAAAAATAATTTAAATTTTACAGAAAGTCCAAGAATTCTATTGATAGCGTTTTTCAATAACGTTCGATAATAATTTTTAAAATTAATTATTTTTTATTTCATAAAAAGTAATTAATTTAACTACCAAAAAAATTGAGTAATCTCCTGAATAGAGAGATTGAATGGTAACTAGTGGGTAACCCGTGCTCTGCACGGGTAACTAATTTGCTATTTTTTTTGCATTTTTTTTGCATTTTTTTTTTTTTTATGTTTTTACTTAATAAAGTAGCATAACAGTTTTTTATAATATAAATATATTGTATATGAAAAATAATTTTTTAATTATAGTTAACTAAAATAGTAAACATCATCTTAACTAAAACCATTAATAGTAAAAAATAATCTATATAATAATATCAATAACTAATATTATTAATAATACTTATTAATATTTATAGTAACTATTATAAATAACTAATACTATTAATAATAATGTTAACCTATATAGTAACTACTATGATTAACTAATACTATTAATAGTAAAACTTAATATATATTATAATTGTTATGATTAACTAATACTATTAATAGTAATAGTTAATTTATAAAGTAACCATTATAGTTAACTTGTATAGTAACTATTATTGTTAATCTATATAATATATAAAAGCAGGAACATTTCGAGGCCTCACAGCGCGCCACGTCATAATGCCACGTCATAAAGCCACGTGGCGCCATTCGATTGGAAGCAGATTTTTGATGATCACAAACAAAATGAAAAAAAAAATATTAAGAAAAAGGCAATTCAAAAGTTATAAATCTAATAAGTAACTTTAGATTCAATTTGATTCTTTAGAGCAAATTCTATCAATCAATGCCATTTACAACTTGGGTATTACGCTTAGCAATGCCGTTATTAAGAACGTGAAGATTGAGCCTGAAATTACGCCAGCCGATCCTACCTAATCTCCGCAACTACTAATCATATTTTGTACTCCCTCTGTCCCTAAATGAGTGTCAATTTTCAAAAAATCTTTGTCCCTAAATGAGTGTCTTTTTTGTACATAACTTTCTCCCTAAACGTTTTTTTTCGAAAAAAAATTCACCGGTTTCTTTATACGTGCAAAACTAAAGGTTTGGAAAGGAGATTACAAGATTATATATGAATCGCTGTTACAAAATTGTTCAAAAAATTGAGATTTTCAGTGTCTCTTAAAATGAAATTTGAACACTCATTTAGGGACAGAGGGAGTACATATATTTTGTATATTCTTATTTATCTCCTTCCTTTATTCCTTGGTAATTAGTTGTTTAATGATAGGTATAGATTTGATTGTGTAAAATATATTCCTAATTTAGTGGATGTAAGTATTTAATAAATAGTGAAATTCAGGAACATCAAATCACGTGACTTACCATTTCATTCCAACCGTGCATTCTTTCTCTCTTTCTTCTCATTCCCTATGTTCTCAGCCTTCTCCTTTCTTGATATATTTCTTTTATCTTTCATCTTTCAGAATCGTTATCCCAATGCCGGTTTCGTTTTTGGATTTTTTTACAGCATCAATTTTTTATTTTATTTCTCTCTTTGCCTTAATTTACACAGTTAACTATGCTTTTTGATTTTAAGCTTATTGTTTATGTGATTCTTGAATAGTTCATTTAAGAAACCCATTTTTTTTCTAACACGAGATTTTTTTTTTTTTTTTTTTTTTTGAATTGATTATATATACACATACTTATTCCCTATGGAGTTTATGTACGGGTTAGTCGAGGAAGGACCACCAACCATGGTGGTGCCGTGGTGGAAACGAAATTGAAACTTAGGAACTAATTATATATGCATTGTAAGTACGTATCCTTGGATGATCATTTCCCATTAATTAATCAGCCTTAATAAGTCTTGAAGGTGTAGGGATATGTGAAATGTGAGGTAGGTCTATTAGTTGTGGATAACAGGACTAGCGGATTGTTACCTCAGTTGACCCATCACAAATTTTATACTCCCTCTGTCCCTAAATGAGTGTCCATTTTCAGGAATTTTTTGTCCCAAAATGAGTGTCCATTTTGATCATAACTTTGTCCCTAAATGTTTTTTTTGTTCGAATTTTTTTTTACCCGTCTCTTTATACTTGCAAAAACGAAATGTTTGTAAAGAAGATTACAAGATTATATCTTAATTTTGTCACCAAATTGTATAAAAAGTTATGACCCTTAAACTGAATTTTGGACACTCATTTAGGGACAGACGTAGAAATTTAATCCCTCCGAAATTTTGTGTTTATATTTCACACTATCTATACATCTTGAAATGTCTTAAAATAAATAACTATTTTTATGAAAACATTTTTCTCAAACTAAATACTCTCCCTCTGTCCAGCTCTTAACTTTTGATATTAATGCATTCAATTCCTAAAACAACCAATGGTGATACCATGATAGTATGATACCATAAATTCAATTTAAAATTTCAAATTGGTGTAAATGTTTAGCTAAATAAACTACCGTAATATTAAAGGTTTTAGATAGACATCTATCCTAATTTTTAAAGACAAAAACTTGTATGAGACGGTCTCACACGTGAGACGGATCTCTTTGAAAGATTAAATGGTTTGCCCCATATGGGTGGGGCGGGGCAAGCCCATTTCCTCTCTTGTCAAGATCCGTCTCATGTGTGAGACCGTCTCACACAAGACTTCCTCATTTTTAAATTGTTTTCAAATTATGGATAAATAAAGAGGAAATGATATCATGAGGTGTTATCGAGATAATACGATATCTCATTCCAAATCAAAAAAACCCATGTTATTAATTATTCATTGTAATCTTTTTTTTTTTTAAAAAACATTGTAATCTTTTTTTTTTTTTAAAAAAAAAAAGAAAAAAACAACTATTCGTAGAAAATCGTTATTTGACAGCAGTAGACTCCTATTCTTAGAAAATGTTTGATTGACTTTTTTTAATTTTCATCAATCAATCTTCAATTAGTAAGATTTTTGTAACCTTAATATAGCTTATTTTTTGTGTTTTTCAGGCAGGAATAATCTTTTTTTTTATATGTATTTACACTTTAAGATATCAAGAGCCAGTCAGTTGTTTGCAAAATCTCTTGCATGTTCCTTCTTGGAACGAAGTGGAGTAAATGATGAGTAATTCATTGCATTCCTCACATTCATTTAGAGTTACATATAACCAGGTGTAAGTTTAATATTAAACGAGATACAAATATGAAATTTAATAAAAAATAATAAAAGTGTGTGAAATTTGAAAATAGTTGTTACTAATACCAATCCTAAGATATGTGTGTTAAACATGAAGTTTATCTTCTCCATAAAATTAGTCTCATTTTTAAAATTGAACGTTAAATATTAATTAACTTCCAAAATTATCTACAACAATTAATACTCCACAAAAATGATGCAACTGAAGTGATGAGAGAGTATTATATAATACTCCTCACTTCACTAAAATGGTTGAATAGTCAAAAAGAACTATCATTTAAATATGGAGGGAGTATTATATAATTCTCTTTAATTCCCGCACTGATAATTTTTTTTCAATTTCAAACGACATGGAAAGAGTAGCTATTAGAGAAAATATTTTAATGGCTCTTTAATTCGTTGTTTTATATTTTTGTGTGTATAATAAATTTATAAAGCTTATTCATTACTTACACAATTTCTGACTAAGATATATTATACTCTCTCCGTCTCACAATAAAGTGCATAAAAATGGGCTTGCTCTGGAATTAAGAAGTGATTATTTATATTCAAAAATTTTAGTAGTTGAGTGGGTGTTGTGAGTATACAAAGCAAAGTAGGAAAGATAAGGTAAGGTAGAAAATGATGAGTAGATACTATTGTGAGTATGACAAGTGAGTCTCACTATATAAAGAAGTGTTAATAATTATCCATTTTAGATAATGTGACTTATCAGTGAGGCATCGAAAAAGAAAATTTGTGCTTTTTATGATGGGATGAAGATTAGAAGCAACTAGGGATGGCAATTTGTCCGAACATGATCCGTATCCGGGGCAGTCCGCTTCGCAACGGGGCGGGTTTGGTAACCATTTTTCAAAATCGGACAGGTCATGGGGCGGGTTTGGTAACACACCACAACCCGCGGGTCACCGCCCCGCCCCGCCCCGTATACTAAAGCATGCTTCAATTTACTGTAATGTCCCAATACACTCCTTCATATTTTGCGTGGTTATTGCTGATTTTAGTTTCATCTCTACTTGCATCATATATAATACATCTTTCTCATTTCTAATGTTAATTTATGATGTTAATTTCATCCATAAAATTGTGCTTTTATGAAATACGGGGCGGGGACGGGTTCAACACTATACGGGGCGGGGCGGGTTTGGTAACATGAGTGTTCATTGAGGGGAGGGTTTGGTTATGAGCAAACCCGCTCCGTATCCGCCCCGTTGCCATCCCTAGAAGCAACCAAAATCAACAAAGAATAATGAAGTAATAATAATAAGGGGCACGAATTTCATTTTTGGACTAAAATTTGAGAATTCAAGAACAAATAAAATTAAATTGTTAATGATTAAATAATTGCAGTATATAATAGTTTATATTACGCTTACCTATGTGTATACTCTCTATGTCTCATTTTAAGAGTAAAAAAATGGGTGGGTTCAAGAATTAAGTTAAATGTGATGTGTTGTGAGTGTTGATAGTTGGGTAGGAGAAAGAAAGTGAGGAAGATAAGAGTTAGTGGATAATTGTTGTGAGTATGACATCTATGACTCACTTTTCATTTTACGATTTTAACTCTTAAAATGGGAAGCCCTTTTAGGAAATTTTTTATTCTTAAAATGGGGACAGAGGGAGTATTTCTTTTTTCTTTTCTTTTCTTTTTTTTTTTTTTGAATTTTTCACTACTCTACACACACTTAATGATACTTTCTTCAATTTTTTGGGTGTTAGTTAACAATAATTTTACATTTTTTGGTTTATAATCATTATTTAATTGCAAGATTGAATTAGATAATGTAATTTGTATCTGATAATAAATATCACAATTTTTTTTTGGTAAGCTTAATTTAATTTTGACCAAAAATTAATAAAATCTAATTATTGGCATGATTTTTATTTTTTTTTGAACGACAAAAATTAATTTCATTCACAATAATAAAATAGATGGCACACCACAAAAGTTGGAGCCTCATCTAAAATATCAAAAGTAGTTTCATCTGTAAACCTACAACAAAGTTTATTTCGATCTAAATCTTGAGACTTACAGATTCTAATTTAAATAAAATTTGGAAACTGCCTCAATCTGGCATTTAAGGGGTCCCTCACTGGATAAGTTGTTGCTTTGAGTCCATACGTTAGAGAATATGGGTTGACGAAGAAACGCCCTCCAAACATCTCAAAATTCACGAAACATCTCTGTGAAGTAAGAACAAAGACTTCTACTTCATTGTGAAATTCTACGAGATTTGTCGCCATCAGAAGATACAGAAAACAACAAACAAACAAAACAACAAACATAAACATAGGCTCTCACTGAGGAGAGAAATCTACGGCTCTCGCTGAGGAGAGAATCAAAAGATCTCTACAAAAGAGAGAAATTTATTAAACAATATAAAAACTAATAAAAATCTCAACAACACAATTGTTTGTAATCTCAATAAATTTAAATTGAAATTACAAAAAATTGTGTTGTTGGATACGCTTTAACAATAATTAATCAAGAAGAAAGGATAAAAAAACAAAAAGTCTTATGAAATTTGATTAATGGTGAAAAGGGAAGATGGAAGAGGAAGAAAACAAAAAGTTTTATGAAATTTGATTAATTGGCATGAAATTCTTAAAAAAATAAATATTTTGGTGATTATAATGGAACGTCAATAACATTGTTTTTTGTTTCATGATAATAAATAAATACTAATCAATTATTGCCCAAAACTAAAAAAATTTTTTTGACAAAAACTCAAAGTAAGACATTTATTATGGTACGAATGAAGTATTAAATTATGTTAAATTAAGTTATTTTTAGATATATGAAATATAGGCATGATATTTTTCAATTGCGACCAAGAAAAATAAATATCATGAAAAATTGAGTAGATATATACACGGTAATATGAAATATACAACTCGATATTAAATTATAAATCTAAAAGATAAATGTCAATATTAAATTGCATAAATAAATTGTATAGTACTCCCTCCGTCCCATATTTATTGCTACCAAATGGGAGTGCACGAGGATTAAGAAATTATGTTGAAAAAGTAAGTATTGTGAATGTGTAGGAGAGTTAAAATAAGTTAGTGGAAAGTTGTTTTGAGTGGATAAGAGATAGGAATGTGAATATTTTGGGTAAATAGCAATAAGTATTAGACGCCCAAAAGGAATATAAGTAGCGATAAGTATGAACGGAGGGAGTATATATTTTTGAGGTAAGTGATTAAGAGCACATTGTTGTCAAAATAAAAGTGCATAAACCGAACAATAATATATAAAAGCCCATTCGATAGTACTATTCCGAAGCACCATGTGAAACTAAGATGTGGAAAATGTTTTTAAGAAAAAATAGTGAGGTGTATTAAATTCAAGTTTTAGGCGTATTACTAAACCTAAATCTGAGATAAAGATAGGGGAAATATGTTTAGATCTTTAAATGTAACCCATGATCTACCTTAAAGGCCTATATAAATACAACATGAAATCTTTGGTAAATGACTCAAGTATCGTCAGTATGATTGAAGGTTTTGACTGCCAGAGTCAGCTATGTTTTCGCTGTAAACATGCCTTTTGACCTTCTTTGCCATCATGGTTTCCAACCAAGTCAGGAGTTCAAGAATGTCGTTGCTTTGGCTTTCGATTACGTTCAAGTACGTTCAAACTTGGTAAAAAAATGGGTGTTCTGTACCAGGGTGTAAAAATCTCATGAAAGTAAAGTAGTGGAGGTGTTCATCCTTGATTACTACAGAACAAGATAGAGATGGAATAACTGATACTGCACAAGAGCTTCATCAATCTATACTACAATAGCAAATAAAAGTGACCGTTGGGATAAAGAACATAAAAATTCAAGCCCTTTGTAGTGATGTAGTTAAGTTTAAGCCTTTTGTAGTGATGTAGTCGATAAACTGATATCAAAAGCGAGGTATTCCCCTAAAGATTTCGTATTTTTATTGATTATTTCATTTTTGGTTGCCTGAAGCATTGACATCCTATATTAAGAGTTAGGAAGTAGTTGGCACATATGAAAAATTATTTTGTTTAAAAGGACTTGGATTTCCATAATTTATCATTGTGTTTGCCTTATTTCCATGATTTATCTGCCTTCATCCCAAAATGATAATTCCATTTGACATTTCAAACATTTTAAGGTTACATTTTAGGTTTTAGAAATTCAGTGGTTTTAAAGCCTTTATTTTTTAAATGAGACTAACCTTCAGGGACAATCAAATAGGGGGAATGGGTTTGGAACGGGTCACTGAAGGAGTATTTTCTTAATTTTGTTTTTGCATTTCAGTTTACATTGATACTCAAATTCCTTAAAGGGTTTTAAAATGATCAATAATTTGCATTTTTCGTTAAAGTTGATTTAGGATTAGCGTGTTATTTTATGAATCTCTTAAGTTTTTTTTTTTTTTTTGTTATTTTTGTCACCAATTATTAAGCTATAAAAGAGTTGCTATTACTTACATAAAATGCATTTTATTGTAATGAAAACACACTATCCTTAGTATTTTTTTAATGCTGAACTATAATTTTAAGACTCTCTCTCTCTCTCTCTCTCTTAGTATGAAAATGCCTTGCATCATTTTTTCTTAATTAATTGGCCTTATTATTCCCGTCGAATTTCGACGGGTTACTCACTAGTTATACTATTAATAGTAATATATTATAGTAACTATTATAGTTGACTAATACTATTAATAGTAATAGTTAACTACTGTAGTAACTATTATAGTTAACTAATACTATTAATAGTAATAGTTAACTTGTATAGTAACTATTATAGTTAACTAATACTATTAATAGTAATAGTTAACTCATATCATAACTATTATTATGAGCTAATATTATTAGCTAATAATGAGAATATCAAAAGTCACAAACATTTAGGATAGTGATGATGTGGCATCACACAAATGAAGCTTTAACCTATGTTTGTTTATGTGTCAAAGCCATAGTCCTCCTCACCAATTATATATAGATTTGCTTTTGTTCGTGTTCATAAAAAAAAAAACAAAAAAAAAAACCGTGTCTCTCTCTCTCTCTCTTATCTTCTTCGTACAAATCGCTAATCACACAGTTTACACGACCGAAGAGATTATCCTTCCTACTTATTTTAATTGTAAAACATGTGGGCAAAGATTCCAAAACTTGAAATTAGCGCCTTAAACTCCCTCAAATCTCAAATCATCCAATTTATCTAACCTCACCTACCATAACACAGAAACCTGTATACACCCCCTCCCTCGCATATGTGAACGGTGAACCGCCGCCCGCCATTGTCAAATTAAAATCCAAAAACGCTGCACACATTACAAATTCACTTCTCCGCAACAACTTTCCCCACTTCTCTTCTCTCTCTCTCTCTCTCTCTCTCACACACACACACACACACACACTTGATTCGTTACAGAAATGGAGTGCGATTTGAAAGAATAAATAATTTGATTCTGCCAACCTGAAGTTTGCTGTTTTTGAGGTACCCATCCCTCTCTGTTACACTATTAGTAGTATGTTATAATTGTTGATCTTACAATTGCTGATTTGGTTTGTTCAAAAAAATAAAAAAAAAAATAAAAAATTGCTGATTTGGTAAAAAACCAATGTTGCTATTTGAATTATGACGATGCTAAATTTGCTATGTACAATGACGTAAAATGAAATTATGATTGTTGTGTGATGTGTTCGAGTTTGTGCTATGGGAAGGCATCAGTCCACATCTGGACTGTTTAGTTTCGATGTGAGGGGTATTTTGGTCATTGCACGCCCATCGGTCTTGAATCATTACAGTCTACTGTATATGATGATGAAGGGTTGATGCAGGAAGTTGGATTTGGGGACTGCTCTGCAATCTAAATGAACATGCCCAAATCAATGAAAAGAAGTGGCGGAGCTAGGATTTTTATTTTTTTAACAGGTCGAAGTTATTTTGTAGTATGTATATGTGATATTATGATTTAATAGCTAAATTTAGTTTAAACAGGGTCAAAATTACAACACATGGTAATTTTTCCTTAGTATAAATGTGGTGGTGGTGGTGGTGTTCTGGGGGGGGGGGGAATGAAAAAAAAGCAATTTCTTCCAAATTTGTTATTGGAAAATTGCTACATTTTGTAAAGGAAATGGGGGCAATTGCCCCCATAAGACTGAGGCTAGGTTCGCCAGTAATGATAATTCTTTACATTTTAGTTATTTATGGATTAGTTACTTTCTGGGGCATTGTGAATTTGTGATAAACAATGTTGCATATGCTGATCTCTGTACTCTACTCACTCAATGCTCAGCTCAGTCATTATTCAATGTATGGGATTCTTTGAGTTTTTGTTTTTTCCCTCCTGTACCTATGCATGATTCCCCAACTTGTTGAGTGATCATAAAACGCTGGGTCGTGGGTTTTAATGAAGGTTGATTTTTCACTTTACCCAAATACCCGCAAATTTATTCATTCTTATTGTGAGGCCAGTTACTTTACCTTTTTGTAATCTGTGTATCAAGAGTAGTACTTTGTTCTGGGAATGATAGATTGTTCTTTGCAAATAACCTTTCTGTGGCTGGGTTTGTAGGTAAGTATATATGGACTATATCTAACTGATATAATGTGTTAATTAGTAGATTGCTGTTGACTTATTTGTTTGCGATCATCTATGCATCTTACCGTTTTCACTTGAAGAATTCATGTTTTGATTGTCAAAACTGAAATATTTTTCTATATACATAATCTTATTTTACGATTTTGAAATGTTTTCCCTTGTCTGAGGTCTAATCTTCTCTCTTTAATGAGTGAGGGTAAATTTGGAAACTTGTGAATTAATTTTTCCAACATGAACTTCTCAAAAAGTAGGACGACTCTTTGAGTGGAACATGGGTAGTAATATGTTATTGCTCTTTCCTGTCTATGTGATTATATCTTTGATTATTCAGTGTTATGGATTCGTTGGGTATAAAATTGGAAGAAATTTGTAGCAATTAAAAAACTGGTTCCTGTGAACATAATTTGCGATTTTTATGCAATAAGGTATTCAAGATGTTGACTGTACGTGCCATTCAAATTTCTGTCCGAGTACTGACAATGATGTCTTCTTGTCTCTATGAAGGAAATGCAACTGCAGGAGGAGACTGTAATTTGCTTATTTGGTGGAGTTAAGATGGAGCTTGTTTCTCTTCTCATCCAAAGAAGATCTGCAATCATTTGGTTTTGGGTTACATTGTTCGTCTTTCTACAGAATGGTAGACAGACCATCTCGGCTTCAAATTACTTAGTTGGGCTGGGAAGCTATGATATTACAGGGCCTGCAGCTGATGTAAACATGATGGGATATGCTAGCTCAGATCAGATTGCATCCGGTGTTCACTTTAGGCTGCGAGCTCGTGCGTTTATTGTGGCAGAGCCACAGGGGAACCGCGTGCTGTTTGTAAATCTTGATGCCTGTATGGCCTCACAACTTGTCACGATCAAAGTTATTGAGAGGTTGAAGGCAAGGTAATTATCTTTTACTCCCTCCATCCCAAAATGATGTTCCCACCTTTTTTTTAATCGTTACTACGAATGAACTTTGAGCAATAATTTTAGGTTAATCTAATTGTATTAATGAATATCTAAAACTTGTTAGTTGTATTGTTGATGATGTTATATCAACATCAAGTTTTATATTTTCATTAGTATGATTAAATTAACCTAAAATTATTGCTCAAAATTCATTCTTATTAACGGCAAAAAATGGGAACATCATTTTGGGACGGAGGTAGTATGCAGTACGTAATTACATACCATGATTGATTTATCTGGGAGTACTAGACTCTAAAGGGCGAGATCATCATTCACTATATATTACCTCTGTTAATTAAGCAAAAAGTTGCACCAAAAAAAAATATTAAAAATACTGCTAAGTAATAAATATTGAATGGCTGGTGAGCTAGTACATCTGGGATATATAATGATTAATTCCTCTATAATACGTCCTGTGAATTTTAGTCAGCTATTGGACTGAACTCCATTTTGCTTCCGTAGGTATGGAGACCTATATACAGAAAAGAATGTGGCTATTAGTGGTATTCATACCCATGCTGGCCCTGGGGGTTATCTCCAGTATGTTGTGTATATTGTCACTTCTCTGGGATTCGTGCGCCAGTCTTTTGATGCTTTAGTTGATGGTATTGAGCAAACCATCATACAAGCTCATGAAAACCTTCGTCCCGGATCAGTATATGTAAACAAAGGTAACGCCTGGCTGAATTGAACTTAATTAATTTACGAAGTTATTTTGCATCTATTATATAGATCTCGTGAGTCGTGCCTACTATCTTCAGAAAAAGTGCATCTCTTTGTATAAGCTTTCTTAGAGTAGGGAAACTGTACTTAGGCAGACCATGAACAATAGTTCTTGTCAAATTATGATATTTTTCTTTCTTTATTAAAGCTTCTTTTCAATCTTACATTGCTAATTTGATTTTTTTAGAATGCACAACTTGATCCATAAAAGTTTGGGTGTGTTTTAGGATGTGTAACATCGTTAATCTGCCATGAAGCTTCTGTTGATAACATGATGTTGAAGCAATTTTTGTCGTTCTTTTGGTATTGTAACTGTTTCACATCAAATTTATTTATTGCATGATTGTCTAGAGTATATACATTTCAAAGAGCCTTCGTATTTCAGGCAAGATAATATGCACAAACATTTGGGGTTATCTCCTTTCATGAACTCACTAAATTCATTAACATCTAAAATCATACAATTGAGCTCCGTTCGTTTTATAAGTCAAAACATGTTCCTAATTTCTAGTACTTGTTTGTTCAGTCTTATGCGGCCATAAGAAAAGTAGATATTTATTTGTTTATAATGTCATATTTACAGGAGAGGTTCTAGATGCTGGTGTGAATCGTAGTCCAAGTGCTTATCTTAATAATCCCGCAGCAGAACGTAGCAAGTACAAGTATGATGTTGATAAAGATATGACTCTGCTTAAGTTTGTAGATGATCATTGGGGTCCAGTGGGTAGCTTTAACTGGTTTGCAACCCATGGAACTTCAATGACAAATAAAAATGAATTGATTAGTGGGGACAACAAAGGGGCTGCTGCACGATTTATGGAAGATTGGTTTAACAAGAACGATGTTAGTGGCGGGAGAGATTCCAAAATATCTGAAGCTTCTGAATACACCCGAAGAGTCTCGAACATTATTCCAGACATTCACCAAAATCGTAAGTGAACTGTTATTTATTGAAGCTTTTTCTGGAAAAGGAAAAAGGGAACTTATACAATTCATTTGTTGTTAACAAATTAGAGACCTTTTTTCTTCAATGCAGACCAAGAATTACAGGAACTTGCTGCTTCTTACCGGGCTTCTTCTGGTAAACCAGCCACAAGATTTATGAGTGTTGCAAAACGTGTCAGAAGTTCTCCTACGCAAGCAGATAAACCCAAATTTATCTCTGCATTTTGCCAAACAAACTGCGGTGATGTTAGCCCGAATGTTCTTGGTGCATTCTGCACAGATACTGGGTTACCTTGCGATTTCAATCATAGTACTTGTGGCGGGAAGAATGAGTTGTGTATTGCCCGAGGACCAGGGTCTGTATCTACCTTTCTCTTTTGTGTGTTTCCTTTATATATACTATATTACTCCGTATTTACTTGGTACTTTTTTCTTGAGGGGTGACGGTAGTGATGTTGGCCACTTGGCCTGGAAGGGGTTTGAACTTGAGACTCATGCTTTGTGAACTGGATGTTTGGGCCTCCCATTATCTTCCATCTGTTTCAAAGCTCAATATGCTTATACCTGGAAATATTGATGTTAATGTAATTCCTTTTATTTTCTGTACAGTTATCCAGATGAATTTGAAAGTACCCGAATCATTGGAGAGAGGCAATTTAAAAGAGCCACTGATCTTTTCAACGCCGCATCTGAGCTGTTGAAGGGAAAGATTGATTCTCGCCACGCTTTTTTGGACTTCTCTAAGCTTGAAGTGACAATTCCTAAACAGGGAGGAGGAAGTGAGGTTGTTAAAACATGTCCCGCTGCAATGGGTTTTGCGTTTGCTGCTGGTACAACTGATGGACCAGGAGCGTTCGATTTTAAGCAAGGAGACAACAATGTAATCTTTAAGTTCACGTAACATGTTCAGTAAACTTATCCTCTAATCTACCTGAAAACTGTTCCTTGAATAATTTTGTATTATCTTCATATTGCATTAGGGCAATGCATTTTGGAGATTGGTGCGCAACGTGCTAAAAACACCAACTAAGGAGCAAGTTGAATGTCAAAAACCGAAGCCTGTCCTGCTTGACACTGGGGAAATGAAGGTGCCATACGACTGGGCGGTGAGTTGCAGTTTGCAACATCATAAATTTAATGTTTTCATATGGAATACCTATCCATCATATGCATATAAATATCTTGCATTTCATCTCACTTAGGTGTTACTCCCTCCGTCCCAGAGGGTGATTTATTAACAATTTTTAAAGTGTCACTAGGATGGTTAGATTGACATTAATGTTAGGTCAAAGTTCACATGTATTGACCATCAAAAACCAAATGAGACTATCTTTTTGGGACGGATGTAGTATTTGTTGGCACTTATTTGGACCCTTAATGGCCCATGCACTTATCTCTTCTCTTATTTTTCAGCCATCAATACTGCCAATCCAGATTCTAAGGATAGGGCAGATGGTGATTCTCAGCGTACCTGGAGGTAATATCTTGTCGTCCTTTCTATTTGTTTGTGTTCCAGATTCAAAATCTACACGCACTAGAGTATTTGTACTGCCTAATCTAATAATTTTCTAACTTCTTGAGAGATTTCTACTACAGCTCAAGGGTATGTTGTGGTTAATGAAAATATTTTCTTGAATTACAGAATTCACAACTATGGCTGGTAGGCGTTTCCGCGATGCAGTCAGAGCCGAGTTCAAAGAAAACGTTCATGTCGTGATAGCTGGATTAACTAACACCTATTCCCAATACATAACAACATTTGAGGAGTACCAGATGCAGAGATACGAGGTAAGCCAACTTTTTAACGACCATAGTACAAGTTCATAACTTAATATGACAACCTCCGTCCCATAATGGGCGTCCAAAATGATTGTCCTAAAAAGAAACAATCACTTTGAGATGAATTTATATCATGAAAAAAGAAGAAATTGTACGAGTCTGCTCTGTAATGCGTGTCTTCCCATTTTAGGGAGCCTCGACTCTATACGGACCCCACACACTCAGTGCCTACATTCAAGAATTCAAGAAGCTAGCATCAGCTCTCGTTAGCGGAAAACCCGTTGAACCGGGCCCACAACCACCCGATCTACTAAGCAAGCAAATAAGCTTATTAACACCCGTAGTACTCGATTCGACCCCTCCAGGTGTACATTTCGGGGATGTTAAAACTGATGTACCACGAAATTCCACGTTCAATAGAGGTGGCATAGTGACCGTCAATTTTTGGTCAGCTTGCCCTCGGAATGACCTCATGACTGAAGGTACGTTTGCCCTGGTTGAGTTCCTCCTCGGCGGGGACGCGTGGGCCCCAGTTTATGACGACGATGATTTTTGCCTCCGCTTCAAGTGGTCGAGGCCGTTCAAACTCAGTTCTGAGAGTCATGCAACAATAGAATGGAGAATCCCGGGGTCGACTGAACCAGGTGTGTACAGAATCACGCATTTTGGAGCCTCTAAGAGTCTTACTGGTGCTATAAAACATTTTACGGGTTCGTCCAGTGCTTTTGTGGTGGCATAAGACATGTCGATTGTATACATAGTTTCGAGGTGTATCATGTATGAGTAATTTATAGTATATCTATATACAAGAAGGTTCATTGACAGAATGACAGTTATAGATCAATGTCAAAAGATCTTAGAGTCTATTTTCATTTCAAATTGCAGCAGCAGTGGTAATGATCTTTCAGATTAATTAAAATCATATTTGGACTGTTTAATGCTATGTAACCATATAGAAAGATTGACTGTTGCTAACAATTGTATATGTGACTTTGTAATGGAGTTCTGTCTCTAAAGCTCCAGTATATCATTAGATTCGATTGGTGTGGGTTTTGTGTGTTGTTTTCATTAAAATGAATAGTTGGGTTCTGGTAAATTGAATTCCTATGCACTAAGAAAACAGTTTCGTTTGACTTTTCGAACCATTTAAAATTACATTATAATAAGTTTTGGAAATTTAGTAATTTTGAATCTTTATTTTGGAACTGACTTTTTGAGACAAACAAAAAATAAAAAATAAAAAAGGAGAAATGAAACTATATTTTTGAGGCGGAGGAAGTATGGAAGTTTAATAGATTCAGTCATTGTCTTCTTCTCGAGTCCAGTTCTGCAGAGGAACCCGGTCTTCTTTTTGAAGGAATTTTCTTTGGCACACTTAAATGACAAGTTAGCTTTGAGCTTTAGCCGAACACAATAACTGTCTCAATTATTCCATTTGAAATGAAGATGATTTTTTTTCAGCCATCCAATTGAGTCTAGTTACAATTTGAATATAACATTAAAGAGCTGTAAAAACTCTCTCTATCAAGGACAAGTGCATTTTTAAAGCTTTAATACGATTTTTTTTGTTAAAGTAGAACAAACCTCAACCAGTTAAAAATATAATTTTGTGTTACTAATTACATATACAGTATATAGTTATTTTTTTTTAATTATTTAGACCCTGAAGTATGTTACCACCCTTCCAATCGAGTCATGACTGTCTTTTTTCATCAGATCAGACCTTGATGTGAAAAATACTCGTCAGTTAAAGCATTTTTGACGGAATTCGTCAAAAAAGTTAGTTAAGTAGCATGTGCATTGCATGTGACAGACAGATTGGATGAGTTTGTCATTAAGACTAAGTATTAAGGGGTTTAGTGAAATTTTTTAAATTTTAAGGGGTTAAAGAAACCTAAGCTCTAATTGTGGATCTGTGAATGGAAAAGATAAAACCCAATCTTCTTCCACAGACCTTCAACGCCGCGAAAGAGATTCTCAACAGCTCCGGCTTCGCCGATCGGCTGGTGAAGGAGTTTGCTTACGAGCTTTTGTTTCATAGAGCAATGGGTTTTGCGCCATACGTTGATTACTGGAGGAACTTGAGAAGAATATCGGCGATCCATTTGTTCAGTCCCAAACGTATTGCTGCTTTCGGAGGGTTCCGTCAACAGGCGGGAATCAACATATATGGTAACCCAAATCGATCGATTAATGGAGAAAATTGGTGAGGTTGAGGTTAAGAGGATCCTTCATTTCGGGTCCTTGAACAATGTAATGATGAGCATTTTCGGGAAGATCTACGAGTTCGACAACAATGGCGGCGGTGGCGGTGCGAAGCTTGAACAATGGTTTGTTTTTAATTGAGCGTGTGTTTGATTTTTGCACCATTTAAATGGTTTTGTTCTTGAATTTTTATAGTGCTTTTGTGATTGAATTTGGTTCCTTGGAACAAGAAGAGTCAGAATGTTTGATTCTTTGATTCAGAAGCTTCAATTGTTGGTGTTATTCATTTGTGATTGTGGTGTTTTTAGAGAGAGAAAAATGAATGGTGGCTAATTTTTTCCCTCATGTGTGCAGGTTTCCCCCTCAAATTCGACGATTCTCCGGCCAATTTTGTCCAACCACGGCCAAAAGTCATCGTGTATGGAATTCGGTCTGTGACTGATGGTTAATATGCTAATTGAATGTTTGAAAATAAAATGCTAATTTAATAATGTTAATATGATAAACAATAATAAGAAAATATTTTAAGATTTAATATGCTAATTCAATCTTTCAAAAAAATGCTTATTTAATAATGCTAATATGATAAATAATAAGAATTGAATAACAGAAAACATTAAATTAGGTGGGTGAGAAAAAGTAAAAATGTTAATATCTTAATTTTTTTATTTTTTATTATAAATTATAAAATGTTGCATATTTATTTGATGAGTTTTGTTTTGATAAATGTAAATTTTGATTTATTTTGTTTATAGAATAATCTTATATAATTTTCTTATTTATTAATATTTTGAAAATATCTTTAAAAACACTTTTCTTTACTATCTTAATAATTATTTTAATTTTCAGCCCTTTTAAATTTGGAATTTTCACTAAGCCCCTTAAAAAAAACATCAACTTCAAACAACCTAATTCAGTTAGTCACGTGAATGGCACATGCTTTTTAACTGAGTTTTTAACGAATTCCGTTAAAAAAGCCCTAAATGGCGAAAATGAATTACTCCAAGGTCTGATCTGATGAAAAAAGACAGTCAGGACTCGATTGGAAGGGTGGTAACATACATGGTCTAAATTGCAATTAACTCTAATTAATATTACGATCAGCGCTAAACAACTTCTCGTTAATTACAAAAATACCACGCGTCAATTTGAAAACACATTGTTGTACGCGAACCTTAGGAAAAAACACGTTTTTTGCCAGATTTTCACGTACCTTTTAGCAAATTTTTAAAAGCGAGTATAACTTAATTGATATAAATACATCAAATTTACCCCTCTCACATTACTTAACTCATTAAAAATAATTAAATTTGCAACAAGTGAGTTTTTAACTCAATATTTTGGATACAAAAAATTTACTCTATCAAAAAAGAAATGCCATTTTGGACAGAAGTGAGAAGTGAGTAGAGGGTTTTTTTTTTTTTTTTTTTTTTTTTTTAGCAAGGGTGGACTTAAATGCTGAATAGAGACAAAATCACATGTACCACACTTGTGTACCACTAGTGATCCAATGATTATGAGTTATTTAAATTGTCATCAAGATTTTATTATCAGTGATAATAGCCATCGAATTACCGGTAGTACACAAAGTGACAAATAAAAGTGGTACATTTGATCTCATCTCTAACAATAGAAATAGAACTCTGCTTGTAATGCGAGGGCAATCATACTACTTAAATTTGGAAGTGCGAACAGCTAACGGAATTATCTAATCATCAACCAGCTGCAAATAATTTGCAGTCATTAAATTGCAGACTTAGAATTTTCTAGGGTTTCAGACCGGAGATCCTCCCTTACTTGAACACCCATTCAATCCGATCTCTGAAATTTATTACAATCCACCAACCAATCTTTCCTGAATTCAATACAGATAGCTGAATCATAATGTCGGTGCAAGATTATTTAGACAAGCATCTGCTCTCCCGGAAAATCGAAGATGCCGTCAATGCCGCCGTTAGGGCCAAAACTCCCGATCCCGTTCTGTTCATAGTGAGTTTCGCCTCTTTACTTCAATAGCTTTCTATGCCAAACGGTGTATTGATATGGAAATGTTATAGCTGTTTTGTTCATGAATATTTTGATTTTGATGTATTTGTACTTTTTGCAGTCTAATCATATGAAGAAAGCTGTTCCGTCTGTGATAACGAAGGTAACTGCTAGGCAGATACTTGATAGCAGGGGAATTCCTACTGTGGAAGTTGATTTGTACACTAACAAAGGTGTTTTCCGTGCTTCGGCTCCCAGTGGTGCTTCTTCTGGAATGTAAGCTTTCGTTTATTAAGCTAAAACTAGGACCAATGATATTCAATTTAGATACTAAGATAAATCGCGAAGGAAAAGTGAGGATAAAGTGGACTTATAATCGTTAATAGTGTTTGGTAGATAACTTGCACTTTTGGAGCTTGTCTAGAGATTATAATAAAATCATAATCATTATTGACTTATTGAGGTGTCCACACGTAATTGAAATCGGCGACCACCTTTTATACTACTCCCTCCGTCCCAAAATTTTAGTCTCATTTCCACATTTTGTTTGTCCCAAAAAGTGTCCCATTTTTAAAATTAAGACTTCAAAATCACTAATTTTCCAAAACTTATAATGTAACCTTAAAATGTTTGAACAGATAAACAAGACTATCACTTTGGGATGGAGGGAGTATTAAAGAAGTTTTGGAACATATCTGTAAGTCAATCAACATTGTTCATGCGAGCTAGTAGCAGGACTTCCTAATATCATTGCATTTTCTAGTATCATTGATAGGATCCTTAAACCTGCTCTAGGAAACTTGATTGTTTGTTTATTTCAATCGATCAATTTGACATGTTTGGATCTATGTGGCCCTTGAACCTGGGTATATCCTTACCCGCTTCACATGTGAAGTGATCCATTAGAAGGACAAGTTTTGTAGGGCTTCCTGACTGGATGCTTGAGGTTCTACTAATTGGTGTTGCTTCCTTTGGTGAACCTGTGGCTAACCACTTTATATAGGTGTCACCAAGATGCGTGGGGATTAAATCAGGGGGCCAATTCATGTAGCGTAGACCTAGAGGTCGAGTTCGAAGTTTAACCTTGGTGATCTTAAGGCTAAAGGCTAGAAATTGTAAGGAAATAAAGTCACGTAACAACTAAGCACAGTGGATCCTGCCAGTTAGAAATCCTGTTTGGGTAGCTGAGACCTTTATATGTTAATATCTCTGTTTAGTATAAAAGCCTGCTGGAGTTACTGCAGCTTCCTCGGTTTTTATGCTGAAAAAAGTCGACGCTTTCAGACATGAGAGTTCTATGTAATAGCTGCTTAAAACGGTCATATGCAACTCTTTACTGTGATGGCCTTATGCTGGTGGACATACTAATCCATGAGCTTTTCTTCCCATCTTTAAGAGGGTTATGTTTGTAATGTATTATATGTTGTATATAAAAACTTGTTTATCTGATATTCTTATGACAAAAAGATTGGTGTTAATAGACGTTTGCTAGATGTCATGTGTTTGTAATTCGTAACTCCAGGTATGAGGCTATTGAACTACGTGATGGAGACAAGGGAACATATCTTGGAAATGGTGTCTGTAGAGCTGCTAGGAATATCAATGAGAAAATATCTGAAGCCTTAGTTGGTATGGATCCAACCCTTCAGAACCAAATTGATCAAGCCATGATAGATTTAGACAAGACGGAGAAGAAGGTATTTTTTTCGTTCTCTTCATTATGGCTTATGTTATTAGCTGGTGATTGAGGCAAAATCTTCACATGTGCATGTAGATTTTTTTTTTTAATCTGCGCATGCCATGCCTTTGCTCGATTTAAGCATCTGTTAAGTTTCATACATTTGATAATGGTTGATGTGCAAGTGTCTAACATATAATAATGTTTAGACTATAGTGTCAGGGTAACTCAAATGGAGGTAGTAGATCTATGTCAGAATGCAGTGAGTTTCAAAGACCTATTGTTAATGATACGTTTTAGAGGCAAAATATACTCATTCACCTAGTTGATTTTGGTGCACATTTACAGGATAGGGAGTTAGTTGCTTTTTTCTTTTTGAATGAACATTTTTTCCATTTTTTTTTGAGAGATTAATTTCGTGACTTTGGTCAATCTAGCCTCTCTGTTGCAAGGTTATTGAAACATTCAAATGTGCTGTTCTATTTTGATTGTCGCTTGTATTACCTGTACTGTATGTTTATCTCTGTCTTTTTTTCTTATTATTTCCAGTTATAATTGTAAGTTGGACCTCTTCTGTAAGCTTTTCTTCTCAATGAATCTAGTCTATGATCCTACTCCTCCCCCAACCTAGATACACAAACACACCAATAAAAACAACACATTACAAAAGACAGAGAGACACGCGCACTCATGCACAGGAGAGAGAGAGAGAGAGAACATTAGCTCTTTTGACATAGGTAGAGGAAGCATATTTTACAGAATGTAGGCTGCCAAGAGCATCTGCAAAGCTTATGGAAGTTTAAGGGATGGTCCATGTTCTAAAGTTTATGCTATGGGTCCTAATAATATGAAAAGTGTGTTTCCGTCATATATTAGGTTGATCACAGCTATGACCAACCCTTAGCCTCTTCTTGCCAAGAATGTTAACTTTTATGATTCAAAGCTGGAAGCTTTCCAGTGAGAGGGCTTGTTTATTTAGTATATGGTTTGTCAGCAAATTATAATCCTCGTTCTTAAGAGATAATTTCTCAGCTTTATATCTCTCCTGGTATAAACTTTTTCTCTTACTACTTTTCAGGGTGAACTTGGAGCAAATGCAATTTTAGCTGTGTCCGTTGCTGCATGCAAAGCTGGAGCTGCTGAAAAAGAAGTATGTTCATTTCCATATTAGTGTCTTTTGAGCAATTTTACTTGATATCACACCACTAAGGCACTAAGAAACTCTTCTACTTTTTCCCCATTTTTTTTTTTTTAATCTTTAACTCAAATTTCAGGTTCCACTTTACAAACACATTGCTGATCTTTCTGGCAGAACCAATCTTATTCTTCCTGTTCCTGCCTTCACTCTTATTAGTGGTGGAAAACATGCTGGGAACTATCTTCCGATACAGGCAAGCTTCTGTTTTAGCTCTGTGTCATCTGTCTGCATGGTTGTCTTTTTTGAACGAGACCTGTAACAATTAAATAAATAGTGATACCTAGAAGCTCTTGCCAGAAATTTCCCGTTAGCGGAGTTTTTATCAAATGGTTCGTCTTGATGTAATAATACATAGACTAGCATGTATTGGCAGGATTGCTGTTCTCCATATGGGGTTGAGGGTGGCTTGTAGAATGTAGAAGCCTGAAATATATTTTTGGTTGGTTTTACTAACAAGGTACTCCAAATAAATCTGCAAGTTTCTTGGTTGAGGTTGGATATTGTGAACTTCTACCATGGACACTTTCTTGTGCAGTTACTGATATCCAGAGGGATTGCATTTTTATTTTTTATTTTTTATTTTTTTCCCGAGCCATTTTGATCTAATGCTTCTCTCTGAATTTATTGTTTACTGTATTTCTTGATCACTCAACTTTTATTTTCTAAGGAAAACGTAAACTACATATGAACTATAAACCAGTGTGCAAATCTTTGGACAGGCTTGTATTATATAGTGTAAGGCTACTAGACATGCTCTTTTCCCACTCAGACTAGTGTGCTAGCTACTCGTACCTGTCTCTCCTACTTTTCGTACAAAAAAAATGCTGAAACGAGGGTGATCACATTTGGGAGGATGCATGTGCATTACATAGTCAGTTTTCTTGTTTCCTCTCCAGTATTTATTTAGTATGAGTGGCTATGTCATTCTGCATAATCTAATTACATTCAATTTAGCATTTTCAAATGTTAAGACATTTTTTATATGGTCGTAAACTCTTTTATTTCTCATGTGGTAATTACATTTCTTTATTGTGACAATTGTCAAAAATCTATCAGGAGATCATGATTCTCCCTATTGGAGCTAAAAGATTTGAAGAGGCATTGCAAATGGGTTCCGAGACATATCATCATCTGAAGGTGATTTCTATAACTAGAATGAAGTATTTCTTGTCACAACTACACAGATAGCAAGTTTAAGTGTTCCATACGTCAAATTTCACTATAGTCACGCTGTGCTTTTGTCATCAGTGCTTCTGTGTAGTTTAGTTGTAAGGTTAAGTAATACATGCATAATTCAATTTATAAGCTCTATGCTCTTTTGATTAGTTTCTTTGTGGGTAACTGTACTCAGTACTTTCCTGAAGTATCAATTGGTGTAATTCTATGAGTGCGTAGTATATACCCCCTCACTCTCATTCCCATATTAATCAACTTTCCTCTTTTGCTAGTCTCAACACTTTTGGCCACTTAAATTTCCAATGCACATTGATAGTTTAGTTTCTCAATTTACCTCTAAATTGTTTAAGTATTTTTAAAGAAAGAAATTAGTTATGGTCCTCCTTGCATGTGACTACAATGGACAGAAATAGAAATAATGGAGAAAGCATTTATTGCAAATTCTTAACAAAGCTTTTGACCATTTGACAATAAAGATGAGACCGGGAGTATTTGACAGTATTATCTTTGCAAAATTTGGTTTCAGTATTTGACAGTATTATCTTTGCAAAATTTTACTTCAAAACCAAATTTTCACATTACACGCCCCTGATGTTTCAGATTGTCTGGTCAATGAGATAGTTTAACGAATACATGCTGAAGGTGGACTATCGTTTTTTTATATACACAAGATTTACCATAATCTGAGAAGTGGATGTCTTACTGGTTATTTGACGTGTTGTCACAAAGACTACAGCTTCAACTCTTCATATTTGCTGTAGATTTTAACTTGCTGGTTCAATCTTATATTATTTAATTTTACCCGCGATTGGATATTTTGGGTAGTGTGTTTTGGGTAGGCCAGATTGCCTTACCAATATTGTTATATACTGTGAACAAATCCTGATTTTGATAATTGCATTCTATTAGTATTTTTAGGAACATAACTTGCTACATTTTGTATTTTCCTTCTAAATATATGTATTTAGTGATTGGATTTGGCTTTCATCTTACTTACCATCAGCGGCGTCCCTTCGTTTGTGGCACTGGGCTGATCATTTGCTGCATGTGAACGTAAATTTGCTTAGTCTGGTGGTCAATTCATTCTTTGAAGTTGTTCCGCACATTTAGCATATTTAATCGTGTCAACATACACCTGGTAGTTTCATAAGATATTTATTTTGCCGAGATATTTGTGTGCCATTACCTGCTCACAGCTCGTCTTTCTGATTTCCCCTTTTTTATGACAAGGGCAGGCTGTTATTACAGAGAAATATGGTGCACATGGGTGCAATGTCGGTGATGATGGTGGTTTTGTTCCAAACATCTCCAGGTATGTATTTCCCGTGTACTATTATTTCATAGTACTTTACAATGCATTTTTTTGATAATGATCTTCTGTTTTACAGCTTTAGAGAAGGCTTAGATCTTGTAAAGGAAGCCATCAGCAGAACAGGGTATAACGACAGACTAAAGATTGCAATAGATGTTGCTGCTACTGAGTTCTGCATAGGTAATGTATACTGTTCCTCTGAAATGGTACCTCACCATAGCATGTGAACAATTGGACTTGGTTATTTTGAGCTGGAAAACTTTTTTGTTGTTGGTTTGTATAGAAGTTTCGAAGATATAAAAGAATATCAGTTATCAGACGGGGAATGATGTTTAGGATATCACTGACGTTTCCTAAAATATGTTAATTAGAAGTTTACAGAATACAGAGTCTGGTGATTGTTGCAATTTAGTGTAGGTCTTACCAGTTAGTTATGGGTCCTGAAATTACTGACCGGACACACAGGTTTCTAAACTGAGGGAGCTTCTTATTTTTATTTTTTTGATGATAATGGCATTGCTTAAGCCTTCTACATTCTTTTGGTGGAAATTGAAACTGTCATCCGCACTAGTTCCAATTTTGGATTACTCACTTGAGAAGTTACTATGATTCTTCCTTTTGTCAGGTACAAAGTATGACTTGGATTTTAAATCTCCGAATAAGTCGGGACAAAATTTCAAGTCAGGAGAGGATATGATTGAAATTTACAAACAACTCTGTGCAGGTATATTGAAGAAACTTTAACGCCTCTGATGGTGCCCCCCTGTCAATTTCCTTAAATACTGCAGAAATTGGATGATATTATGCCTCATTCGTTTATCTTTTTCATAACATGGTCTTAGATTATCCAATCGTGTCTATTGAAGACCCATTTGACAAGGAGGACTGGGAACATGTCAAGTTTTTCTCTGGACTTGGAATTTGCCAGGTTTGTCTGTTGAACCTGACAGAACGACCTTTTTTCCCATGTTGAAATCATGGTTAATTGGAAACTTGATTCCACCAGTTGGAACTTTCATTCTTTAAAGTGATTTTACTGTATGCTTGTCTTTTATATCTACCACCAGAACTAATTGTATATGTTGCTGTTACTTGAAACTGACATTAGAATCAGTTTTTGGTTCTGTAGCTCCAAAGCTTCCAGAAATATGTGGTGAACTGTAATGTTGATAATTAAATGTCCTTCCAATTCATTCATTTTGCAAAGGATTAAATTCATTTTCAACCATCGTACTTTCACCCGACTTTCACTTTAACCATCCTACTTTATTTTTTGCACGAAAACCACTCTCTACTTTGGAAAACCTCTCACTCAAACCCAAAAATCGCGGATTAGTGACGGATTAGACACGAATTTGTGGTTGCGATGGGATGTTTTCAAAAGTAGAGTGGTTTTCGTGCAAAAAATAAAGTATAGTGGTTAAAGTGAAAGTCAGGTGAAAGTACAATGGTTAAAAATGAATTAAAACCTTTTGCAAAAAGCAACAATCATAAGTAGGAGGCTATTTTGCTCATCCTGAACCCAATTCAATCTTAGATAAGTGGTAGGCTTAGTCGCACACCTACTAAATTAGACCTAACTCGGCCACTAATAATGTAATTAGGGTAAGTCAGGGTCGATCCACGAAGAACGATGATTATTTGCGAACAGTCACTTGACCAGATTGGGGGTTTAATTGAGATTTTAATTAATTCCTAAGACGGGAAAATAAACTAAGATGATAAAAACGATGATTTAAAAGCACTTCAGATTGATCACTATCCCCGTCCTCTAATTCAATTTCATTGGTACTTCTTATTCTTCGTAAATCCTATTCACTTGATCACGAGATATATTGCAATCTCCGTCTCTTCTTACAGATTAGTCTATAGCAGTGGCACACTCACTATAAACCCTAATTAATAAATTAATCTAACTGGCATAGTCTAGATCGCAGAATTAATTGATTCAATTTAAGAGACTAAGGTCAGGAACGCTTTCTAGGTTACTAGATAATCGTTTAATTTTGCCTACTCCCCGAATTGCTATGGCACATACACAATTCGTGGAGATGCTACGGTGAAAACCCTAATTCTGGCACAGAACAGAGAATTCTAGCAGAGATCAAGAAATAGAACTAATGGATTGGCCAAATCCACAAACCCTAAATATTAATCTAGAATCAGAACAGACAAAATTATAAATAGATCAACAAAAGAATAAGAAAAATTACCTCAAATGAATCAAAGTAGGTTCAAGATCTCAACCCAAAGTAATGGAGTTTAGTTCTTCATTAATGGTTTACAAAAGCTCTAGAGAGAAAAAGAAAGAACGTGGTATTCAAAAATCCAGAGAGAATAAAAAAAAAAAAATCCCTAACCTAATCCTAATTCTAAACTAATAAAGGAATAAAAATTACTAAGGGATAATAAAAAGAAAAACAATACTAATAAAATATCAAAAGAAAAATAATTCCAAAAAAAACAAAACTCAGCCGCCGCTGCTTGTACGGAAAACGGAGGAAAATTTTCACTTTTTGCAAATCAGTCCCTGAAGTTTTAATATTGTCAGTTCAGTCCTCCAAGTTTCAGAATTGTCCAAACAGCCCCTCAACTTCCAGAAATTTCAGTTTGGCCCCTGCGCTCTTCCGCCAGTTAAATTTGACTTGACTTTGACTACTTGACCATCGAGACAGACGTTGAAGCTCACCAAAAATTACATCCGGGAAAATAATTAAATAATAACGACTATTCTACCCCGGATTACAATAAAGCTCAAATGAAAAAATAATGTCTCAAATACATCAAATCTAGTCTAAAGTACATCAAAATGAACCAAAATATATGAGAGAATAAGGTAAATAATGTATACATAATCCGCCACATCAAATTCCCCCACGCTTAGACCGTTACTCGTCCCTGAGTAACATCCTAACCCCACTCTAAACTCCGGTCTAATCAGCGTAGCATGGGAGAAAATGACCCCTAATCTCCTCTAAGCCTCCTCAGTCAAAAGTCAACAAACACAAACAAATTTGGAGTATAAGAAACTCCGTCCCCATATAACTCCAGGAAATCAAATAAAGATCAATGGCCTTAGCCCGATACAAACTCCAAAATAGTGAAAAACCGTATCCGGACTAAGGCCCACTCATAAAAGCCACGGGGAACTAAAATATCCTAAATTTCCCCCACGCTAGTCTCACACTGCAAATCTCCCTCATAAAAATAAGTTTTTGGCCGGGTAGTGGTCCCGCGTAAAACTCACCTCGTGTTTAGCACCTACTCCCCCTTATAACTCCAAAAGCAAAACGAGGATTTCTATCCTATTACCCACTAACCGAACCTCCAACATCAAAATATCCTAACCCGAGACTCCTTACCCCCCTTATGACTTCTCTCCGGTGAATAAATGATAAAACACTCAAAATCTCACCTTTTACCTAAGCGCCCTTTCGGGTTTTCACTTAGCCTCTCTATTTTTTTATTTATTTTTTTATTTTTTTTTAGTTATTGCACACCCTTGTTTTTGCCTAGACTGCCCTTTCGGGTTTTCAATCTAGCGGGCTTCTTTTCTTGTGCATTTTTTATTTTATTTTTTTAAGAAAAACTAACTAGCTATCTAGAAATAAAATGCATACTATACAACTACAAACCCGTCCCCCACGCTTAAACTACACAGTGTCCTCAATGTGTGTGCAACAATAAAAATATAGGACAGTTTAAACGTAAGGGAAAGGAAGAAAGGTACCATCACTCCTGCTGCTGCTGAGACCCTGAGGCCTCACCTGAAGAACGGGCTTCACGGGACTCGCGCCTCCTCATCGTAGCCGCTCTCCTATTAGCCATCATTGTGTGCAACTGTTCCGGAAGAGGCGTATAGATCTGAGGTTCTGGCTGCTGAATCCACAGCTCCATCTGACGCTGTCGTCCGAAGATAGTGGTCACATGATCCTCCAGCGCCTCAAGCCGGCCAGAGAACTCAGCCCATCTCCTATCCTCAAGTGCATGCCTCTCCTGCAACAGTCTCATAATCGCCTCATAACCACCCTCCTGCTGCTCCGGGACTCTAACCTCAGTAACTGCCAACTGTCCCCGTTTTTTTCTTAGGACCTTATCCTCAGGATACCGCCCATCCTAATCATTCACTCCATCCATCCGCCAGTCTTTCGGTTTATCACCGCTCGGAAAAACTGCCCCCTTATGGCACCGAATCGGAATGTTGTTGTCCCCATACTCAAATGTCAAGGTTTAATCATCTCGAATGATTGTTTTGAAACGTTCATACCGAGTCAGGAAAAAGAAATCATAGAATTCCGGTGCCCCGAGAAACTCTGCTGAAGCTGGGGGGGTTTTTCGCATACTTCCCAAGCAAAAGGGTAATCATACCCCCCACCGGTATACAACCACCTGTCTTAGATACAAAATTGTCACACCTTCTAAGAAAACTGTCGACCCAATCCGGAATGGAGGCGGCCTCAGGAATTACCGTTCTCATCATTGCAATATCAAAGCGATTCAGTTTGGTCAACTCTTTCTTTCCCAGAAAAGTCATAGATAGACACCTGAAGAATAACGCCCACGCAGGGTGAGTGAGGTACTTTGATGTGAGAAAGGCTTGTGCATCGGCTTCTCAGTCAACTCAAAGAAAAACTTATCCACCAATTCGTCATTTTCAAGAAACTCGCCTTTGGGTTCTTGCACCCCAAACGACTTCCTGATATCCCTATAACTCAACTCCCTCACTTTATCATTAAGATGAAACCGAATGCTCCTTTCCCCATTCACTACAACCCGCTCAAAAGTAGACAAAAATTCTAAGGTGAATCTCCTATACACCGTGCGCTCTTCCCTAAAAAATTCTCAATACCACTCATTTGCATCAACTGCCGTACCGGAGCATCAAGACCCAATTGTTCAAGAACAGTTACATCCAAAAATTTCGTTACTATAATCTTTCGGCTCGGTCTATCTAGTTTTTTCCATTTCTCCTTTTGATCCGCCGTCAAGGTTTTCAAACCCATATAATTATTCTCCTCAAGCGAATTAACTTCCCCGGAAGGAGTAGGCAAAGGCTCCTCTTCCCTAGCCCGCTTTTTACCTCCCGCACTTGATTTACTTGTCACCACCATAATGAGCAATTCACAATGATAAAGAACACCAACAATTTACCAACCACCCAACCCACAAAAACAATAACAACTCCCCAACAATGTCTACCGAAACCACACAATCACCACCCACCAATTTCAACACAATATCAATTTATTCACACTATCATCGCTCACCATTCACTCACCAATAACAATTGAGCAATAATATTAATACCAAAATCACACAACCTCAACATAACCACAAAACTAGCACAATGCACAACCAATCCTCCTCAACTGTACCCAACAAATTAAGAGCAAGGAAAGATGAGAATTGTTACCTTCTAATGCTCCAATAATGACCAACAATACTCCTCGTCCCTCCTAGATTGCTCCAAGATTGATGTATTAAGAAGCCCCAAAATTCGAATTATAGGGTTCTTGAAATTGGACTTCAAATTCGAAATTGAAGGTTAATATGGTGATTGAAAGTGATTTTGGGGGTGGGGATGCTGTTTTAATGGAGGTGAGGTGCCGGTGGTGATGGTAGTAGGGAGGAGAAGCGACAGAATTAAGGGGGTGGTTGCCGGAATTGTGACCGGCCGGCGGGGGAGATTGCCGGCGGTTATGGATCTGGAGAGAGAGAGAAAGAAGGAGCAAGAGATAGAGAGAGAGACAGTGAGGGAGGGGGGTCGCCGGAATGAATGGGGGTTGGGGTGCCGGCGGTTTGGAGGTGCCGGCTTCAATGGAGGTGAGTAGAGAGAGAGAGTGAGAGAGGGAGAGAGAGAGACTGTGAGGGAGGGGAGGGAGATCGCCGGAAAGAATGGGGGGTGCCGGTGGTTTGGTGCGGCTACAGTGGAGGGGGGAAGAGAGAGGGACGGGATCAGAGAGAGAGAGAAGGAAGAGGGAAGGGTTCGTTCTTTCCCTTTTTTTTTTTTTTTCCTTCTCAACCCATAGTGGCCAGCCCTTGTGGCACAAGAATTGAGCACTTGTGGCACAAGGACTGGGTGAAATTTCCCAAGCTGCCTTTTTTTTTTTTTTTTTGGCCAGCCCTTGTGACACAAGAATTGAGCACTTGTGGCACAAGGACTGGATGCATTTTTTTTTTTTTTTTTTTCTTTCAGGCCTGCTCCGCTTTGACCAAGTGTACCCCCATGCCATGATTTCCTGTAACAACAAAAACAAAAAGATACCCTTCAGTAGTACCAATTCGATATAATAATTAAAATCAAAAGCATAATGTACACAATAACCCATAAAATAAGCAATTAAATTCCGGGTTGCCTCCCGGTTAGCCGCCCTTCTTTAACGTCTTTAGCTAGACCAAATGCCGGGAAAACACCCGACATGCATCAAAGTTTAAAAGTCTTTGACAAGACTCGGACCCAAAGCTATCAAACATATACCGGGGAGATCAATCACCTCCAAATCCGCGGTATTCACGACTTCGTTCTCAAAATACGGTTTCAACCGTTGACCATTAACTTTGAATCCTTTGTCCTCATTAGGACTAGAGATTACCACCGTCCCAAGCGGGGATACCTCCCTCACCACATAAGGGCCGGTCCACCGAGACCTCAACTTGCCCGGAAACAAACGAAGACGGGAATTAAAAAGAAGGACCTTTTGACCAACCTTAAAGTCCTTTCTAATGATCATTTTATCATGCCATATCTTCGCTCGCTCCTTATAAAGGAGGTTATTCTCATAGGCATCTCTCCTAATCTCATCCAACTCACTCAAATGCAATTTTCGCTCCTCACCGGAACCCTCTAAGTTCAAATTGAACTTTTTGACCGCCCAATAGGCTTTGTGTTCAAGCTCCACCGGTAAATGGCAAGGTTTACCAAACACCAATCGATATGGTGACATACCAATCGGTGTCTTATATGCCGTCCGGTAAGCCCACAACACATCATCAAGCCTTTGACTCCAATCCTTCCAATTCAGGTTCACAGTTTTTTCAAGGATGGATTTTATCTCTCTATTGGACACTTCGGCTTGACCATTAGTTTGGGGATGATAAGCAGTCGACACCTTATGGGTGATGTAATATCTCTTGACTAGAGCTTCGACTGTCTTATTGCAAAAATGAGTCCCCCTATCACTAATAATGGCCCTTGGCATCCCAAACCGACACAGAATGTTGCTCCTAAGGAAGTTGACCACTATTTTTGAATCATCGGTGCGGGTAGGGATGGCTTCCACCCATTTGGACACATAGTCCACCGCAAGCAAAATGTACACAAACCCACAAGAATTAGGGAACGGACCCATAAAGTCTATCCCCCACACATCAAGGATTTCACAATTCACAATGAGGGTTTGTGGCATTTCATCACGGCGCCCAATATTACCAACCCTTTGGCACCTATCACACGACTGACAAAAAGTGACCGCATCCCGGAACAAAGTTGGCCAAAAGAAGCCACAATCCAAGACTTTCCTAGCGGTCTTTTTCGCACCAAAATGACCACCACACGCATACTCATGACAGAATTTGAGAATAGAGGACACCTCACTGTCGGGAATACACCTCCGAATGACTTGGTCGGCACAATGCCTCCACAATTTGGGCTCATCCCACACATAATATTTGGCATCACTACGGACTTTGTCTCTTTTCGATTTTGACATCCCCGGAGGGAATTTATTCGAGACAAGAAAATTGACCAAGTCCGCATACCAAGGGGCCACTGAATTAACTGCCCAAAGAACCTCATCAGGAAACTCACCCCGGATTGGGGCTTGTTTATAAGGCTTGTCCTCATCCATTACAAGGCGACTCAAATGGTCGGCAACTAGATTTTCAGCCCCCTTTTTGTCCTTAACCTCTATGTCAAACTCACTCAACAAGAGAATCCACCGAATGTGTCTCGGTTTAGCCTCTTTCTTAGACATTAAATACTTAAGAGCAGCGTGGTCGGTATAAACAATGATTTTAGTGCCCAACAAGTAGGACCTAAATTTCTCTAGTGCAAAGACCACCGCCAACATCTCTTTTTCAGCAGTGGAGTAATTTCTTTGTGCCCCATTCAAGGTCATAGATGCATAATAAATCACATGCGAGGCACGCTCCACTTTTTGACCCAAAACCGCCCCCACGGCATAATCACTAGCATCACACATGATCTCAAAGGGACGAGACCAATCGGGTGCTTGAATAATGGGGGTGGTTGTCAACCTAGACTTCAACTCATTAAAAGATTGCTTGCAATTATCATCAAAATTAAAATCAACCTCTTTTTGCAACAGGGTGCATAGAGGTGAAGCAACCTTTGAAAAGTCCTTAATGAACCTCCGGTAAAACCCGGCATGACCAAGGAAAGACCGGACTTCACGCACATTGGTCGGGTAAGGAAGTGAAGAAATGACATCAATCTTAGCTTTGTCAACTTCAATACCCTTTTTCGACACAACATGACCCAACACAATGCCTTGCTCGACCATAAAGTGACATTTTTCAAAATTTAAGACCAAATTGGTTTCAATGCACCTATCCAACACTAGTCCTAAATGAACAAGGCATTCATCAAATGAGTCTCCATGGACAGTGAAGTCATCCATGAAAACTTCCATAAACTTTTCCACAAAATCGGAGAAAATACTCATCATGCACCTTTGAAAAGTCCCAGGTGCATTACACAATCCAAAAGGCATCCTCCGATAGGCAAAGGTGCCGAAGGGGCATGTAAATGTAGTTTTCTCTTGGTCTTCCGGGGCAATAGGTATTTGAAAATACCCGGAAAAACCGTCGAGAAAACAAAAATACGCCCTTCCGGCTAACCTTTCCAACATCTGATCAATAAAGGGGAGGGGGAAGTGGTCTTTACGAGTTACCTCATTTAGCCTCCGGAGATCAATGCACACGCGAATCCCCGTTTGCTCCCGGGTTGGAACCATCTCTCCCTTTTGATTACGGGAGACCGTGATCCCGCCCCTCTTGGGCACACATTGTGTGGGGCTCACCCACTTGCTGTCGGAGATGGGATAGATGATCCCCATCTGTAGTAGCTTCAGGACCTCCTTCTTCACCGCCTCCATCATTGGCGGGTTAAGCCTCCTCTGTGGTTGCCTCACCGGCTTCGCATCATCCTCTAGGTTGATCCGGTGCATACATAAGGATGGACTAATGCCCTTGAGATCGGCAATAGTCCAACCAATCGCAGATTTCCGCTCCCGGATCACCTCCATCAACCTCTTCTCTTGATCCGCTGTCAAACTACTAGAAATCACCACCGGAAGCGTCTCTCCCTCACCTAAATAGACATACTTAAGGTGCTCAGGGAGGACCTTCAACTCAAGCTCCGGTGCCTTCTCTATAGATGGCACAAGCTTCTCCAACGGAACCTCTAGCTTCATCTGACCATGACCCGGCGCGGTAGCAAACATGGCGCTCTCTGTAAGACCCATCACTGCTTCCTTCATCGAATCTGAGATGTCAAACTCTAAATTTGCATACCCCAAAGCGTTCTCTAACGCGGTCTTGAGATCATCATCTCCACTAGACACCTCAAACACCTCTTCTACCAATGGCTCGATCACATCGATGAAACACAATGACTCTGAGTCCTTAGGGTATTTCATAGAGTCAAAGATATTGAACTCCATTACTTGCCCATCAAACTCCATGGTAAGTGAACCGTTAGCCACATCGAGCTTGGTCCTAGCAGTCGACATAAAAGGCCTCCCCAACAGTATGGGAGCCTTTGGATCCGTCTCCATCTCAAGAACATAGAAATCCGCGGGAAATATCATCTTCCCCACTCTAACAAGAACATCCTCTACCAATCCCTTTGGGTAGGCATTCGATCTATCCGCCAGCTGTATCACGACTCTTGTGTCCTGCAGTGGTCCCAACTTAAGAGTTTCAAACAACGCATAGGGCATGACATTGATTGAAGCCCCCAAGTCTAACATCGCCTTATGCTCAGAAGCATCCCCCAAAGTAACTGGAATCACGAACATCCCTGGGTCACTGCACTTCTTAGGCAACTTCCTCTGATACACTGCAGACACATGCTCACTAACCTTAACCTTCTTTTTACTCCTTTCCTTCTGATTCCTCTTCAGAGTACACAACTCCTTCAAAAACTTCGCATACCTCGGGACAGTCTGAAGAAGGTCCAAGAAAGGAATATTCACCTCCAACCTCTTGAAAGTATCGTAAATAGCCTTGTCAGGCTCTGGCTTCCGATGCTCTTTCAAGGCCTCCGGGAATGGAACCTCAGGCTCATATACAGGAGCCTTAACCTCTGGTGCAGTCTCTGTCTGAACTGGTGCCTTCTGTACTGGCTCTGCAATCTCAACCTTTGCCTCCGGTTCCTCATCTACAACCTTATCCTGCAGCTCCTTACCATTGCGAAGAGTGATCGCACATGCACTTTGCTTAGGATTCGGTTCAGTCTGTGATGGCAACTTCCTCGAATCCCTAGCTTCTATCCGTCCCACTGCATCAGCTACCTGACCCATCTGTTTCTCCAAGTTACCTATGCTCGCATCTGTACACTGCTGAAAGTTCTGGTTCATGGTGCTAACACTCTGTGCCAAAGAATTCAGTAATGCCTCTGTAGACTGTCCCGGAGAATTCTGCTGCTGTTGCTGATGCGACTGCTGTTGCTGTTGATTCTGATATGGTGGTCTATAAGAGTTGTACTGATTACCCTGGTACTGCTGCTGCTGATAACCCTGCTGATTACCAAACTGTTGTCCCTGACCACCCTGCTAATTTTGCTGCTGACCTGTACCCCATCTGAAATTAGGATGATTTCTCCAGTTGGGGTTATAGGTATTACCCATCGGTCTCTGTCCCTGCTGCGCAAACCCAACTGCATTAACATCCTCCATCTCGCCCGTCTGCAAAGAAGGGCATGAATCTGTAGGGTGTGTAATGTCATAACAAATCCCACACGGTTTCGGTGTCTGTCCCAGAACCAACTGTTTAACCATACCCTTAAGATCCTCCATATCTGTCTCGAACTTATTAGACCTCTTGCCATGGGTCCTCGTGCTCTTAGCTAGCTCCTCGATCAACCTCTTAGCTTCCTCGGTAGTCTTATTCAAGATACTTCCCCCACAGCATGAATCCACTAGCCTCTTATCCTGAATGGTCAACCCTCCATGAAAATCGACGATCAGCTGCTCATCAGTAAACCCAAGATACGGACAACTCCTACACAGCTTGTGGAAGTGGTTGTAGTAGTCATATAAGGTCTCATCTGCCTTTTGCTCCATATTGCTGATGCCCCTCTTCATAACATTAATCTGGTCCTGAGGGAAAAACTCTTCCAAGAATACTTCTTTCATCTGCTGCCAAGTCGTGATGCTGTTGGGTGGCAAGTGATAGTACCACCCATTCGCGTTATCTTTCAGTGTGAAAGAAAACGCCCTCAACAATAAGTGCTCGATCGGAAGCGTTGCCGGCTTCATACTCTGACAGATTTGCACAAACTGTGAGATGTGCTGATTAGGATCCTCTCCGGGCATCCCTGTGAAGTGCGGTAGCTGGTTCAGTAGCCCCGGCTTCAACTCAAATGTCACTCCGGCAGGTAAGGCAGGGAATTGGACAGCATGTGGTTGCTCATTCCAATTCGGGGCAGTCCTTTGCCTCAATGTCTTTGGTGGGACTGCTTGTCTATGGCCTGCTCCACCACCACCTGCATTATTTCCTCCTGCACCCCCACCGCCGTTACCACCAGCGGCATTATCTTCACCAGCGCCACCATCAGCGTTACCCTGACCTTGTTGCGCCATATCTTCAGCCAACAAAATTGCCTTGTATCTCCTACTTTGCTGTCGTCCTTTCCTGAAAGACCTTTCGATTTCTGGATCAAATGGTACAATCAAATCGTTAGTAGAACGGGTGTGGACCATACACGGTTCCACACTACAAGATAATAAGCAATAAAGATAACTAGAAATATAGCAAGTAAACAACTAAAAGAGAAAAAAAGATAAAAAGAAAATAAAATAAAAAGAACGCAAACAATAACACCGTTCCCCGGCAACGGCGCCAAAATTTGGTAGGCTTAGTCGCACACCTACTAAATTAGACCTAACTCGGCCACTAATAATGTAATTAGGGTAAGTCAGGGTCGATCCACGAAGAACGATGATTATTTGCGAACAGTCACTTGACCAGATTGGGGGTTTAATTGAGATTTTAATTAATTCCTAAGACGGGAAAATAAACTAAGATGATAAAAACGATGATTTAAAAGCACTTCAGATTGATCACTATCCCCGTCCTCTAATTCAATTTCATTGGTACTTCTTATTCTTCGTAAATCCTATTCACTTGATCACGAGATATATTGCAATCTCCGTCTCTTCTTACAGATTAGTCTATAGCAGTGGCACACTCACTATAAACCCTAATTAATAAATTAATCTAACTGGCACAGTCTAGATCGCAGAATTAATTGATTCAATTTAAGAGACTAAGGCCAGGAACGCTTTCTAGGTTACTAGATAATCGTTTAATTTTGCCTACTCCCCGAATTGCTATGGCACATACACAATTCGTGGAGATGCTACGGTGAAAACCCTAATTCTGGCACAGAACAGAGAATTCTAGCAGAGATCAAGAAATAGAACTAATGGATTGGCCAAATCCACAAACCCTAAATATTAATCTAGAATCAGAACAGACAAAATTATAAATAGATCAACAAAAGAATAAGAAAAATTACCTCAAATGAATCAAAGTAGGTTCAAGATCTCAACCCAAAGTAATGGAGTTTAGTTCTCCATTAATGGTTTACAAAAGCTCTAGAGAGAAAAAGAAAGAACGTGGTATTCAAAAATCCAGAGAGAATAAAAAAAAAAAAAATCCCTAACCTAATCCTAATTCTAAACTAATAAAGGAAAAAAATTACTAAGGGATAATAAAAAGAAAAACAATACTAATAAAATATCAAAAGAAAAATAATTCCAAAAAAAACAAAACTCAGCCGCCGCTGCTTGTACGGAAAACGGAGGAAAATTTTCACTTTTTGCAAATCAGTCCCTGAAGTTTTAATATTGTCAGTTCAGTCCTCCAAGTTTCAGAATTGTCCAAACAGCCCCTCAACTTCCAGAAATTTCAGTTTGGCCCCTGCGCTCTTCCGCCAGTTAAGGTAAATAAGGTAAATAATGTATACATAATCCGCCACATCAATAAGCGCGGCCGTTAATTTCAGGGAGGGATATGAGAAATAAAAAGATTGGTAATAGGTTCATGCCAATCAATCACGCTTCTCCGCTTTTTCTAAGAAAGAAAATCTTGGAAATGATAAATTATTTGGATTATTTCATCAAGTAGCTCTAGAGACTAGACATACTAGTTCTGTTTCTTTTTTACATTCTTATCAGTGTTTTTCTAGTTTAAGTCCCATTGAAGCTTCTTTTTCTTTTGGTCTTTCTTTCTGCTCTTCAATCTGATGTAGAAGATAATAAAATAAGGATTCCTTATGCAGGTTGTTGGAGATGGCTTGTTAATGTCAAATCCCAAGCGTATCGATAGAGCCATAAAGGACAATACTTGCAATGCCCTTCTTCTCAAGGTTTCTGCTGATCAGCTAATTAATTCTTTTTATTCTCTAATACTTGCTTGGTTGCTTGACTACTGCAGTGTTCTGGCATTGACTGGTATCTTTCTTTGTTAATAGTAAACACATCCTTTTTGACGTTTAGTTAAAATGTCAAATGCTAACTCTTCCCCCTCCCCAACAACTTATCTCTCCCAGTTCATGATATATGTGATGGGGTAGTTGTCATGTTTCTAACTGTGACCTTGGTCCTTACCTTTCTAGTCCTGTTAGTTCCTTTATCAACTTAAGGATCTTCCACGGACAGTCGTTCTGATGGTTTCGGGGGTGCCAAATTTGTCTAGAGAGAGAATGTTTCACTGATGGAAGTAACCAGTTGGGGCCTAATTAGAGGCCATTTTTTGTGTATTAACAAATGTCTAGGGATGGATACACCAACTCGTTTCCCTTGCATCATCAGATTTCGCATACGACTTGAGACTTGTATACATCTCTATTTTAATCCAAGAACTTTGATAATCACTTCACAGGGATCCGAGATCTACGTATAAAATATGGCATACACATACACGATGGTGCATTTCGTTCACATTTTAAGTTTTTGTAATTCATGATCTGAATTTTGTTTGGAAGAGGTAGTTCTTGGTACTTTGGTAGCTATTCTTCTAGGATAGTGAGAAAGTTAGTGGATGACATTACTTAATAGACGTGATAGCCCTTAATAATACTCCCTCCGTCCCATAAACATAGTCTCACTTCTTTTGAGATACCTTTGATTGAACTTTAATCAATAATTTCAATTTATTTATCCTAATGAAAATTTAAAAAATGTTATTGATAGTACTTTTAATATTGTATCCACAACAAGTTTTAGATTTTTATTTGGATAAGTATTCTAACATAAAATTATGGGTCAAAGCTCAATAATAATTATCTTTAAAAAGTGGGACTATCTATATGGGATGGAGGTGGTAGTAGTTAACATATTTATCATTTCCAGAACAAATAGATGAGCAGATAAGTGATCTCATGAGTCAACAAGTGATATCCCTTCATGACTTTATTTGTTTATTTACAACATATTTCATCTACTATAATCACATTCTTGTTTGAGATATTGTCTGCTATTGTTAATATTTGATTGAACTACTGCCAGATTCTGCAATTAATATTCTTTAGCATTCAGGTGAATCAAATCGGCACAGTGACAGAAGCTATTGAAGTCGTTAAGATGGCAAAGGATGCCCATTGGGGGATTGTGATATCTCAAAGAAGCGGGGAAACTGAAGATTCATTCATAGCTGATCTGTCAGTTGGTCTTGCCACTGGACAGATAAAAGCAGGTGCACCTTGCCGAGGAGAGCGAGTAGCCAAGTACAACCAGGTTTGTTTCATTTCACATACATTAATTCTGTAATATTTTTGTCTCCCAACATCTGTAACTCACATATCTTGAACAAAGGGGGCATGAAATGAAAACTTAGTCCAAGTTGAATTACAAGTATAGGCATCTTGCTAGAGAAACTCGTGTAGGTATTTGAGAGACATTAATTTGAACTGTGAGAGTCTGGACAATGAGCAGAGATTTGATCCTATGCAGTAACTTGGTGTAGCCTTTTGCTGCTGTACTAACAGCAAAAAAGCATTAGAAACATTTTTCTGGAAACATCTTTTATACTACCTCTGTCCCTAAATGAGTGTCCAAATTTCATTTTAAGGGACACTGAAAATCTCAACTTTGGTGTACAATTTGGTAGCAAATATTCATATATAATCTTGTAATCTCTTTTCCAAACATTTAGTTTAGTTTTGCACGTATAAAGAAACCGGTGAAAAAAAATTCGAAAAAAAACATTTAGGGACAAAGTTATGTTAAAAAAAGACACTCATTTTGGGACAAAGATTTTTTGAAAATGGACACTCATTTAGGGACAGAGGGAGTAGTAGTTTTTGTTCCGAGCACAGCACCCAAAAAAAAAAAAAAAAAAGGCACCAGATACTGAACATGATATGTTCTCCAGAAAATTGTACAATACAACTACAGCTTTATTTGTACGACAAGATCAATGTCATATTTAAACATGAAATTTTTGATATACCATATGTATACTCCCTCCGTCCCAAAACAAAGTACCCATTTGCTTTTGGGAACGGGAATTAAGGAAATATGTTGGAAAACTAGGGAGTTAAGTACCTTTTTCGTCCCTAAACTATTTAAGTTTTTACCTTTGCATCACTAAACAATTTTCTTTTACCTTTTCATCCTTGACCTTTATATTTCAATGATTATGTGGTCCTTCTGTCAACACACCGTTTAAAAGTCTGTTAAATCCGCTGATGTGGATGTTGATGTGGCATTTATTGCTTACATGGAACCATAAATAAAAAAAGTCTGATGATTTTGGAAGTTTAGGGGATAAAATTTAAATATATAAAATTTAAAAGTCTAAATTTATTTTCAACCAATTATGAAGGACTTGAAATGAAAATTCAAACCCTAATTGTCCCGTCTTCTTTGTATGCATAGCCGCTCCTCTCTTTCCAGACATCGGCTTCTCCCCATTTCCACAAATGAGCCCCTCCCTTCCCCTTCTCCTCTATTACCCTCCGTCGCCGTCGCCTTCCCCACACCCGCATCGCCCTCCCCACACCCGCTTAATCTTCCCGTACACGCTTCCTCTCTTGCACCACCCTTATCTTCACCTCCAACGGCGTCACCCTCTCCACCGATCACAAGACCCGCTTCCTCCGGCGAAACCTCATCTCCCACTCTCTGTTTCTTTAACCATTCGCCTTTCCCCCTAAAACCATCGCCGACTGCTTTATTTTTGCTAGATCTTGCCAATGAAATTTTGTTTTTTTAAGTGTTAATGATTATGTTTTTAATTTTTTTCTTAGATTTCTTTCACTTCTCCTTTTCAATCAACGATCTGGAAACTGAGTGTGTTTCGAATTTATACTCAATTTCTTTTTCCGTTTAATCTAAGAGGCATTGTATTTGATTTCACGGTGCGTGTCTTGAGTTTGTTTGTGTATGTGTGTTAGTTTTAATCCGTTTCTAAAGTCATTTTGGGTTTCAAATCTATTTTTCTTGGTTTTAAATCTGAGACTGTGATTTTTAAAGATTTGAGTGATGTTTGGGTTTTGAAGATATTAGAGATGGAGGTTGACAGAGGTGTTGAGACTGGCGGAGATGGAGATGGAGATGGTGGTAGTGCGTGGTTGTGGGTGTTTCTGGAGAAGATGGGTTTTTTTTTTTTGTTTTTTTTTTTTTTAGCAACAGGAGAAGATGGTATGGGGGTATGGGTGCAAGAACATTTAACTATCAGAAATTTACACTTTCATCCCTTAATTTATTTGAAAAATTCAAATCAATGTTTGTTTGCTTAGTCAACATCATCAGAAGAAAAAAATGATGTCACAGTGCCACATCAGCCATTTTAACGGTGGAATAAACTGCATATTGACGGAAGGACTACATAATCAACGAAATATAAAGGTCAAGGATGAAAAGGTAAAAAAAAAATTAGTGACGCAAAGGTAAAAACTTAAATAGTTAAGGGATGAAAAAGGTACTTAACTCGGAAAACTAGGTGTCGTGAGTGGGAAGGAGAGAGAAAGTGGAGGGAATCTTTTCCTTTTTGGGTAGGTGGTACTTTCCAATGGGACACCCAAAATGGCAAAATGGGTACTTTGTTTTGGGACGGAGGGAGTATTAGATGTAGAAATGAGGCTATTTTTTGGCCTTCTAAAATAAAATAATGGTTTTAGGACCTAAAGTTGTGCGACTATTTACAATAGAAAGCATTTAATGACACATGTTGTAGTTCACAGAAGACCAGTTTATTTTTATTCATTCATTTTGAGCATGCTAATACAATTATTTTTTTCAAGCTTTATACATGAACTAACTAACTGTAAGTCGTTGTACAGCTGCTTAGAATTGAAGAAGAGCTCGGTGATCAAGCAATTTATGTAGGTGATGACTGGAGGCAGTCCTGATTGTTCAAAAAACTTTTTGTCAACCTGAATTTCTCGTTGTGTACATCTCAGCAAGCTTACCAGTTTTGCGGTAATTCTTACATATCAGCCAGATGGTCATTATACATGCAGGTATTGTTGGTGCGGTATCTGTAAATCAATTTTAGAAGTCTGAGGACAAAATTCTGTTTTACCTTTGTAAAAATCTTAGATCGTGTAAAACTCTTGAGATGGATTAGGGATGCCGTTTTGAAACTTGAGGTGTTATTCAATTCAAAATTCAATGTAAACTTAGAAAAGCGATCCATCTGGATTTCGGTTAGGATAATGATATATATGCCGAAACATGTATGGCGAAAATGTAATGGAAATTCGCAGTGGATTTTCGGGAAGTGTATCATTGTCCAGTGGGTTAACAGTTTTGCTTCCTGACTGTGTCTTGATCATGCTTTGGAAGTGTTAGTAAATCAGACCCAAGAGATAGCAAATAACAATGAACGCAAATCAGCACAGAGTTTACGTGGTTCACCAACAACCTATTGGCTACGTCCACGGGTAAAGGGAAACATATATTATTATGGCGGAGAAACAATTACAAGAAGATGATGATCACACTGATCTATGTTTGCACGAACTTAAATCACAAAGTTCCTAGCTATGCAAATCCCTAGATCTAGAATTACTGATCCCTCTCTCCCTATGTCTTCGATCACGCAAGGAAAAAATACTAATCTACAACTAGTATTTATGGACATTAGAGACCTAAACCAGAAGATAGAAAGAGTCTTAAATCAAATCTTCAGAGGACTTGATTTACTTTCTACGCAAGCCAGAACAGTGCCAAAATCCGGAATACCTCGGAGTTGTATGGTCGCCCGGGTCTCCGACCGGACCTAAGCTTGTCCGACCGGATCTACCTTGCTACCCGGCCGGGTCTTTGATCTGCTGCACTTCTTTCTTCAAAATCACTTTCTGCTCTAACAGGAAGTTTAGTGATACTAATGGACATCATCTTTGACATTTTCCCTTCACTGGTTCTGACAAGTGAATCAATTGTCCTTATTATATATCCCCAGCATTGCGCAGAGGGATATGTGGAAGTAAATGGGGGCAACTCTGTGAAGGTGATAGATAGCCTTGTCATTAATTGAGTGCCTTTCTTTTTGCGGGATGAACCGACTTATTTGCAACAACATTGGCAGGTATCTTGTGGTTGTACCCTGGTTCATTTCAGGAAGGGAGCTTCAAACTTTACTTTCAATTCATATAATTCTCTTGGTCATTCGGTGAAGGATATAACAAGAGCACTTCATTTCAATATGTTTACAAATAAACTGACTAATGAGACCTAGAATTAAAGCATTTTAGTATGACAAGGCAAAGTAAATAAAAAATAAATAACATTTTTGTTCATGTACTTCCTAACGACGCCTAAAAAAGGAAAATTGGAGTATGTTGCTATGGGACGGGAAGCCGAAAGGAGTATACTTTACCAAAAGACAGGAGATCGGCCAAATGCATAGAGAAAGAAACATAAAAATGAAAATGATCAAACCTGTCTCCATGTTACATCATGACGATTAAAATTCTTTATCCACCAATCAAAGATTTTCATGATTGTGATTTGTGAACATCAAGTAGGAGTAAGAGATGTGTTTGAGCCAAAACTATAATAGCAAGACTGATGAATACGTTAAACTACAAAGGGGGACACAATGCAACGTTGTTCCAAGAAAGAAACATTCTTAAACTAAAAGTTGAAAACTTGAACTAGACTAAGAACTGCTTGATTGCACACGTGCAATCATCTCGAGGAGGATAAATAAAGTCCATAACATTGACTTCTTCAAGGGTTGGTCTCATCTCCATCTTCTTCAATCTTAGGAGCCAAGTAGAATCGGATATAGCCCATCTCTGCTATCTTATACTCCACCACAACTGGAAGCTCTGAAGACAAGCTGATAGTAACAATATTTGATAGCGGGGTTGCCTTAGTGAAAGAGTTCATGTACCTTAGTGCAAATGTCAACGACACTGGCTCTTTCATCTCTATGATTGTTGCTTCCTCTGGCTGATAATTACAACACAACAATATCCCACTTCAGCAAACAAATTACCAAATCAAACTTAATATCAATGAGTACAAGTTTCCTGTACCTCTTTGTGTACTACAACTTTGTACCACTAGAGATCCAACGGTTTACATGTAAAGATGGCCTCATTATGTTGTAAACCCCATTAATTGTGAAATGTTATCATTAGTGGTATAAAGAGTGGTACAGAAGATCTCGACTCACTTTCAATATTCAAGCTACAACGATATACCTTATCAACTGATGTGTTCTGCCGACAAACAACGTTTGCAGTTCCTATATCACCTCTGGTTGAGAATTTCACGCCTTCCTTTGTGACAGAAATAACAACTACAAGTGGCGATAGACAAGTCAATACATATTTTTGTAATAGACCCTTCCTGAAGCAAGTATAGAGAATAGAAACATCACCCTTTTATCTATGAAACTACCTGTGTCACCAATACTGCTGAGATCTTTACAAATCCTTGCAAACTCAGCTGAAGGCATTCGAACAATGGCATCGTACTCTGCCTCTGGGATTCCAAGATGTTCACTATCGATGTCCATGAGTTTCATCTCAAAATCAGAAATCTTATCTTGCGCTTCAGTTATCATACACAGCCACCAAAACATATTCACAATCAGTATGCATGAAGTTCAGAGTATCCAACACATAGGCATCATCATCTATGCCAAAGAATAAATTAATTACAGCATTACCAGCAAATTACATAGACAACACGAAAGAAAATTATGCTCAAATAAACAATTATTACATAAAAACTCCTCTCTCTATCCCTAAAAGAGAGTCCATTTTTAATTTGAATGAAAGATTAAGAAAGTTTAGTTTTAATCACTTCTAGTAGCATATATACATAAATAACCTTAACGATCTAACCTTGTACAAGCAAAGATTACAAGTGTAACTAAAAACATGATAATCAAGTAATTAATGAGGGAGAATATAGGAACTTAAACTTCAAAAGGGACAACACTCATTGGGAGATGGAGTAAATAATTGGTGTTACATGCAATAGCCCTCCACTAGCATATGCAAAACAATAGGATCAACCAGATAAACATTATATTAAATTACCCAGATCCACAACTAATTCCTCACTGGTTTTTGTCTAATCCCGCAAGCTTGTAGCTAAAAAATTACACTTACCACTTCACTGAATTTCAACAAAGTTACAATTTAGAGAGATTATTTGTTAATGTTGTTGTACTAAAGGTAGTAGTAAAAGTTATAAATGACGGTATAATGTAAATGACAAATACATCAGATTGGATAGATAAAGTGAATCATTTCCTATACAAACAAAATTCTGCCAGAAATTCAAACAGATTTAATACAAACAGCCAAGGAAATGTTAGAAAAAAATGTTAATTGGGATGTAGATAAAGACTTACTGGGGCTTTCAAACATGAAGGTGACAGTATCACTTCCATCGTCGGCCTTGAGAGTGATGATATCGTCATTCCCGGCGCACTTTAGCATTTTCGACATGTTGCCGAGATTCATCCCCATGGAAATGTTTCGGTCGCAGCGGTAGTGCTCGAAACCCTCCGATCTAAGGAGGAGCGACACCAGAGCGACGTGGCTGGAATCCATGGCCTGGAGTGAGAAACCGGTGGAGGAGCAGTCAAAATTGGCGTCGTTGACCAGATCCTTGATGGATTCCATCACCTTCTTCAGGAGACTGCCCTGAACTAGCCGGAGTTCCAACATTTTTTGGCGATTGTGTTTGATTTTCCGGGGAAAAAAAATTCTAGGGTTAGGGTTTCGAAAGAAAAAAAGGTGGGAAAAAAATATATTCAGGAATAGTATTTCGGAAAGGGAGAGACTGATATTATTAGAGGGTGTATTGGCGGGATGAGTTTAGGAAAAGGATTTTATTCCCGCCATTAGTTTTGACATTTTGGCGTATTGGGCTTATAGTTTTGCTATTGGGCTTCTCCATTCGGATAACCCTATGTTAAAAAGTCAGGCCCATACATGATGATCTACTTGAAGAATTTTATTGGGCAATGATACGCTTACAAAAGAAGTTTATAAAATAAATGATACAAGACATGATATCAATATTTCTAAAATATATCGATATTGGACCCGACGCACCCCAATTAAAAACACCAATGCAATTATGATACATTATTTTGTAGACCACATTTTGTAAGAATATTTTGTAACTTTATTATTTCTCTTTTTATTTGACAGTGAGCAGCTCTTGTTCTCACCAGGATTTGGGAGACTTGCTGTCAGTCTGTATTACCTTCCCCGCATTATACTATTATGTTGAATGTTCATTTTAATTTTTTTTTTATCTTGAAATAAATACTATTTTATTTTTGAAAATAACATTTTATTAATTATTTTTCATTATTTTTTTTCATTAGTCTCTTTATACTTGAAAAATTAAATATTTTGAAAGAAAATTAAATGATTATATATAAACTTTATCACTCAATTGTATGAAATGAAAAAAATTCAAGTGTCCCTTAAAATAATATTTAGACATTCATATTTAATATTTAAGGACATAGGGACTAGAGAGTAGTAAAATTCAGCTTAATGTTACCTTAACTAGAATCCACTTTTTTCCTAATGAAGAATCGAACCCAGGACCTCCCCTTAGAAAATTTAGAGAGCCCTTACTCACCCATCCGGATACCACTAGGTTAGAAGGCCATTAGTCTAAAATTTACATATACATCGAATTCTAAGTTGTTATCCTAAAAGGGGGCTCCGTACATAAAATAAAATAATTAATTTTTTAAAAATTATAAAATGGGAAAATAATAATAATAGGGGCACAAAAAAGTCACAAAATCCTAAGTGTAATTATTTATTGGTGTTTATTAGAGTGTAGTGGGTCCATTATCGATGTAACCAATAAAATATTGCCACCTTATGTTGTGAGCAAGATTTTGTGAGCTTATTTTGTGCCCATGGTATTGCTCAAAAGGAAAAGAGTTGGTTTTGGGGGAAACTAGTTCCTCCCCAAGTTATAAAAAAGTCTACTTTTTAACCCTTAAACCTTAAACACTAAACCCTAACTTCTAAACCCTAAACCCTAAACCCTAAACCTTAGAGAAAATTTGGGGGAAACTAGTTTCTCCATAAGTTATAAAAAGTCCTTTTTTATAGGGGTTAAGGTTTGGGGTTTAGGATTTAGGGTTTAGGGTTTAAAGTTGAGGGTTAAAAAGTGGACTTTTTATAATTTAGGGGAAATAGCACTTTAGTGCCATAAAGTTTATATGAAGTTGCAATGTAAGACCTAAAGTTCCATTTGTTGCAAATTAGTGCATTATGTTCACAGTTTGTTGCAATCTGGTGCAAAAATGGATGACAGTTGATGAAAGCTAACGAAATAAACGGAAAGTGTAACGAGTGTCTTTTATTTTTACATATTCAGCCCCTATAGTTTAGTCATTTACAAGAGTGTATTGTAACTATAAATAATTAATAGGAAAAAGGCAATATTAAGTAATACCATATAAATGAGTTCGAAAAAAGTTAAAATAACATGTAAGAAAAAAATAGATAAAATATATGAATGAATTCGAAAAAATTTAAAGCAATATGTTCGAAAAAATAGAGAAACTGTAAGGAAGTAAGAAAATTATTTTAATAAATTATACATATCCTTTAAAATATTATATTGTAAAAATTAATACACCTAATAATCTAATACAAATATTATGTTTTTTAACTTACAAACACTCTTAGAAAAAAAACATCAAAGAGATGGTTTTATTAATAAATATATTTAAAGAGATGGATGTTACAACGATTTTTTTTTTTAATTTGAGAAAGTAAAAATTAGTATGAAAAAAATATTTTTTCAATAAATATTAAACTTATTTTTTTTTCACCAGATAATGATTTATTTATTAATATTTATTGCTAAAATATTTTTTCACAAAACTATTAAGCTTCATGGGCTGAATAAGCAAATTGAAAAAGGCACTCGTTACACTTTTCATCTATTTCGTTAGTTTTTGTCAAGTGTCATCTATTTTTGCACCGGATTGCAATAAATTGTGAACATAATGTATTAAATTGAAACAAATGAAACTTTAAGTCGCACATTGCAACTTCATGTAAACTTTATGGCACTAAAGTGCTATTTCCCCTATAATTTATGGAGGAACTAGTTTCCCCAAAAACAACTCTAAACCTTAACCCCTATAAAAATATGACTTTTTATAACTTATGAAGAAACTAGCTTCCCCCAAAATTTTCTCAAAGGAAAATAATAAAACCGGTTGGTGACGTTTAGGATTTACGCTTGCTTCTACCAGTCGTACACTTGTTAGGTAGCGTGAGTCTAAGAATCAGAAGCAAACACACAAGAATATATAGGAAATAATAAAGTTACGAAAGATGGCTACAAAATGAGGTGTCATAATTGTATTGACATTTTTAAAATGTACCGAGTCCACTAGCCAATGAAATATCTCACCCGCACGGTATATCATTCATTTTGTAAACTTGTTAAGTTACGCCTAGCATTGCCCGGAATATAATCATCCCCTTCGTCTTCAACTTGAATAATCCTTTTTTTTTTGTTTTTTTCCCTCAAGTAGTGTGATCTCACTTCATAATCACTGTCCCTCACTTTCACTCCTCAACATCCGTCTTCGTCAATCCAGTCCGATCACTTTCCCGTCACCAATGTCGGATCTCAAACCTCCAACTGAGATCTCCTTCGCCGGCACCTTCCTTTGCAGCGCTTTCGCCGCCTGTTTCGCCGAGGTAGGTAACCCTCTTTTATTCTTTCTAATTTCTTTCCATACTATGTTTACTACCAGCTTTCCCCCATTTTCCCTGATTCTAATAACCAACCTTGTTAATTTGATTCTATTTAGTTCTTACGCTCAATTAAATGATCTACATTTGCATAATTTGTTCGATTTTGTGTATTTTACTTTGTCTGGGGTATAGACAATTGCAAAAATGTTAAGATTAACTACATAATGTTCATTATATATGATTTCAAAATCTTTTCCAAATTCTGAAACTTTTAATCTTGTGTGTTATTATTCTGGGCATTTTCCTTGAGCTGAGATAATCAGCTCAACCCCGCAATGTATATCTTGCTAGTCCAAAAACCGCGTAGAGAAAAAAAAAAAAAAAGGATGGAATGGCATCAATTTGTGCACTAAGGGTATGGTTGGCAACTCAATATCAAGTCATGCCATTCAAGTTGAAAGAGTACTTTTTGTTCCACAGAATTTTCTCAAATCCCAATAGTAAAGCTTGAGGTTGACAAGCAGACCATAACAAAACTTGAGAGAAACAGATGCAGGCGAAAATGAATTCTTACAAACAAGAGCTTTGAGTTACGTTTTGGTTGTTTTAGAGATATGGACAAATAAAACGATGAACAAACCAGTCTACAGTTGGTCTTTGCTGTGAGAAAAATTGTTACTAATCCTTTCCTTTCAGTCTCTTTACTGTTCTCTCCTATTTGTTGGGACCGCGACCACTCCCACTCCCACCACTCCACATTAGTATGATATTGTCCGCTCTGGGCGCAGCCCACACGGATTTGTTTTTGAGTCATCTCCCAAAAGGCCTCATACTAATGGAATGGGTGGACACCTTTATATATTAAGCAATTCTTCTTTCAATTGCCGATATGGGACTTGGGTTGACACCCCAACAAACCTCCCCTCAAACCAAGGACCACCTCCAGCGAAGTTTACTTGCACCCAAGGACCACCTCCAGCGAAGTTTACTTGCACCGCCGCTATTCACCACCTGCGGGACACGCCGCCCGATCACCAATATCGAGAAGACTTTCGACACAAGGCACACACTGCGCGTCGGGCCCGTCCATCAACCCGCACGTTGTTCTTGGGTCATCTCCCAAAAGGCCTCATACTAATGGAATGGGTGGACACCTTTATACATTAAGCAATTCTTCTTTCAATTGCCGATATGGGACTTGGGTTGACACCCCAACACTATTGTCACTCAAATTGATAATTTTTTCTTTTTCATTGATTATTAGATATACACAAGTGCAAAAAATTAACAAAGCCTTAGTCCCAAAAATGATTTGGGGTCGGCAAATATGCATATTACTATACTTTTTATTTATTTATTATTGTTATTATTATTGAAGTTAATAATCTAAAGTTCATATTTTCTTATCCTTTGAGTGAGTAGATATCGAACTCATTTCTTCAGATAATAGACCAACTACACAGTTTGATCATTAGGTATACATTTAATTTTCCTATCTACCTAATAGGTTAAAATTTCAACATACAATCTATTATCATTAAAAACTTTGAGGTCTTATAAAATGTTGCACTCCCACAATCTGCATTTTTCCATCTATATGCAAAATTGTCAAAAATTTCAAATAGCAAATATAAGCTGATTTTTTTTTGACTAGTACCATTAATGTTTGGTGCTTTATTCCTGTGCAGCTGTGTACCATTCCTTTAGACACTGCTAAAGTCAGGCTTCAACTACAAAAGAGATCAACATTAGGAGAAGGAGTAGGTGTTTCTAGGTACAGTGGTCTGCTAGGCACAGTCACTACTATAGCTAAAGAAGAAGGTTTAGTAGCACTTTGGAAAGGGATTATACCTGGATTGCATCGACAATTTATTTATGGAGGCTTGAGGATTGGGCTGTATGAGCCTGTAAGTATGGACTATCCCATGCCTGTTTTTAGGTTCTCGTAGGTCCTTGTTAGATTCCATGTGATATATAAACTGCATTTGCACTGCTAATATCCATCCAGTCCAAAAAATATCTGCCACACCCTCCATCCCTAAATGAATGTCCAAAAAATTATCAAATTTTCTTTTAATCAAGAGTAAATTTGTTTTTTGTTTTTTTGGACATTCATTATGGGAGGGAGAGAGTAGTAGTTCTAACATCTTAGAGTTTTATTATACAGGTCAAGGCTTTATGTGCTGGCAGCGATTATGTCGGAGATGTTTCTTTATTCCAGAAGATTCTTGCTGCTCTGATAACAGGTATGTCGTAGTATCTGTATTATCGTTCTTTCTGGTCCATATTACACCCCTTCACACATATATTGTATCTCCAAGAATTCTTGCAAATGACATTACAAACCCTTTTCAAACTGTACGAAAAGAGCTAAAGCATTTGCTATATGTTAGTCTTTGAAAGTAAGCACCTTTCTCATCAACAGGTGCTATAGCAATTGCAGTGGCTAATCCGACTGATCTTGTGAAAATTCGACTTCAAGCTGAAGGTAAATTACCAGCTGGAGCACCCAGGCGTTATTCCAGTGCTCTAAATGCTTATTACACCATTGTACAACAGGTAAATTGGTTATTTACACGTGTCAATATGGATTTGTCCTTTGGGTTTTATGTGTTCCTTAATGAAGCAATGAACAGGAGGGATTATCGGCACTGTGGACTGGCCTGGGGCCTAACATTGCAAGAAATGCCATCATTAATGCTGCAGAGCTTGCTAGTTATGATCAAGTGAAGCAGGTATTAGTAATCTTGTGTCTTTTCTAATATTCCTTTAGTCCCAAAATAAGTCTGTTTCTTGTTCATGAAAATGAGTGTATTTTTTGTTCATGAAAATACGTGTCTTTTTTTTGTTCATAAAAAACGAGTGTCCATTATGGAAAAAATGGACACTAATATCAGGACGGAGGGAGTATTAATGCTTTTGGAACTAATTGCATATCAGCAGCCTTATTCCCTTGTATTCTTATTACATTCTATTATGCAGAGTATTTTGAAAATTCCAGGGTTCACAGACAATATTTTAACTCATCTACTCGCGGGTTTAGGTGCAGGATTCTTTGCAGTGTTAATCGGTTCACCAGTTGACGTGGTAAGATTTTGCAACTATACTTATATTAATTCTTAAGTATTTCATATTTGATTTCCCTTCTTTCGCATCTTTACATACTCTAGATTTTTCAGGCACAAAAAATATGTGGTAGGCCATGATTACTGGTTATAAAGATATATAAGCCCAGAATGACAACAGGACTAAAGATATTATATCTCAGGTGGAAACATTTTCAGGCGATAGCATGCCCTGGTAGTTGGTTTTAATATTTCTGAAAGTTCAAGGAACGGAAAACTGCAATCTTCCCAACGAGCAATTTCTAAGAGTATTCCTATATAACCATTGCATATCTGTCACTTTCCCCTCCTTGAGATACCGGTTGCTTATCATTCAAACCTTGAGATCTCTCTCATCTTAGCCCTTCTGGTGGACTCCTGTTCTAAATAACTCTTGTGAAATCCACTTCACTTGAAACTTGATACACCCTCCGTCCCAAAATGGTCTTCACATTTGACTATTCAAACTTTTTAAGGATATGAACATTTGCTTCACTAGCCATGTTGTGCAATGCACATTTAAGCCTAAATTGTAGAAACGTGAAGAACTTTCTGGGATAATGAAAAATGGCAAATGAGAAGATCTTTTCGGGACAAAGGGAATATGTACATCAAATTGATTTACCAACAGAAATTACTTTGCTCACAGATTCAAGGGACACTTACTTAGTCCATCCCACCACCGCTTACCTTCACATTGAAATGCACAGAACAACATAACTCATATCGATCTATTTGCAGATAACGATGTTCATCATCCTTACGCCTTTCCAACATTATGACTTAAAGCCTTTACGTTTGTGCAAAGACTGTAAATATCTTGGGACTTCATCTTTGATAGATATATGCCTCCATTATTAGCTAGGTATAGAGAAATAAATATCCAATTCTCTTGGACCTAGTTGCCCCCTTGACACAGTTTAGAAGTTTACTCCTACCAGACTATTGACAAATAGTGGATGTTGAAAATTGAAAATGTAAGGTTTGTTACTTTATGGCACATTGAGATTGCCTACCTGCAGTTTACTAAGTACTTACCTCCCCACAATCTGCATTGTTGTTTAAGTGTCTCATTTGGAAAACTTTCGAGTGCATTTACCATGATATTCTGGTTTCGTCCCCGTATATGAAATAAATATCTTAGAAGGTTTGACTGTTAAATGTGGATTCTATGAGTGGAAGAGAGGAAAATCCCTCAATTTGTATCCATTAATATGTGGGTGAATTGGTACATCCATCTAGACTTGCTTGCGGGACTCGTCAACAAGACCTACTAATTTTGATACATCACGATTATGGACAATTTGAGTGGAGCTTGAGGAATATCTGTTAATATGTTTTGCCCATTGAGATCCAGGTGAAATCAAGAATGATGGGAGATTCAAGTTACAAGAGCACCTTTGATTGTTTCAGCAAAACGTTGAAAAATGAGGTATGCTTATCTTCGGTCATATTGCATGTTTAATTATGCGCTCGTGATAATTTCTCTATTTCAACCTTGCTTCAGTCTGGTGGGAAGACAAAGTTTGTATTAGACATGTTTCTAATAGTTTTCTCCTGAAATAAGTATACTCCCTCCGTCCCACCTCACTTGAGACTCAAGAAGTGGGCACAAGAATTAAGGAAAAGTGATTAATGTGTGGTAGAAAATGAGCAGATAGAATGAGTGGGGTAAATAGTAGTGTTGATTGAATAAATTGAGTGGTGGAAAATGAAGTGAGAGAATGAGTGGTGGGGTAGATTGAATATAAAATTATAAAAAGATAGCCATTTTAGGGAGTCTCAAGTGAGCTGGGACGGACCAAAATGGAAATAAGTCTCAAGTGAGCTGGGACGGAGGGAGTATATATTAGTGTATGTTACTTTTAGGCTGTGAATTGATATACCTGATTTTTTGGTCTAAAGATTCATTTTCATAACTTCATGAAATAAGAAAAAGGGCGCTCATTTAAGGATGGACCAAAGAGTGTAGTTTCACTTGCTCCACTAGTTTGAGGCTATTGCCAATCGCACCAATCTCTCCCTTTCAAGAGATTGAACAAATTTGTTTGTAATGAATGCTTCAAACTAGGTGTCAGATATCACCTGCAATCAGTCTTTCATGTAATGACATTTTTTTTCTCTTGTGATGCTAAGCACCTTATTGGACGGCATGGAAAATGATATTCCTAACTCTTTTATGTAATACTATCCTTAAATGTAATTTAATAATACTCCAAATGTAGGAGTCCATATTGCATCCTTTTTGACCTGTATCTCGGTTCGCAATTTCAATCTATAATTTGGTTGTACACCTGTTTGAAGTCAATTGTTTTCATCTGGAGCTTCTTATATACTCCCTCCGTCCAGGAAAGAGAGTCTCATTTGACTTTTGATGGTCAACATTATGGTCTTGACTTGGATATGTCTCCAGCTACTTGGCTGCCTTTAATTTTCGTCATCCGAATAGAATTGTCTAGCCGGTGTTATGAGAGTATCATCTTTAAGCAGAAGTCTTAAAAGCTCATTTTGCATATTGATTGAAATTTGATTTTGATCAGAGATATCTATGTTATGCAGGTATGTACTAATTGTGGTTTACGTTTTTGCAGGGACCCTCTGCATTCTACAAGGGATTCCTCCCAAATTTTGGCCGGCTTGGATCCTGGAATGTTATCATGTTTTTAACTCTTGAACAAGTAAAACTTTTTCCATCTTTTCGTCGTGATTCATTTTCTTTGAATTAACTTACTCCTTTCACAAAGTAGGGAAGGGTATTATTGTCTACGAGATATATTTTGTTCATCTCTTTGTTTATCAACATGACAGGTGAAGAAGCTGTATATATGGGAAGCTTAACCCTCACTGTCAGAATCATGAAACTTCTGCCCACAAGGAGACACACTTTCCTTCATGGATACAGATCTTTTGCAGAAAAGGAGGTCCATTTATAAGCTATCACTATTTTATTACTCCCCCGTCCCAAAAAGTTAGTCCCACCTTTTTTTTTTTTGTTAGTTTGAATGAAATTTGAGTCATAATTTAGGATACTTTTAATTATTCTAATGAAAATCTAAAACTTGTTATTGACACACCATTGTAAATATTATCAATAACAAGTTCATAAGGATAATTCAAAGTAACATACATTATTACCTAAAGTTCATTCAATCTGACAATAAAAATGGAAAAAAAAAAAAAAAAAAGACTAAATTTCGAGGACGGAGGGAGTATCATTTTTGGCCCATAGAGAGTTTACAGTTATCTCAGATTACTGAATTTATCCGCAAACTTGATTTATTTGTAACACACATTAATCAACACACTAGTTGCTTTTTGTTAATTTATACGTATTTCCAATCTTAGAGATTTGATCATAGAATTTACTACCATCTAGAAGGGCCATATGCTAGTTTCCAGTTCCACCACCAGAAGAAAGAAAATAGTGTTGTGACTGCTTGGATCAAAATTTGTTATACAGTGGCATCTATGTATTATGAAACCTCTACTTGGTAACGCAGAACAGATGAGCATGTAGTTGGAATTATGGCTGTTCAATATAATTATTATATTCAATTTTCAAAGGTCTTAATCTTTTTTTTATTTTTTACATATTTTTTTAGTAGAGGGTTACTGTTAGTGAAAATGAAGGATGGATGATTTCATTTTTTTGACTCATCACAAAATAAATATCCCATTTTAAATGTAATATTACTATAAATTTACCATTTTCTCCATACTATATACTCCATTCGTTTGGGAATACCACGTAGTTATTGCGAGTATGAAAAGTGAGTTAATAAGAGAGAGAAAGTGGGATAGGGAATATTAATGGATAATTGGTTTCAATATGACAAGTGAGTCCCAATAAATAAAGAAATACTCCCTCTGTCCCTGAAAGATTGTCTCATTTTGACTTTTTATGATCAACAAAAATGAACTTTAACCGACCATTGGTGACGATCTAATCATTCTAGTGAAATTCTAAAATTTGTAATTGATCAATAACAATTTTAGAATTTCATTGTGATCATTAAATTAACACCAATGTTTGGTCAAAGTTTATTTTTGTTGACCATTAAAAATCAAAATGAGATTATATTTCCGGGACAGAGGGCGCTTAAAAGGAAAGCTTGTGAACATTGTGTTGGGACGGAGGGAATACTCCTTCCATTCTAATTCAAATTGAAAAGGCCCGTAGTGTGCGGGAATAAAGGAGATGTATCGAATACTCCTTCTGTCTCAAAATGATCTTCTCATTTGTCATTTTTCATTGTCCAAAAAAGTTTTTCCCATTTCTACAATTTAAGCTTAAAAGTGCATAAACAAAACATGACCAGTGAAGCAATGTTCATATCCTTAAAAAGTTTGATTAGTCAAAAACGAATATCATTTTAGATTGAGATACTTAATTTTAGTGTAAGTATTTAATTTTAGTGTAAGTATGACAAATGAGATATTGAGAAAATAATGATAAATAAATATTGGATATTATAGAAAGGTAGGAGGTACCAATGTGACATACTCCTTCCGTCTCACCTCACTTGAGACTTATTTCTATTTTGGTCGGTCCCACTCACTTAACTCCTCAAAATGGTAAACTAAGTAGTACACTTCAGCTCTAGAACTAGAAGGCGTTCTTGGGCACAAGATAAACCCGAGCTTTAATAACCGACCCATTCCCAAGCTTAAACCCAGGGCTTACCGGAAACCCAACCACCTGTCCCGGCGCTACCCTCCCTCCGGGAAACCTAACCACGCTCTCCATATACTGCTGGTGAAACTCCGCCCCTCTACTCCCTTCAAAATGACTCGGCGCCGGCTCCAACGAAAACGCCAACAAATGCAGCAACCAAATCGCCTTTGCCAACCCCAAAAACTCCCCGTAAAACCGACTCCTCGGGTGGTTCCCGTCCAACACCTGCCGCCGCTGCTCCAGATCGCCGAACAAGGACTCCTCCATTTTAGGATGGACAAGTGAGAGGTACTTTTTGGAACAGAATTTCCCGAATTGGCAGGTTGGGAGGATCCCGAGAAGCTCCATGGGGTCCATTGCCTTCATGTCTCTGTACTGCGTGAAGCACTCGCGGCGGAATTGATCGGGCTGGAGGAGTGAGGAGAGGCTGCCGTCCATGTAGAATGTCTCGTGGTCGAATCCTTGGAAGAACTTGCGGTTGACGTACGATTCGAGTGCGTATTTGGCGTGATTGGGACCGACGATTGAGTCCATGGTTACGTTTGTTGTGGTGGCGGTGGTGGAGATTGTGGCGGCTTCGATGGATCTGACGGCGGCGGCGATGTCCCAGTGAGCGGATTTCATTAGTGCGAGGAGCTGAGATGTGAGTGATTTGGATGCTTCTTTGACGGAGCTCATCGTCGCTTCGAATAGCTCCGGCATGGGCGCCGCTACCACTGCATCGGGTAAAAAGGTAGTCAGATTCCTGTCTTAGCACAATTTACTTAAGTGCCCTCAACTAGTAAACAAAAATATAATTACTGGATCAAAACTACTTTCTCTCAACAATAACCATCATTAGAGTATAACACAAAAATACTTATAGATAATGACACTAGTATTCCCTCCGTTTCATGTGACTTGAGACCAAAAAATTTGGCACACAAATTAAGGAAAAGTAAGAGAGAAAAATAGGAGTTGAAATCTCATGTACCACTTTTGTGTGCCACTCCATGTACCACTTGTAATCTAACCGTTCACATGTTTGCATAATATTACAATAATACCAATCTCAATAACTGTGAGCCATTGGTACACGAAGTGGCACAAAGGATTTAGACTCGAGAAATAGTGGGAGGAGTCGTTTGTGAGTATGAAAAATTAAATAGGAGAGAGAATGAGTGGGAGAAATAGTAAGTTGATTGGTGTTGTGAGTGTAAAAGTAAAGTATGAGAGAGAATGAGTGGGAAAAATAGTAAAGATTCTTTACCATTTTGGGCCGTCTCAAGTCATGTGGAACAGACGAAAAAGGAAATACTCCCTCCGTCCCATTTCAAATTGCAAATACTAGGTTGGCACGGGGATTAAGGGAAAAAGTGAAAAAGGTGATGTCTTGTGAGTGTTGATAGTTGAGTGGGAGAGAGAAAGTGGGGTAGAGAATAGTTAGTGGGTTAGTGGATGTGAGTGTCCAAGTGGGTTAAAACTTGCCATTTTTGGATTTTGCAATTTTAGTTGGGACACCCTTTTTGGCAACTTTTGCAATTTGAAATGGGACGGAGGGAGTAAGTCTCAAGTGACATGAAACGGAGGGAGTATGTCATAAGTATTTCCATTTGATCACATTTTATTTTTAATTGTCAACACTATTAAATTTTATTGATAGTCATTAGCTGGTTTATTCGTAATAATTTTAGAATTATAATTTTTTTAATAAATTTTACTACTTCGCCTGTCTCTAAATGAATATCCAAATTTTATTTTAAATGAATGTCCAAATTTTATTTTAAGGGAAAATATCTATGTTTCATAGTACAATTTAGTGGCAAAGATTTGTATATGATCATGTAAACCTCTTTCAAAATATTTAGTTTTTTTTTTTTTTTTCTTTTTTTTTTTACTTAAATCATAATTGAACTCAATACATAATCATTAATAGAAGCGCCTAGGAGACAAATCCTAAGGAGAGAAAATCTTCTCTCTAACTTCTAGGGGAGGGGGGTCGAACCCAAGACTCTGAAAATTTTGGTAAAGAGAGGTTTGGGGTAGAGTTTTTTTTCAAAAAAGTCATTTACTTTGGGACACAAAAATCTTTCAAATAGACAGACATTCATACTCCCTCCGTCCATTTTTAATCTACAAAAATTACCCATTTGGTTGTCCCACTTTAACTTACAAAATCTTAAAATGGAAATGTTTTAATACTTTTAAAATGGTGGGACCCACTTGTCATACTCACAACAACTACCCACTAACTATTTTTTATCACACTTTCTCTCTCCCACTTTAACTTACAAAATCTTAAAATGGAAATGTTTTAATACTTTTAAAATGGTGGGACCCACTTGTCATACTCACAACAACTACCCACTAACTATTTTTTATCACACTTTCTCTCTCCCACACAACCATCTACACTCACAACACATCACCCTTTTCACTTTTTTCTTTAATTAATGTGCCCAACTCATTTTTTGTAAGTTAAAGAGGGACGGAGGGAGTATAGGACAGAGAATTATTATGTAATAAGATAAACAGTTGTTCAGAAAGTGTGGAAGAATACAGACGGAGACGGAGAATGCTAGGGACACAAAATAAAGTCACAAAATCTTGCTCACTAACATGAGGTGGCGATATTTTATTGGTTGAATCGATAATGGACCCGCCACACTCTAATTATAAAACACCAACAAAATCTTTACGCCTAGGATTTTTTGAGCAAGTTTTTGTGAATTTTTTTGTGCCACTAGCATTATTCATACAGATATTACCCATTAAGCCTAGATTGCACCAAAAGGTCAAAAGATCAGACTTGAGGGTATACATGTCATTTTTCACTTGAGGGAAAGAGTAGTACCTTGGCCTTGACTACTGCAGCTGACTTTTTTTCTGGACTGATGATGAGACCTTCCCTTTCTACCGCTGCTTCCATTTAGACTCGTCGCCGCATTCAATTTATCCTTCAAATTCTCAACCTCCGCCTCCCTGCTCTTCACCTCCCTCTTCAACGTCTCCACCGTCGCCTCGTATGGCGCCACCACCTCCCTCAACGTAGTCCCCACCACCATCCTCCCCCTCCATTCACCACCACCGCGACCCACGCTCCGCCTAAACCTCTCCCTCAAAATCCCCAGCCGCCGCAGCTCAGCCACCACCGCCACGTCAGCCAGCCTCATCTTATCCGGATCCCAAGGCGAGTGGGCCTCCTGGAGGCTAACGTACGCCTTCTTCATAGACGAAACCGCCTCGCAAACCTCACCCATCAGCATCTCCATTTCCATCAACTTGTCCGTTTTCACCGGCGCCTCTTCCCCCTTGTTCTTCACTACTCCGTTCCAAGCATTGTACGCGTTTTCACTCTCCTCCTCTTCTTCGGGTTCGTGGATGGTTTTGTAGGTGTGGTTGTCGTCGTCATCGGAGTCGTCGGGGGAGTGAAGGGCGGAGCCGAGTGGGTGGAGCAAGCAATTGGCGGTGACGCGCTGGATCAGATCGGAAAAGTTGGAGGCCTTGTTTGCCATTTTCTTGATATTTTCTTGTTTTCTGTGTGAATGAGAATGGGCCAAATAATAAGTGAGTTAATAGGGGATGATGGCACATGGAAGTGTTTAACAAACATTATTTATTTTGTTTTGTTTTGTCTGATAAGAAAGAGTTTCAACTGCATATCTCACTTCTAGCTTCTTACTAATTGTATAAAATTAATGAGACATCTTAAGCTGAGTTTAATTATGAATATTTAAACTATTACATACTCAAAATCCAGTATTCATTTTTGGGTTCAATTTTTTAATAAAATAGCTTTTAAGATTGATCGCACAGTATGGTGCTAGTACTAGTACTTAATAAAATACAAATGCTCTATATAAATTATTCATTCCGTCTTAAAATATCTTCACATTTGACTATTGAAACTTTTTTTTAACGATACGAACACTTGTTTCACCGGCCATGTTGTGTTTATGCATATATTTAAGCCTAATTTGTAGAAAGTAGTTTTGTTTTTTTGTTTTTGAGAAAACTCATTCTGAGGGAGTATATATCAAGTAGACGACTCTTATTTTCGAGATGATCAAAAATATAAATTATAATAATTGAGGGAGTAATATATTTTCGTATTAAATGTGTAATAATTTTACACTTGAATTTGACACTGAGTAATTGAATAAGAACATTTTTGGTAAACAAATATCAAATGCAGTTATATTTAATGAGGTTTGCATGGTAACTAATGAATTCATTTATATTTAAGTTTAAAAATTGTCTTCTTATTTATATTTTGTGGTCAAAGAGAGTGATCAGTTTACTGTAAATGAGCATTGACCAGCATTCTAGATGAGGATCATGGTCTGTACAACAATGTTAGAAAGTTGGAGATTAGAGGCAAGGATCAGGTGGAGGATGGTGCATATGATGTTAATGGTCCCACCATAGTATTTAACTTCTATCTTTACTGGCAAATACTGCAAGTCTGCAATCTTCATCTAAAAAGTTTTACTTTACACAAACTATAATAGCTAGGAGTAATATGGGAGTACAATTTAGTTATACTCTTTCCGTCCCAGAACAATGATGATAAAATATGGGTATGGAACCGGTGCACCGAGATTTGGTGCATCGCTGCACCGATGTAAAAGTTGCACAACGTATTGTAAAACGTTTTTTACATAATGTTTTAGTGTACTACACAACGTAAAAACAACTGAAAATGTGTTAGCTCCTGAAAAACGTTTTACATTTGCAAGTACACGTTTTACATTAGGTAGAAAACGTTTTACAAAACGTTGCACAATTTTCACATCGGTGCAACGGTGCACCTAACGTGTTGGTGCCGCGGTTCGAAATCCGATAAAATATTTTTAACATAGAAATTAAAGAAAGTGTAAGTATTGTGAGTTTGAAAAGTGAGTAAAAAAGAAAAAATGTAAGTGTTATAAGTATAAAAGTAAAGTAAGAGAGAAAATGAATGAAATATTATTTATCATTTTTAGTAATGTGTTTATATTAATAAGACACTAAAAAAAAGTGCCAATTATTATGAGACATAGGGAGAATTGCGGATGTACGATTAAGTTCCTAGTGAGTTTTTAGGTGGCTTGTTCTAGCAAATCATACCAATGTAGCAAACATATATTCCTTCGGTAAAAAATAAATAATAACCTAACTTTTTTCAAAATAAAATCAAATATATTCTAATATTAAATTATTTGCTTTGATTAAAAATTGTTATCATAAGGGATAATGTTGTATGGCCAAAGCTTAATCAAAATGAATATTAGAATACAAAAAAGGAATATTGTTTTTCGAGATGAAGGTAGCATATAGAGAACATTAATTCCTATTTATTCTATATGTTGGATCACCTCAATATTATATATTTATATAAATATATTACATTAATATATGTATATAAATTGAATGATACTTCTTCCATGTTATAATAAATACTAAACTTTTTTCTTTATCAGTTTTCGAATAGTATATAGTATTATGTTTCTAAATAAAGATAATCCTCTGGTACCTAATACTATGGTACGCCAGGATCGAAACTAAGTAGGGGTAGGGGGGGGGGGGGGGGGGGGGGGGGGGCGCCCTTCCTCAGAGGGATCGATCCTCTCTTTGCCTACTTGCTTGATAAAGATCGTAAAATAAAATAAAAAATATTCCTTTATTTTAAATGATTTTTTAATTTGTCATTTTTTATTGTACTAAAAAGTTCTTATCATTTCTATAATTTGGGTTTATAAAGTCTGTGGCGGAGCTACATGGGGTTCAACGGGGGTAATTACCCTCATTGATTTTTTTAAAAATAAAAACTAGTGCAAAATTTACAAAATTTTGAGAATTTAGTGTAATTTGCTGAAAATTCCCTCCTTTGAGATAATAGTAATAATACACTAGAATTTTTCCCCCATTGACTAAAATACTGTTAAAATTCGTATTGTGCAATCTTTGATGAAAATTTCTAGCTCCGCCCAATGGCATGAACACAACATGGCTAGTGAATCAAGTGTTGATATCTTTAAAAAGTTTGAATAGTTAAACATGAATATCATTTTGGGATGACGGGAGTATTGACTAATCATCAGTTGTGATAGTTATTGTGTGATAGTTGGAGTAATATGAGTTAAACTTGTTGATCGGAAGAAAAATATGTGAAGGTGTATGGGAGAGAGAATTATGTAGTGTGAGTGTGACCTACCTATTGTTGGAGACATTGGATGTCATGGAGAAGGTTTTGGTGGTGTGTTTAGGTACGGGAACAATGTTGAACGGAATCAAGTGTGGCAACTCTGGTTCGATTTGCCTTCTCTTACTTTTCTTCTCCCTTCAAAATATATAAATAAATAATTGTTATTATGTTTACAATTAAGACATTTCTTTTTCTCAAAAATTGGAAAATGGATAGAGAATGAAGGATCAACAAATTAATAGAGTATTATACCTGGAAACATGAGAAGTGCAAAAGCCAAACATGTCAGGCAACATGGTTTGCCAAGCCACACTCTTGTTGCTATCTCTACAATGAGAGCTAGATGCCTTGTGTTGTGGTGATGACTGACTCCTCTTTAAAAGGCAAAGTATTTATAGAAATCCCATACTTCAATTTTATAGCCAGCATGGGAGAAAAGTACCTTTTTTCATCCATGAACTTATCTATTTTTTACTTTTTGGTCACCAAACCATTTTTTTTTTTACTTAAGAATCCTCAAACTACTTTTTTTTACTTAAGTCATTCCGTCTGTTCGCCGTTCGAAAGTCCGTTAAAAATGTTGATGTGGCAAGTTGACGTGGCATTTTTGCTTATTTGACATTGTACATAGTGGAAAATTGCTGATGAAGAAGTATAATGGGGTAAATTGGAAAATTGGAAAATGGAGGGGCTAAATTGTAAAATTGAAAACCCAAAAATGAAAACAAAAACCTAAACCTAATCTACTTTCAACCCCAGCCGTTTCCCTTCTCCTCCCCCTCAACCGCGCCAGCGACTCCCCCTCAAACTCATTCCTCCATCTTTGCCGGCGATCGCCTACCCCATACATCGGCTTCTCCCCCTTTCCACAAATGAGCCCCTCCCTTCCCCTTCCCCTCTATTAACTCAGTCGCCGTCGCCGTCCTTATCTTCAACTCCAACGGCGCCGCCGTCCTTATCTTCATCTCCAACGGCGTCGCCCTCTCCACCAGTAAAATCTCATTTTTTTCAACTCCAACGGCGTCGCCGTCCGTATCGTGATTTGATTTTTGGTTGCTATAAGCCGATTTTGATTTTGGGGAGCTGATGGCAGAATCGCCAAATTGACTATGAATCTGGGTGGTTTTTTTGTTTTCTTTTGTTTTTTGAATTTGAAATTTTGAGAATTTCAATCATTTTGTTTTTGATATGAAATGGCAGTTGGTGGTTTTTGGTTTTTTAAACAAACCATGTTTCTGTCAATTTATTAGTTAAGATTTTTTTTGTGGTTGATTTGTGTTAATGGTGATGTTGGAAGGGAGATGTGAATGGTGTTGTAGACACCCCATTTTGAACTCAAATTTATGATTACACTACTCTCGTGTCTCGCCTTCGTGTTTTGATGAAAACTCGTTCGTTTTGACAGATTTCGTTAAGTTTCTGTCTGACTCCGTTAGTCAGGGGCTAAACTGAACAACAGAACTTTAGATAAGGGCAAAACAATACTTCTGTGCTGGATGCCTCGTACGAGACATCTCCTCTGTCTGCGAGTTTGATTCACTTTCCTTCTCCGTCCCGATCTCTTTCTTGGCCACCACTCTCCTAATCCGGGAAACATATCAGTAGGAGACTTCCTGGAGATTTCCTATTGATTCCTTACCTAATTAAACCTCTCTACTTGGTCCCTAAGCAATCTAAGCCCATAAATAAAGAGTATTTTACTCCTAATGCTAGTTAATGATCCATTGACCACAAAAAAGAGGTTAACAATTCCTTAGTCAGTCTCTCTCTCAATAATCCCGTTTTTCCTCTCCCCTCACACCAAAACACCACCAAAAACCCATCTTTTCAAGCCAAAACCATCACAAAACTCTTGGATCATCAAGGCCTTAGTCAAGGTCATCAATTGGAATCTCAAGAACGCTTTAGGTAAACTCCTACGCTTTTAATCTCTACTTCTCATCTCTTTCTTTGTTTTAGACTAGTGTAATCCCATCAAAAGGATCAGCCTAGAGCCTCTCTAATCCATGGAGATGGTCTCGAAGCACATGATCTGACATTCCAATAATTAAGAAATTAATTATTGGCTTTACTTGTTTTACTTGTTTATTCTTTATTTGATTAAAAACACCTAAGCAAGACCAATCCTAGATTGGGTGGATTGGGTGCTCCTTGACCTTCCCAATCCATAACTTAACCCCCGAATTCAAGAATCTCACGGTCCGTGTTCCGTTCAACAACATGGTGGCGACTCTCAAATTCAAAAAGGCGAAGCGAAGGAGCGGGAATCTTCTCGGGTGCAAACAGTTGCGACTCAGCTGGGGACGAATTTAAGAGGGTTAGACTTGCGTACAAATTAGGTGCTTTTAATCTCTGTAATTTTCTGCTAAAAATATATTTTTTCTGAATTTTTCTATGAATTTTCGGACTGCTCTTTTTTTAATCTGTTTTGTCTTGAATCTGGGTTTCGGGAGAGATATCTCGTACGAGACATCAAATCCCTCGTACGAGGCATCTTTTCTCCACCAAGTATTTGCAGAACAGTCCATGCACTTCAAAACTGCAGAACAGTCCCAAAATTTCCAAAAAACTGCAAATCAGTCCCTGGACTTAAAAAAAAAAAAACTTTTCTTTGCTTGTTTTTACTCCGTCCCCTTATGTGTAATAAATAATTTATGTTATATACATGTATTGTTTTTTGCCCTAACATCTTTTATAGCGGAGTATAAAAATGAATAAATTAGGGATGACTACTGTACTCATTCCCTAGTTTATTTTGCACCCATTAATGGGTAATGCAAGCACTGTGAGTACTTATATCCCTCTCTTCTATGTGCTCCTACGTGCTTATGTTCTCTTCCTCTTCTCAAAAATCTTTGCAAACTCGAACTACGTTGACCTGAGTCTCTCGTTCTTTTTCTGAAGATTGAGAGAAACGTAGGCAACCACTTTGGTCCGGTCAAAATCTTTTACTTGCTTTAAAAAAAAACTCTCTTTTCCCTTTGACACCTAGAACTTGACTCTCACACACGTGCACGTATGTAGAATAATTGCACTACATACCCTATAAACCCGGGTCCCAATCGGAGGACGGATGTCGGTCAGCACCCCCACTCTACGAGTGGCACTCGCCGGTCTCTCCAAAGATGGTGTACCCACTCCGTGACACGCTCCTAGACTGTGTTCATGGGGAGCTTTAGCCGTAAGCCCTGCATCAACCTCATGCATACATAATAGTCAATAGGACACTCCTTGTGACCAGTCAGTTTGATTCTTATGATTGTTTTAATCTTTGCCTAAGACAACGCTTTTCATACAATCTATAATCCTCCCTTCATGAATTCTTGATGAATGTCCATTCGGAAAATTGTTGAACAAAGGGTTGCGATGGTGAGATGAGAATTTTTCTACGAGGATTCGAGTCTAGTCTCTCTCACCGTCAAGATCCTGCGTTTGATAATGTCCCTTTCGGTTGTCCCTAAACAAGAATTCATAAGGTTTGATTGCATAAACGGCGTTGTTTAACAAAGTGCAAAATAATTACGGAATCACTTAGGTTTGGCTAAATTGAATGGTGGATTCCGATGAAAATATGGGACCTTTGCCCAAATTGTCCGTTTGGGAGAGTGCAATACAGGTGAAAAACAAGGGGCTCATATTCTAGGGTGACATAATCCACTATTCCAGGATATTAGATAGAAACCCCCCAAAACGGATTAAGTTCCGCCCGACCAAAATTAGGACTTAAAAATTGAATTCTGTGATCTGTGCTGGATGCCTCGTACGAGACATCCTTGTCTCGTACGAGACATCTCATTCTGTCCGTGTCAGTTTCTGTGCCGTGCTTGTTTGGTCAACCTTCACTCACTCTTAAGCCTATACACCTCATAAAGCCGACTTGTTGGGACCTTAATCTGGGTTTAACACAATCTCTATACCGTTAGGTCCGTCCGAATCGCAACTAGATTGTTCCAAAATCTTCTGACACCATGTCCGACACCAAGTCTATGCAAGAGGCCCGTGATCTCAAGACTCGACTAAAAAGGGAAGTAAGTCAAATAGCCGAAGTAGGCGCCACTGCCCTATACACTGACTTCAAACGGAAAATGGAGGGAGAATTCATGACTCGCTTGCGAACCCAAAGGGAGTACTATGAGAAAGAAATTACAATCTTTCACAGACGTCTCCAATCTCAAAAGGATAACTATGAAAATAAGATTTGTACTCTTCAAGCATGTCCGCAAACCCAAGAAGAATTATGCAGCGAAGTAACCCCCGTTAATGCTTTCAACAAAGGAAAGATCAAGTTCTATACCGTTCCCCTTCCTAAAAGAGGAAAAAAAGAGAAAAAAAGAAAGGCGTTGTGACAAGCTTGAAGGTATTACTCAAGAGGGTCTCCTCGACATCCTCGTGAAGGAAGGAAAGATCACACCAAGAAGTCCTCCTACTACACCAAGGGAACTCCCTCCTAATCATGCTCATCATCTCTACTGCAAGTTCCACCAGTTTAGTGGCCATGACACCGACTCTTGTCACCATTTGAAGGATGTGATCCAAGATCTCATTGACAACAAGGAACTTGAAGCGCCGAATGTCATCACCAATCCGCTCCCCTAGAGACGTGAAGAAGAATGAAGCCTCAAGAAGAAATCAAGGTCAACCACTTTGGGGCTACAACTATCCTCTCCCTTTCTCCCTAGAAATAGAATATGTTTTAATTTCCTAGTATGAACTCGAAGAGTCGTTCTGTCATTCTAGTCCATATCTCCCCTTCTCTAGTATGTGTCAACTAAACTATCGAGTTTATTTTGAATTCAAGTTATTAATAAAAGTCATTCATATTTCCTATACACTACTCTAAGGTCGTTCTACCTTTTGAATTTCTCTCTAATTCATGAAATGGATCCGCAAACAATAAATGTCATTAATCTAAAACCTTGCAATTGATAATAGAAATGTCTAAACAAGTTTTGAGAAGAAGGCCTAGGGGCTACACATTACTATCACCGCGCTCATGTCAGAAGTCGAAGGACCACAATGGAAGAAAGTCAAAGGCGTTATCATTCCCAAAGAAAAGTGGGGCTACTCAATTTAAGCTTTGAGAGTAAAAAAAAAAAAAAAGAAAAAAAAAAGAAACTCTCAAGATTTCATAACCCCACAAAGAAGGAGTTTCAACCACACACAATGAAGTTAAAGAAAAAGGAGGCCTCTCGTCTCTTCCTACAACGAAGGTCAAATCCAAATGAAGAAAAAGTGAGACTCCTAACTTGAAGACCGTCTCCATCATCCGCAGATATCACTCATGAAGAAATCCGAAGAGCGCACTAATGATTAGGCCTTCTCCTCAAAACTTGTCAAGACATTTCTAGATGATTCACTTGTAAAATAATTGAACAAACAATTAAGACATCAAAAATAAATACTAGGGTCCATTAAAGGTAGAACTATCTTTCTAGTACTTTGAGCCAAGTAGCATTCGTTTGTTGAGTCTAGGGGCTTCCTCTCTCATACACTTCTCCTTGAAATCCAAGCATCAAGGCTAGGGGCTTTTTATTCTTTCCGTCCCCTTCCAATTCCTATTCAAGATATACGAACTCGTCAAAGTAAATCCGCACTAGGAGCTATCCTCTTCGCCTCTAACTCTCATACAAAGTGCGTTATCCTCACTGATTCGATGCTTGGAATACACTTCCCGAAAGCCAAGTCGATAGCTAAAATGCCTAATACATTCAAACCCAAAAATCTCGCATGTCTCTCCCCCAATAAGAGACAAAACTACTCTCCTTTCTGAGTCATCTTCGAGTACATACTTTGTCAAAAAATAAATAAAAAGAGACGCAAAAGAGATGCCCGCTAGATTGAAAACCCGAAAGGGAGGTCTAGGCAAAAATCAGGGTGCGTCACAAAAAAAATATAAAATAAAAATATAGGGAGAACATTTTTCAAATCATCTCTTCTTCAACCTCCCTCAAATCAATCAAGCGGGAGAGCACTCTTCTTCAAATCAAATAGCCTCATAAGCCTGTTCACGAAGTCATCTACAACATGCAAGATTCTTGGGGCTTGACTTAGACCAAAGCATGAGATAAACTTGGGGGAATAGATAATGTTTCTCATCACCTTCACCGAAGACTTTCGGACATGGAATTCTAGAATGATTCAAAAGTACGCCTAGCCTACTTAGAGCTTGCACATCATTGGTTGTCAGAAAAATAGTTGTCTCCCTCGACACAACATGACTAAAGGAACGATCTGGACGGATCATCTTGCACAAGGCAAACGAGTCTCACACGAGACAACCATCAGAGCAACTCCGCGGCATATCATCTCTGCAGAAAACCTGATTAGGTCTCAACTTGTTAAAACAGGTCCCCGCACACACACACAAATCAACACATACAGTTCATCACCAATAAACATCCCATCGCGAATCCATGCTATTCACACTACTTACACCAAGGTTGACCGACCAAGCATGCACATAAATTTGTCACCGCCGCATGAGTCTAATTACAAACTAAAATCAAAGCTAAATTGCTTGCTAGAATAGGTTCTACTTGTTGAATGAACAGGTACGCAAAAACCCAATTCATGCTCAAAAAGAAAAAAAAGAGAGAGAGAGAAATCCAACAGCGATCAGATAATCCCCGCAGAGAATTCAGTCACAAGAGATTCTGCATCCAGTACTCTCAATGTAAGACATTGAGAGAGGATAATATCCAGTACTTTCGATCAGCTACGGCCATTGAGAGAGGATATTCAAAAGTCTACAAGTCTACACCAAATCAAAGAGATTCTGCATCCAGTACTTGCAATCGGCTACGACCATTGGAAGAGGATAATGTCCAGTACGATCAATCAACCATTGACGAGGACATTCTGAAGTCTACAGATCAACATCAAATTCAGAGTTTCTGCATCCAGGACTTTCAATGAGGAATTGGAAGAGGATAATGTCAGTACGTTCGATCAACCATTGACGAGGACATTCAGAAGTCTACAAATCAACATCAAATTCAGAGTTTCTGCATCCAGGACTTTCAATAAGGAATTGGAAGAGGATAATGTCTAGTACGTTCAATCAACCATTGACGAGAACATTTGGAAGTCTACATCTACATCAAAACCGTCCAGTACTTTCAATGAGGAATTGGAAGAGGACATGTTCAGTACTTTCGATCAGCCATTGAAAGAGAACATCCAGGGATCCAGTACTTTCAATCAACTATTGAAAGAGGATAATATCCAGTACTCTAAATGTACGAGCATTGATTGAGGATATTCCCCAACAACTTCAACACGGTCTGCACCAGCAACACCGTCAACCGCGACTCTCCATCAACAACAGAGGGCATATTCAGAATTGGGTCAAGGACATTGATTCCTCAGTATGGGTAACTCTCTAAACTCTAAACTTTACTTACCGCAATATTGCTTTCAAAATGATTTCCAAAATACCTAAAACCACCGTTTTTTCGTGTTGTCGGAGTCTCAAATTCAAAAAGGCGAAGCGAAGGAGCGGGAATCTTCTCGGGTGCAAACAGGTGTTAATGATGATTGTTGTGGCTTCAGTTTTGGTGTTGTGTTGCTGGCGGAGGAGGAGGTGGTGGTGGTGAGGCCGAAGAAGATGACCGGAGACGGAGTAATGTTGCTGGGCGGCCGGAGAAGCTTGAATCGACGGTGGGCGATGATCTCCGGCCGTGAGGTAAGGAGGGCGGGTAGTTTTATACTCCCTCCGCCCCATTACATTGGGCACAAAATGACTCTTGCACAAGAATTAAGAAAAAATATAAATGTTGTGAGTATGAAAAGTGAGTGAGAGAGAAAAAGTGTAAATGTTGTGAGTGTAAAAGTAAAGTAGGAGAGAGAATGGGTGAGATAAATAGTAAAGATTCTTTCCATTTTTAGTAATGTGCCAATTGTAATAGGACGCCCAAAATGGAAGTTTGTGCCCATTGTAATGGGACGGAGGGAGTATTATGTAATTTTACCCGTCAAATATCCACATCAGCAGATATTTCCAATGAGTGATTCCATGTAAGCAAAAAATTCCACATCACTATGCCACACCAGCAAGTTTAACAGCAACATGGACGGCATACAGACGGAAGGACTCTTAAGTAAAAAAAAAAAAAACGTAGTTTGAGGATTCTTAAGTAAAAAAAAAAAATAGTTTGGTGACCAAAAAGTAAAAAATAGATAAGTTCAGGGACGAAAAAATGTACTTTTTGGGGAATGTGTGACATTTCTTATCCTATACTGGAAGTCAGATATATATATATATATTTTTTTTCTTTTAAGTTGATGTCTTTATCAAATATTTACAGGTTACTATTGAGTATCAACATTTTTATTTATTTATTTATTTATTTATTTATTTCAATGTGGTAATGCCCCATCTTATGTCAAAATTTATTCATTTAAGACTTTTTGACGATATGGTAATCCCCATCTTGCGGCTAAGTTAATTTACCTATTACGTCAACAAATTAATTACCTTTATTTTGCTTGATAATATCAATATATAAATAAATGGCATTAAAATGTAATATATTAAAGAGCTTGTCTCCTGTGCGGCCGCCGCATGGCGTGCGACGGCGCACGAAGCCGAGCCGAGCCGCCTTCTTTTTTTTTTTTTTGTCACCCCCAATTTTTTTTTCTCCCAACAAAATTAACACTTATTATAACGAAATGTAACACTTTTTTTTTTTTTTTCCAAACGTAACACTTTTTTTTCCTTCAAAAATGTACCACAATTTTGCTGCAATAGATTAAAGATAACATAAAGATCGACAACTAAACCAATGTCACACTTTTTATAAAGGGATGTAACACTCTTTTTTTCAAATGTAATACTTTTTTTTTTCAAATGTAACAATTTTTTTTCTTCAAAAATATACCACAATTTTGCTGCAATAGATTAAAGATAACATAAAGATTGACAACTAAACCAATGTCACAATTTTTATAAAGGAATGTAATACTCTGTTTTTCAAAATGTACTCCCTATGTCCCTAAATGAGTGTCCATTTTCAAGAAATCTTTGTCCTTAAATGAGTGTCTTTTTTTAGCATAACTTTCTCCCTAAACCTTTTTTTTCGAATTTTTTTTCACCGGTTTCTTTATATGTGCAAAACTAAAGGTTTGGAAAACAGATTACAAGATTATATATGAATCGTTGTTACCAAATTGTTCAAAAAGTTGAGATTTTCAGTGTCCCTTAAAATGAAATTTGGACACTCATTTAGGGACAGAGGGAGTAACATTTTTTTTTTCAAAATTAACATAACATTAACAACCAAACTAATGTTACATTTTATAAAAAATGAATGTAACATTTTTTTTTATCTCAATTGTAATAGTTTATATTCTTAAATGTAACATTATATCTTAAATGTAACAATTGAAATTGAGAAAGTAACAATTGAAATGCAAACCAATTTTTTTTTTTTTTTTTCTAGAACTGCTGTTACATTTAACAGTAGAAAGTGTTACTTTTTAAAAATGAAATTGTTGCTTTTATCAGAACAGAGTGTTACATCTTAGCTGAAGAGCAGCTCAAACTTTTTGTGTGTAAAAAAAATTAATATTTTTTTTAAATAAAACCATATCATGACCTATGTAGTTTTATTCGTCTCGTCGAGATGAACACAACGGTATTTTTTTTTTTTCCTGAGTTATAAAGATCAAGATATAGCATTTTAAAAGTTATTTGGGGTTTTTTTTTTTAAGGACACGTGGCAGCGCGGTTGGTGAACCAGTGTGTGGCTCACAGCGCGCCACATGTCGCTCTGGGAGTGGAAGAAAGGCGGGCGGGTGGGTTGGGCCGGGCGGGTTTGGCCCGCCGCACGCCCGTGCAATGGTTGTATACAAGAATTTGTCTATATTAAAATATATTTGAAAAAAATACTTCAGTTATTTCAGCTACACCAAACGACCTTTCAAATTGGTCAAAACTCTCTAGTTTATGGAATCCCGAACAACAAAGTCATTAATTTGGAACCCTGAACAACAGACTGCATATAAGCCGGAAGAAGGTGAGGATAACGGAGAGAAGCTTTGCAAAAAAGGAAGATGATACATTTACACTTGGTGTATAGAAAGATTCTATACACCACCAATATATGTATGACACATGTAATTATCTAGAAATTGATCAACTTCTCAAGATGATACATATACACTTGACATTATTTTATTTATAGCGTATAGAAAAGTTCCATACACTTTGTGTAAGTGTAGTCTTTTCCTGCAAAAAAGGGAAGGAGAAGGGCATAGGCCTTAGTGTCCCCTCGGACCCCTCCAATCAAGAATTGGGGAATAGAATCTTCCTTGAGAATATGAAAGAAACTTCTTTCCTCCCTCTCCATTTAAACCTCACAAATTACATAACTTTTTGTTGTTACACATTGAATTAATTTTCTTAAAGCGACCCTAAAATCACAACAAAATGTGGGATAAATAATGAATAATACCAAGGGCACAAAAAAGAGACAAAAACTTGCTCACAAAATGCTAGGTGTAATGATTTTATTGGTGTTTTTAATTAGAATGTGACGGGTCCATTATCGATGCAACCAATAAAATATTGACACCTCATTTTGTAAGCAAGATTTTGTAACCTTAATTTGTGTCCATAGCATTGCTCATTGTGTGGGTAGGGTAGATTAAAAACATTCTCTTCTCTTTTCATATTCTCTCATGTATTGTTACACTTCACTAAAAAAAATACGCCCTTTATTTCTTTAACTGAATGTTAATTTTCAAGTATTTTTTGTCACAAAATGAATGATTATTTTTTTTTGAAAAAACAACTGTCCCTCAAAAAATAAATAAAAAATAAATAAATTTACTAGTCTCTTATACTTGCAAAACAAAATATTTGGTTAGGAAAAAACTTTACCATTAAATTATAGAAAAGTAAAAATATCTACAATATTTCTTAAAATGAATTTTAAAGATTCATTTATTTAAAGACGGAGGTAGTAAATGAATAAAACAATTCCCTTCATAAAAGTATTTCGATGGTGGATAGATATGTTTTAGCCTTCCATCTTGAAATGCTTCTATATGCTTGTTTGTTTTGTGAAAATGGATGAAAGAGTTGCAAAAGTATGTTGCAGTTTTAGACTAGATTACAAATAGGCAGATGGGGGCCTCTTTCTTTCTATGTAGATGAGATGTGGCCATTCACGTAAGAAACCAGTCTAATGCCTCCATTCACTTCCAACCAATCTTTATGTTAACCAAATTATTACCATTCCCACCACAAAATCAAAATCTCCAAGACATTTCTCAAAATATCTACATACTATTTCATTCGTCCCAATATAAATGTCCCAACATATTAATTAATTTTATACATTTTTATTATGGAACTTAAGTTATATTGTGTAATTAATCTTATTATGCATGTCGAGTATTTGATGGGTTATTATTTATGTCTGCACTAGAATTAGAAATATTCCTATTTAACTAAGCACTCCCTTTGTACCCATTGGCTTTTATAAGATTCAAACGATGATTAATATTGATAAGTATGTTCATATATCAAGTTTTGAAGTCTAATTATTAAATTTATTTATTTTTTCGAAGCAAAGTTTATGAGATTGAAAAATGAGTTTGATATAGGTTTTGTGATATGAGAAGAATTCATTTTAAAAGTATAAAGTTTACATAGGAAAGACTTTTAGAACCTTTCTCTGTATAGGCCGTGTCTTTTTGATTCCCAGTACTAACTTTGTTGCCTAAAACATGTCTGAAAAGCAACTTAAATGTTGATAGGTTTTGTGTATTTCACTATTTCTGCATTAGAATGCTTATATTTGTTTTTTACTTGTATAGAACAAACCAGCAGTATAGAACAAACCAGCAGCGACATGGCACATGGTTATAAATTTTTATTCTTTTTTATGGGGGAGGGGGGCAAAATTATTTTCACTGATTAAAATGGTGTATACTAAAATCAAGTTATTTTTTTTAAACACATAAATGAGCAAAAATTCATTCATTGCATTGAGATCCACAATGTTTAAAGTTTTTTTTCTACTTCCCCTAAGTATAAGTTTTTGCTTTACTGATATGTTGTAATTAATTCATTGAGGACATTGCCAAACAAATGGGAATTCAGTTTAGTCTCTTGCAACCCTGGACTCTTTCATTTTTTTTTTTTTAATGGGAAGTAGTATTTTGTATTTTTTTTGCTTAAGTGTATGTTTTAGAAGCATGTCTATAACCAGAAGAATTTGCCGCAAAGTTGCTACAAGTTCTTCCACGTTGTGGTCCTATAGGCTTATTGCCAAATTCCAATGAATTTTGGACGAAAATTTGATGTGTGTCAAATTTTATATTGAAAATGTGAGTTTATGGACATAGTGATGAAAAATTGACTTCAAAGATATATCTGAATGTGATTTTTGAATAAATGTGTATAGTTACTGTATTTCTCATAAAAGTACCATCAATAATATTATCTACACTAAAATAAGAATTCCATGCAAACATTTTTTTTTTAATTATTAAATGAAGCTCAAATATTGGCCACTAAAATCAAAGTCAATTACTTTTATTATTTTTGGGGAGGGAGTCGAAGAAGGAATACATAACTTGAAAGTTGAAACAATTTCTCATGTATAAAAATAGGCCTATCGACATTTTTAACCCTTGTACTTTGTAGGGACCGCGACCACTACCACCACTCTCCACATTAGTATGTTATTGTCCGCTTTGGGCCTAGCCCGCACGGACCACACCGCTATGGCCCGCAGTGTTTCCTCTGGCCCATATCCAGCGAAAGCTTGTACCAACCGCCCGCGATTGCAAGCCTCCATTCGCAAATGTCACACAAGGGAACCCCACCCTATAAAGCACACACACGGTCCACCCGGTCGGGCCCATCCGAACCATGGCTCTGATACCACTTGTAGGGACCGCGATCACCACCACCACTCTCCACATTAGTATGATATTGTCCGCTTTGGGCCTAGCCCGCACGGATTTGTTTTTGGGTCAACTCCCAAAAGGCCTCATACTAATGAAGTGGGTGGGTGCTCTTATATACCTTGCAATTGTTTCCTCAATTGCCGATGTGGGACTTTGGGTTGCACCCCAACATACTTTAGTTAAGCTTCGGTTTTAATATCTCTTGTATTTTTTTAGCAGTTTTAACCTTTGTACTTTATATACACATTCATTTTCCCCAAAATTGATGAAATTTAAGCTATTTTCTTAGCATTTTCAACCCTCGTACTTTGAGATTTTTGGGGAAATGAGAGCGTATCTAAAGTACAAGGGTTAAAACTGCTAAAAAAACAAGAGAAGTTAAAACCGAAAGTTAAACAAAGTACAAGGGTTAAAAATGTTGATTGACCTATAAAAATATTTCTCTTGGACTTTTAGGAGGATTTGTAAAGATGGTTGATGAGGATAAACTCTTAAGCAAAATGACCATAGGAGGTGGGTTTAAAATGCGCATATTCAAAGATTATAAAAGACCAATTTTATAATTTAATTTTTGTTTTACTCTAAGTTTTTTTAAAAGCAAATTTTGTGAGAATGATAGATGAGGTAGACGAGAATTCGAAACACATGAATCATTTACTGAAGAGTGTGCTTAAGATCATGCTTGAAGAGCCTTACTCTCGGTAGATAGTGTTTTTTTATTTCATTAATGATAGATAAATTGCCCTTAGGCTACATCAAATGGCCATGACGGCTTCAACTAGGCCTATAAATAGGCTAATACAAATCTCCCTAACGGGATTCGAACTCGAGACCTCCGCATGGGAAGCTAATACCGGATACCGCTTGAGCTAGAGCTCTTTGGTCTCTCGGTAGATAGTGGAAGACAAAGTCTAATGCTTAACTCGCAAAAGTGATAGGATTTTTTCTGATTTCTCATTTGAATTACTATATTTGGTTCCCGATTGTATAAGATAGGACAAATGTATTGTTTCAAGACCGTAATTTTTATACAGGCAGGTGAAGAATAACCCGGATAACTATGATGGTGAACATACAAGTATGATTTATTAATTATATTTATATATTTGAAATACTTATCTTAACTTATATATATAAATTACTGTTATTATACCCGTCGAGTATCGACGGGTTACAAACTAGTTTATTTAAAGACGGAGGTAGTAAATGAATAAAACAATTCCCTTCATAAAAGTATTTCGGTGGTGGATAGATATGTTTTAGCCTTCCATCTTGAAATGCTTCTATATGCTTGTTTGTTTTGTGAAAATGGATGAAAGAGTTGCAAAAGTATGTTGCAGTTTTAGACTAGATTACAAACAGGCAGATGGAGGCATCTTTCTTTCCATGTAGATGTGGCCATTCATGTAAGAAACCAGTCTAATGCCTCCATTCACTTCCAACCAATCTTATGTTAACCAAATTATTCCCATTCCCACCACAAAATCAAAATCTCCAACATATTTCTCAAATTATCTACATACTATTCCATCCGTCCCAATATAAATGTCACAAAATGATCCGAGTCGGCTGACATAAATCGTTATATGTAATCGTCATTGAACTGAATAATAATGGGCACACATAAGAATTACATTGTTTGACCCACTATAAGGCAAGCAACAATACTTTCTATAGCGAGAAATCACAATTTAAATAAGCTCTAAACTTCAATCTCACAATCCCTTTAAGGCTCTAACCCTAAAGTTCGAATAATCCCTTAAACTATCAAGTAAACAAACATTTAAAAATCATTTCAGGGTACCATCAAAAGGCACTCGGGTTGCACATTTGTTGGTTTACTTGTGCAAGTATTTGTAAGTAGGGATGTATTTATCATGGTAGGGTTCTTATGATGCTTAATTTGAAAAATGATTCGTTAGCAAAAAGCAAAAATTAACGTACGAAAAGTTTGAAAAGGTTTCTGATGTAAAACCCTCCATTTTTTGTGGTTATTTGGAATTTGGAGGAGTTGGTAAATAAGAGTTTGGCGCTAAGCACAAAAAGGAGAAATTATTTAGCTAGTTGCGTGATCATCAGACGTCAGAAATTCGACAATATTTTCAGAAGACTTTGTGACCATGCATAAATACATAATAAATTAAATTTAAAAATAATTGCATTGTTAATTCCCTGGAGGTCATAACTATAGAGTACATGTGTAAGAAATAATGCAGAGCAAATTATGTCGACAAGACAATATATGCATGCATAAAAACAATATATGCATGGCTTCTTCCCAAGAATCCAAAACAAGCACATTAACCATAAAATTTGTTGTTGTTGATTTGGAAGTATTGATAGTAAGGATGCTTAAAGTATCCAGCACTCGGGTTGAGTCAAACACAGTGATCAAGCGACGTGTCATTCTTATAACACTTATGGCGTCAGTCCCCTACCACCAAGGGTAATTTTGGCATCTAAATTAGAGAAACAAGAAATACTCCCCCTGTCCCGAAATGATCTTCTCATTTGCCATTTTTCATTGTCCCAAAAAGTTCTTATTTTGACAATATAGGCTTAAAATGTGTATAAACACAACATGTCTAGTAAAGCAAGTGCTCATATCCTTAAAAAGTTTGAATAGTCAAACGTGAAGATCATTTTGGGACGGAGGGAGTATTCATTTACTTACGAAGGCGACAGCAGGAATAAAGAGGTTTCATTGAGGTCGAACTGCAAAGGTAAGTATATTTTCAAAAGTTATACAGGAGGAATTTACTAATTTAGCCTCCACTAATGGGAGGTATGATGGCCAATTCATCTCTATTCTTAACAACTGCAGACTCGGTTGTGTATTCCTCATTCAGGGCCAAGACCAAGCACCCACAGAGCTCATCCAAGCTTGGAAACTTGGCTATAAGCTTGTTCAAGCAATCATGGGTTGTACTACCAGAAGAGACTTTTAATGGCATTTCATTCAAGCCAGTTAAGTCTCTAGCTCGAGCAAAAAACAGTACCTTAATCTCAACAGACGAATTCTCGTTCTCAATTTTATGATTTTCTGGGGGATCCATGACACACAGGAATCCTGCAGCCACAACAAGAACAAAAGAATTTAAGTGGAAAAGTATGGCAAACTAAAGAACACAAAAGACAGCTATTAGCACAAGATATTTTACGCACAACTCAAATATCAAAATGGAAAATGGTGTAACAATGTCATCATTCTCCGAATATGTTACTCCCTCCGTCCCAAAATGAATGTCCCAAAAACTTTCAAATTTGCTCTTGTTCAAGAGTAAATTTGCTATCGTGTTCCACCCCCACTTAAGAATCCAAAAGTTACTTATCTTCTAACTAGCTCACTCTGACCTTCTCACATTATTAACTGAAACGGTCTTCTCCCCAATTTTTTTGAGAAAATAAACGACATTGAAACAATGGCCAGCCCAACACGATAAACAAAATGAGTATTTTAAAACACAAACCAAGGTTGAGTGGAGCTTGTAAATCTCATTGAGAGGCTACGGGTCAACAACGTTGGCACCTTAATGTGTTGATGCAGTAGCACTTCCAAAATCAGAACAAATTTACCCCGCAAATTATCCCAAGGGACAACTCTACGAGTGTTCTTCTAGACAGAGTGAACCAACAAAGGAGAGCCCCAAAATAAAAGTCCATTTTTGTTCTCGATAATTTTTTGATGTTGCATTAGTATAATTATAAAACATCATAAAACTATGTCAGTTCAATTAGTAGGTAATGTAATTTCTTTTTCGTAAACGTTGTCCCAAATTCGAATTTTACGGGAACGAGAAGGAACTTTAGAGGAAAGGGAATATCATGACAGATATAAACAAACACAAACGTCTATTTACAATTATTCTGTAAATTAGAACAAGAAAAGGGTAAATTTGAATTGATTCGCTTTTCAATAGCGAATGTTTAATCTATAGATGAGAATAATCGATGCACAAGAATCGTCCAGTTGAATTAAACCAAAAATCAAAAGAGGATAAATAAGCAGACCTTAAATTCGGCGACAAATGGATGGAAAAGATGGGTTGGTGCTTCAATTTGAGCCGCAGGGACGACGGAAAGTGGTGCTTCAATTTGAACCCTTGACCTTCACTTGGGAAGGCAAAGGCTTATGCCATTGAGTCAAAGGCTCACCAAAAAAAAAAAAAAAAACCTGGTAGAGAGTTTTTGTTCCGAGAATAACAAGCGAGTTTCATTGCCCATTTTAGGTAATAAAGTAAATTAAGAACCTTAGGCAAACCAAAAAAAAATAAAAACCTTAAAAGTGGGACAAATGGAGTATTTATTTTTAAAAAGCAAACAATACTCCTATATTTCTTTCTTGTATTAATAAAGTTTAAGCATTATACGCTCTAACAAAAAAGAAAAGTAAAAACTTTAAAAGTGAGACAAATGAAGTATTTATTTTTAAAAGCAAACAATACTCATATGTTTCTTTCTTGTATTAATAAAGTTTAAGCATAATACAATACGCTCTACAACTGTCTGATATTCATTTTAAAAAAAAAAATTCTACAAAGACGAGTAATTGTGGACAAACTATCCGTCTATACGTCGTGATTAAAGAGCCTAATACATTTCAAATAGAGATGTATAAGCCTAAACCAAATTTCCAACTAATATCTTTACTAACAGTGTAACGACCCAAAAATCCGTTTTATTTATTTTATAATTATTTTATATTTTTGAGAATTTAAAATTATGTGTGCATTTTATGTGTTGCATAATATTTCATAATTTGCACATCTTGATTGATTATTTGTGTTAGTTAAAATGTTAGTAGTAGAAGTAACAATTGTTTTGATAGTTAAGTTGGGTAGTGGAATTTTATGGGCCAATAATTTAGTTGTTAAAGAGTTGAGGGAATTAAGTAACTTTAGGGGCTTTATTGAAAGTTGGAGTAAGGGGTCTAAGTGTTTAGACTAGAACTTAGGTGATCAAAGTTGAAAGTGGGAGAAATTTTTATATAACTCAATGACTTCCCTCCCCCCCTTCTCAGTCAACTTCACCCCTCACCCTTAACTTTCCCAAATTCAAGTTCCCCTGAGAATCGCCATTGTTGGAGAAAGAAAGAAAAGGTAAGATTTTGTTTTGTTAATTTTCCTTATTTTAATTTACTACTCCATTTTCAAATCTAAAAATATATAAATGTTCAGGGTGTTGAGTAGGCCACATCTACCGATCAATATTATTTTTCTTGACACTTTTTCCGGAAAAATAGGTAAGTTACTAATCCCCCCTTTAAATGTTAAAATGGTCATAAGTATGCTATATATGCCTTATATGTTATAAAATAATGTTTTGGGTATACTTTTATATACTTGTAATTTTGGGACGGAGGGAGTAGTAATAACTTTTATATACTTGTAATTTTGGGACGGAGGGAGTAGTAATAATTTTTATATACTTGTAATTTTGAGACAGAGGGAGTAGTAAAACTGGTTATAGACTTGTTATTTGTGGGAAGTGAGTATATGGGTATAGTAGTTTTGGTTTTGGGGAATTATGAGAGGATGCAACATTATATATGCTTTTATATTATACTCCTACTCGTGGGACGGTAAAATAATATCTTTAGTTAAAGGTTAAATAAATGTATTATAAAATTATACTGTTACTTATGGGACGGGGAAAGAAATAAAAGTATTCTAAATTGGGTATATTAGTATATTAAAAATTATAATGATATTTGTGAAACGGAGGGAGTAGTAATAAATTGTTGCATGTGGGAAATGTTAATACAAATGGGTGTTGTAGTATTGGGAAAGTATGGTAATGTTGTTGTACCTAATAAAATGGATATAAACATGTTATATATGCCTAGTAGGTTGTGAAATAATGTTTTGGGTATATTTTATTTATACTTGTAATTTTGGGACAGAAGGAGTAGTATGAAAATGGTTCTTGTTGGGTGTTAGTATTGTTCGTAGGCTGAGTTTTAGCCTTTGTGTAAGTTGCAAATGTTATGTTGCAAGTAAATTTGGGTGTGAAACAAAATGAGTGAACTTTGGTTAAGTTTTGGGTCTGCTAGGTGATGTGGGCGGCCGCCCAAAATTGGGCGTGCGGCCGCACATCTATCTGAAAGGTTTTACTCTTGGGACAGAGTATTTTGGGCGGCCGCACAGCCCTGTTTGGGCGACCGCCCAGTCATCTGAAAAGTTTAGAGTTTTCAAACCAAGGGATTTAGAGGTCAACCTTGGTCTAGTTTTGGGTAGTGTCCTAAAGTAGTTAGATGATTGTTGTGGATCACTAAAGTGGTAGAATTGGTTCCTTTGTGAAAACAAGTGTTGTGAAATGTGAGTAATTGATTAAGTAAGCATTGTTGAACATTTTGTAATGTGTTGAATGGTTCATCTTCTTGATGTGTTTGGCATGGTTCCCTACATTGGAATCATTGTCCCTGATTGTTGTTTAAGCAAGTATTTCTATTTGGTGCTTGCGTGTAAAGTCCAGCTGGTACTTTTGTGTGTGTTGGGCAGTGATAGGGATTATAATGGTCTCCGAGCCAAGTACATTATAAGGCTCCTATCATTGGTTTCCCATTTTTAACCCCCTTCCTTAGGCCAAAGGTTGGGCACTTTGGGTTATGACTTTGTGTCATTTTCCCCCCCCCGTTGTTGTTGTTGTTGTTTGGTTCCGGAACCCGTTTCAGCTCTTCGATGCTGCTCAGTTGATGCCTCTCAGATGGATATGGTTTGGTTTGAGAACCTTGGCTCAGTATCCACGTATGAGTGTTTATTTCCGCTTTATGTGTTGCATGATGAGTTGGTCGTTATTTCCAACCGGTATGGGACGGTTGGCGATAGGGAGCCTCTCATGTTATGTGCTATGTGTTATACGCTTATTTGTTAATATGGTTTCTTTATGATCATCATATTAGCATGTAATGTAGTTGCATTTTAGTAACTTACTGAGATTTATTCTCACCCCTTATTTGTTTACCGTTTTAGATAAGAAGGAGTCCAGGGAATAGGTCACCGCACAGGGAGGACGTTGGTAAAGAGATATTTGGTAAGACTTTTGGGAAGTGATGTGTATAAAGGATACATTATGTAAATGTAATACCTTTAGGGTAGTGTACCCGTGACTCAGTTATTTGTATCATCTCTTTTAGTAGGTGTTCGTGTTTGTAAATTTTATAAGTAAAGTTTGTTATAGCCAAGTGGCTAAGTACTCATTTGAGAAAGTTTGTTTTATGACTTAAAGTCATGTTTTGGTAATGTGTTGGTTGTGTGAACCTTTTTATGAAAATATATTTCGAAAAATTTTCTTAGAGTTGCTTTACGACGTCTTCCTCGCGTGTCCCGGGCGTGGGGCCAAGTAGGACCACGGGTCGGGGCGCGACAAACAGTGACATGTGACGTATAAATATTTCTCCAAATAAATAAGGCCTAATGTTGGCCTTCATAAACTCCCCTAAAAAGAATTTGCCTTTTGAAGATATAACAAATTAACACATTTGAATAGGCAATACATTCTCAACTAAACATCCCCATTGCAACAAATATAAATTCAAACACTATATTTTTTTTTTGAAGGCAAACGATAATTCATTCATTCACAATGAAAAAAGAGATGGCACACCACAAAGATTGGAGGTTCTCTCAGAATTACAATAGTAGTTCTATTTCGTAACTTACAAGAATTATATTTGATATCTAAACCTTGAGACGTACGGATTCCTTTCCAAACGAAACTTGGAGACTGCCTCAATCTGACATTTACGAAATCCTCCCTCGGGTAAAATGTTGTGCTTAGCGCGGGACATGCAGAATCCAGGTTGGCGAGAAAATGCCTACCAAGCATCTCAAAATTTCCGAACAATCCTTGTGTAGTTAGAACATCAGAACTCACTTCATTGTGAGAATTCAAACACTATATTAATTTTAAAAAGTTGTCTTATTTGATTTTTTATAAACTCCCCTAAAAAGAATTTGCCTTTGAAGATATAATGATCACAATAAAATTTTAATAATTGTTATTAATAAATTACTTAATGATTTATCAATAACAATGTTTACAATTTTAGTAAGGTGATTTAATAGCCATCTTCATTTGTATTGACAAAATAAAGTTAAATGGGACAAACTTTCCCGAACGGTGTAATACATAAGAGTAGGTTTTAGGGGAACTAGTTTCTCCCTAATTTACAAAAACTCTATTTTTTTCTATTTACAAATGTTTGACAAACATTTATGAACAAAACTTTTTATAATTTTGAGAGAAAATAGCCCCAAAATTTTGTGAATACATAAAGAGTCATTCTTGTCTTGTCTTGATATAGTGGGCCGAGAGAGTGGATGGCAAGTGTGAGAATGTTGAGCGTGCCATTTTTCTAAACTTTTGGGCGGGAATTGACGTACTAACAACAACTAGTCGATACACCCGTGCGATGCACGGGGTGTTACTAATCAATAATAAAAATTTAACAACTAAAACATAAATTCACAATTGTTAATATGCTTACAAATAATTCCTTAGAATAAATTTGAAACATAATGGATAAATCCAAATTAGCACTATTATTTTTTTTTTCAAATTATTCATGTTGAATGAAAAAATTAAATCATGCATCCTAACTCCAAATTACTCTACATTGTATTAGTTATCAAACAACAAATGCTTGATGCAATCATACGGAACTTAAGTGTCCACCTTTTATTTTTCTTTTTAGTATGTTTGTCCCAGAGTAAGTATTTACTTTCTATAATGGCAAAAATCTTTTTTATTCCTCCCAATCATTCTCTCTATTATTTTATTTTTACACTCACAACACCACCTAACTTACTATTTCCATCTGCACATTCACTCAGTTTTCGTACTCACGACAGTCAATTCACTTCCACTATTTCTTAATCCCGTGCAAATAGAAAAATGGACACTTAGTCTGCGACTGAAGGAGTAGTTATTTAGGCTTTTTTTAATTAATCTTCAAAGTTTCCTTCAATGTTCGAAAGCGGATGATTTTCTTTGCATCTCAAGAGATTTGTTACAGCCTTAGTACAAATAATTAATGCGTCTTAATAATTAATTAAATAAATATTGTAAGGATATTTTTCACTTACATATTTATCTTTATAACAAATTGGGAAAAAGAACTACAACTATGTATTTCTTCACCCACGTTTGTAATTATTTTTGTTGCAAGAAAACATCATGTTTTATTTATTGAAGTCATTTTAATTAAGAGCTAAAATGTAAAAGCACTGGAAGGATTAAAACTTTACCCACCATTTTATTTTCTATTTTTCAAAAAGAAAAACCTAGTTTATTTTCAGAGCATCCACTTTGAGAAGTCCTTGAGAACTTTCAATTTTTTTTTATTTAAAAGCTCTTTTAGTTTCTTGCCATTGTGTAAATTATACGTATCGGAGCGCCGTTGTGTAAATTATAAAGAACTCTTTGATAAAGAATTGCTCCTTACAAAAAGACTTTCTATTTTTTGAAATTTTTACATTAATATTCACAAAACTCAAACATCGTAACCTTCCCAACTCCCCCCCACCCACCCACCCACCCACCTTCCCCAAGAAAAAAGAAGGGGAAAAATTTTTTAAAAGCACACCACCCTCCTCTGTGCAACTGTCTCCAAAGCACCCTTGCGCCATACCTAGCCATCACTGCCATATAGCTCAATTCCACATTAAAAGTTAAAATCAATGTAAAGACAATTCCATGCTCAACCGTAAATACGTCATGGTAATCACGATACCATCAAGTTAAAAAGTAAAGCAAATATAGGTAAATAAATTTCAAAATTCAAAAACCAACAATCGAAAAGAAAAACAATGACTTGTTTTTCTTGGATAAGTCTATTCACAGTGATCTTACGGCTACCACCTTTAGTGATGTTGCTTGGCTCCATCCAATTGTGTAATTTGATTAGGAAATTGAGGGCTGCATTATTCAATCAATTAATATTAGTTTATGATCTTGTCGACTTCGGCCAGTCAAGAGCTCCAAACAACAACCCCAAAATTGTAAACATCGCTTTTATGAGTTATCTGCCTTGTCTTGGCGTACCTGAACGAAATAATAAATAGTGTCAGCTAAAGAGAGATATTACAAAAAAAAGTTAACCCAATATAAATGACGACTTTTCAATCGGCTAAAACGAAACCATAACATCAATCTACCATTCTAAACACACCATCTTTGTATAAAGATATATCATCAAAAACATGCATATACAAAATATTCCATAAAATCCTTAAAAAAATCCAATGTTGGCATAAAGAGCCTGTGTTCATCAAGTCATGTGTGTAATAAACCTTTGTATACCTTTATGTAAATGGATGATCGCAATCCACTTGATTAAAAATCTTATAAAAAATGTATGTGAAAATTTCAGAAATTCGACGCCGCGGCATTTATTTTTATTTTTTTGAACACAAAAAATCAAAAATTCTGATTCTATATTCATAAGATTCTGATTCTATTCATGAGACATGGTTGTTTGAGGGTACCCCTCTCTTTCTAGACTGGCAAGAGAAACCATCGGAGAGCTAGAAAAAGAAAGCTAGCATATTCTATGTCCTACCCACACAACCGCACCCCCTAAATAATAAAGAACAAAAAAACAGACCCAACACACACACACACAAAAGGTAACAACTTACGGAAGACACATAGACATTGACAAACCTTTTTTTTTTGCTCTTCACTTCACGCGAAGGGTCTGTACAATTGCAACAGCAGCAGAAAGATCCACACCAACAGCAGCAAATTACCTGCATGTGTGCACAACAACGTCAACATCTATGACATAACGTAAATAATTCCAAATATGCCTCACCAGCATTTGAACAATTCTTCCATTTAGCCCAACAACATCACCGATCAATTCACATTTTTAAGATAGTTTTTGGTCTCTGCAGCTCTTTAAGTCGAATTGTTTAAATTTTCATCGAATCTAAAAACTTAAAAAGAATAAACTTGGCAAGAAAGTGCTGAATATTGCCATTAAATAGCAAATACATGACTGCACACATTAGGTTGAAAAACATCAAAGATGCCTCTTTGCACAGCCATAAGTTCAACTTCCCAGGCAAACAAAAATTATGAAAGTGAACGATAAAATTTAGGGGTAATTAGTAGCATTAAATAATTTTGATTTAATATTACTATAGAGTAGTGATAGTTTATAACTTGCACCCATCAAATTTGACACTATTTAATTAGGAAACCTATTACTCCGTACAAAGTTTTAACGACAACCTAAAAAAAAAAATCTATCAAAAACTACTCTCAAAATTGAAACTTTAACCTTGACCCATATCATAAGTAATGCCCGAAACAGAAAACGAATTTTACACACTTATAATGACTGTCTCCAAGCAACATATTTATTAGATACTGATCGGATAAATGGTGTAGCCGCCGTAAGCGAATTGGTGCCCGCTGCCTAAGGGTTCGAGCCAGGAAGGTAACCTCGACCTGATTTCAGGGAAAAATGAGGAGGCTGATTTGGAAGAATAAACAAAGAGAAAGGAGAAAAGGAATGTAACCGTCCAGATCTGCCCATTCATGGATGACCTTTGAATATACTGGTTAAGAATCAATGTCGACGATTTTATAAACCCCAATAGTAGCTTTCTAACTCGATTGAGTGGCTGCAGATAAAGAGCATTGGACACTCCCCAAAAAGAAACATTTCAACAGAAGTAGATAAAGCCTAGCAGATTTTTTGTAAAAATGGCAAGATTTGATCGAAACCACAAATGAGTAGGAAAAAAAAAATTATCTATGTATTTGAGAATGTTTAATGACGTATGTCAGCATTGATAACCTCAAAAGATATGCTTCTAGGAGAATTGTGATAGCATATATGGATATGGCAGTGAGTGGAAAGAAAACAACTTGTACAAAGGATGGAAGGGACATTTTTTTGTAAAAAGGGCATGCATTTTGAAAAATTTGACTTTTTATGGTCAACAAAAATGAATTTCGACCGAGCATTGGTGATAATCTAATCATTCTAGTGAAATTCTATAATTTGTAATTGATAAATCATAGTGATTTATCAATAACAATTTTTAGAATTACATTGTGATCATTAAATTGACACCAATGTTTGGTCAAAGTTTATTTTTGTTGACCATAAAAAGTCAAAATAGGACTATCATTTCGGGACAGATGGAGTAAGAAACAATTTCCTTGGAAAGTACCACAAAATGAAGTGCCTTTTTAAATTCAGAATGCTAACATCTAAACGGAACAAATGAATGAGACTATCATTATGGGACGGAGGGAGTATATTGGAGCATGGACCCTAACTACTAATGCACCCCACACCATGTATTTACACCACCACCAAAAATACATATGATTATATATATATATATATATATATATAGAGAGAGAGAGAACAATCAATAACAAAGATCTTTATAAGTGCGGAAGAAAAGGGAAAATCTTATATATATATATATTAAAGTTGGTGAAGAGGGATGTGGTGTTGCCATGTGTACAAGTCATGGAGGAAGGATGAATTTGGTGATGCCACATCAAATCTACCTTAATAAATAAGTGACTTTTCATTTTTTTTCTATTAGCTAATAGTATTAGCTAATAATATTAGTTACTAAATGAGGTATATATTATAGTTAACTATTATAATAAATAATACATATAATAGTAATAGTTACTATAATAAGTAACTATTACTTATAATAGTAATAGTAACTATAAAAGTTAACTATTATAGTAACTATTATAGTTAACTATTACTATTATAAGTAATAGTTACTATTATTGTTAACTATTATAGTTAACTATTACTTTTATAACTAATAGTTACTATTATTGTTAACTATTATAGTTAACTATTACTATTATAAGTAATAGTTACTATTATTGTTAACTATTATAGTTAACTATTACTATTATAAGTAATAGTTACTATTATTGTTAACTATTATAGTAACAATTACTATTATAAGTAATAGTTACTTATTATAGTAACTATTATTATTATAATTACTATTTATTATAATAGTTATTATATAAATTAACTATTATATCTAACTATTAATAATTAACTATTTATTTAATAATTATATTTAACTATTAATAGTTAACTATTATAATTAAAATTATATACTCTATTATTATGATTGATAATTAACTAATATTATTAAATAAAAATATAAACGAACAAAATATAATAAAATTAATAATTAGTTACCCGTGCATGGCACGGGTTACCCACTAGTCTCATTAATATCACCATAAATATAAAAATCACAAATAAACTCTATTGAAAACTCAAGGCAAATTCTAGGGTTAATTTCATTTTACTACCCCATGGTTTACATGTTGTATCACTTGGGAGCCTATAATTTTTATTTTCTCATTTTAGGGCTTGAGCTTTTATTTTTGTCTCAATTTTGAGCCCAGACATGATTTCCGCTAAAATTTTAACAAAAATTAGACATGTATCACCCAGCACATGTTTTTCTTGATTATTTGGGTCTTTTCCCATTGTACATGATCAGTACATCTACTTCATATAACCAAAGCCACTGAATTCATTTTTTTAATGCAAGATGATCGATGGTAAGTGTATCCCAATCAAGTATTTTAAATAATTAGACAAAAACCTAAATTATCGTTATGGAATTAAAGCGATATACTATAATGTATGTATGCATATATACTCCATATTGGTTCCTAATTCGACGATATGATCTAGTTGCATCCATATATGAAGCATCGATCATAAGAAGGTGTAGGCTTAGGAGACGACGTGTTGGAAGTTAAGTTAGTCGGAGTTGCAGCAGGAGGTGAAGAGGGATATGAAGAAGGCAGAAGCAAGGCGAACCGGTGATTTGGAAAGTTTTCTGCACATGCCTCCCCCCCTCCAAATAAAAAGTAATTCCCAATTATAATTTTTTTGCAAGAGAAAAGGCTGTTAAGAGAATTTATTTGCAAGTGAGAAAGTAGTAGAAAGAAGATGGGGAAATTATAGGTTAGAGTTTGTAAATCAAAGCAAAGCAAAGCAAACCCTCTCTCCCCCCCCCCCCCCCCATTCCTTGTTCATCTTATTCATTCTCTCCTCTCTATGTACAAATGGTGATTGGAAAAGTCAATATTTTATGTCCTAAATGAAAGACTAAGAAAATGGGAACTGAGCACGGCAACGGAGAAGGATAATTCACAGCAGGGCCATCATTAGTGGTCGAAGGAATGGAATATGTTACCATTTTATATGTAAGAACACCAATCCTAAAAATAGGGATTTGATGTCACATGTTAACTTTCCGTCCAAAATTTAACAAATTTTTTGTTAAGGCTCTAAACTGATACAAAATTAAAAATCCAGGCCCTAAAATGAGAAAAATGAAAGTATAGGCTCCCATGTGATACATCATGTAAACCTTGGGGTAGTAAAATGAGATTAACCCCAAATTCTATTAAAAACTCGAGGCAGGAGAAAAAAGAACTAAACCCATGATCCAGAAAAGAGAAGGCCCCAATCAAATACCAATCGCATTAAACCTTGTAGATGACAGAGTACCTGGGAAACGGAAATTGATGTTAGACTTCATCAATTCTGGTATAGAGAAATCCATTGCCTTATAGAAGCTGATACTAAAATTACACCTACTTGGTTGATGTATCTCTACCTTCACATTCACATCATCTACAGGACGTGGGAGAATTACAGGAACTAATCGAAACATGAAATGAAGATGATGAAGTGAACAAAGAGATTGCTGCATTAAACAGAGTTGACAAAAGGGAAAAAATAGAAAATACAAATAACTTGACCATTATGATATGTTGGAGCATAAAATAGTAATTGCGACAAAACAATTAAACGGGTGAAGCTTGATTGATGTCAAATAAAATAGAAAACCAAGCAATACTCCCACCGTCCCAAAACGATAGTCCCTGTTGGCTTCTCAAACAGTGTAAAGTTACATTATGAGTTTTGGAAATTCACTGAGTATGAAGCCTTAATATGAAAATGGGGATAACTTACCCTACCATAGGCATTATTATCCAGGCCATTCTTGAGAAGATCAATATTATCATTTCTCAAATACTTTGGCATTGCATTTCATCTCCTCATCATTTTAAGCTGCGTCTTCGTCAATTTGATTTCTGTCTTGCTCATCACATAACCAAAACAGAAAATTAAGAAACAGAGAAGATTAAAGTTTCGTGTCTAAACATTTACTCTGTAGCAATGCGTCAAACATATTGATCTCTAGTGAGTTTGAAAGTGAATTTAAGGGGGAGTAAATTGTTCAGTAGATTGGAATCAAGTTACATCAAGGATCTGAATTTAGACGGGTGCAAAGGAAAAGAAGGAAGCTGCTTTCTCAAATAAGACAGCAAAAAAAATCAAACCCAACCCATGGTTAATTATCAAGACTATCCACAAGCTGTGTCAAACAAAAAGAACATCAAAAGAAACAAATCTAAAATCTCAAACAGAAAAAGAGCAGGAAAATTTCACCAAGATGACAGAAAATTAGATAAATAGCATGATTCAGAGAGATTAGGAAGATTAAAATACATATTGAGAATGAGAAATTGGGAATGTGAAATTCCCACATCTCTCTCGCTATCTCTTCCTTTCAAAAATTCCCCAATAAAACAATTACCCACCATTCAATACATAGGCTCCGTATTAACAATCAAATAAGAATCTATAAAGATTATACTCCCTTCCCAGCCACCTAGCTCACCGCTATCATAAAAACACTATTGTATAGTTAAAGTTAACGTGTTTTGACCATAAAAATCAATATAAGACAAATACACAGGCGAATTGATTTTCTCAAGCGAATTGAATGATATCACATTTGAATCAAAGTATTGGCTCTTGTGTAAAGCCAACTCTTGAACATTTGTGTTTGTTATTAGTAAATCGTTATTTCATTTAAGAAAAATTATAAAAATAAATAAAAACCTTAATTATTTATGCCATTTATAATAGAACAAAGCTTAGATTTGTTTTACAAATTAATAACAAACACGACCAACTTGTATTTTTTAACACAATGACATTTAATTGACACCTGTCAAATGAATGGCAGGTGTCAAATTTTCCCGAAATATGGTTTCAAATGCTAACTTAAAGAGATGAGTGTGGAGCAAATTTAGTTAATCAGAGGGGAGGGTGTAACTTTATTTTCCATACCACAGGCGGAAAAAGTTCATTTTCAGACGTCTATCTGATAAACTTCAGCAATACCCATCTTCAAAAGAGCTACTACTAAGAACAGAGAGAAGGAAAATCAACACAACAGAACATGTGATATAAGCAATTATGCTATGAGATTTTCAAGCTACAACACTTGGATTCATACCGGTGTTGGACTCTCATACTTAAAGTGAGGGCATCTATCTGGGGGGGGGGGGGGGAGTCAAATATCACCAAACAGATGAGAAGATCATTCTGAGACGGAGAGAGTATGACTATATGTAATTATCACCAAAAATTCACACTCCTATGCAACTATATAAAAAGTTCCTGTAATTATTGACTCTCCTATCCTCAAAGGGTCACTATATGTAATTATCTCCAAAAATTCACACTCCTATGCAACTATATAAAAAGTTCCTGTAATTATTGACTCTCCTATCATCAAAGGGTCACTAAAAAACTAAACATCACACTTAGAAAACAAATAATGTGATCCAAATCCATATTACTACTCCCTCTATCTTTACTTCTCTTAAAAAAGTTATCTTCAAATAATTTTTTTTCATAACAAACATTTGCATTTAAATTGGTTTTACCAATGCACAACAATAAGGGCAGTAATACTACTATTAATAGGGCACAACCCAGAGAAGAAAAAATCCTCTCCGTAACAACTCCCAAAAATATTTATTAAAAAAAAATACTCCCAAAATACATACAGATAAACCCCACGCATCGACTATCCTCCACCTCATCTCCCCTACAACCTGTATGCTGCTCCACCTTCTATTTTTCGCCCATTTTGCACCTTTAACGAAAAAAATATTCAACATCATATATTTGTACATAATGTAAAACTTTCTATAGCAAATTCAATAAATAAATATTTGATTTATACTATACATAAATAATAACCATTTTTATGCATTACATAAATAATAACCATTGCACATAATAGAGAAAATATTAAAACAATCTCTAAGAGTATTATTCAAATCTAATTGTACACCGAGTCTTGCACACTAACATGACCTTTTTCAAATCCTTTCACTCAAAAAGTTAAAGATTTTTTTTTTTTGGCTTGGCTAGAAGTATAATTAAAGCGAATGGCACGCTGGTCATTCAAAAATTATGATAACCACACCCACACGCATTCAATCAAAGCAGTGCCCTATTTGGCACCCTCTATCAGAGCAATTTATGAAGATTAATTCTAATGTTGCATTCTCTGATGATACTGTAGATACAGGATTAAGATGGTGATTCGAAAAGATCTAGGAGAAACAATTGCTACTCGCACTCGTGTTCAACGTGGGAAAGTCAAAGTCGAATAAGGAGAAGATATGGCTTTATTGGAGGCTGTTCACTGGATAGAAGCCTTTAGGGATTGACAGAGCGGTGTTTGAAGTCGATTCAAAGATAGTGTTTGATGCCATTCAAGCTGATACTAAAATTACACCTACTTGGTTGATGTATCTCTACCTTCACATTCACATCATCTACAGGACGTGGGAGAATTACAGGAACTAATCGAAAGATGAAATGAAGATGATGAAGTGAACAAAGAGATTGCTGCATTAAACAGAGTTGACAAAAGGGAAAAATTAGAAAATACAAATAACTTGACCATTATGATATGTTGGAGCATAAAATAGTAATTGCGACAAAACAATTAAACGGGTGAAGCTTGATTGATGTCAAATAAAATAGAAAACCAAGCAATACTCCCACCGTCCCAAAACGATAGTCCCTGTTGGCTTCTCAAACAGTGTAAAGTTACATTATGAGTTTTGGAAATTCACTGAGTATGAAGCCTTAATATGAAAATGGGGATAACTTACCCTACCATAGGCATTATTATCCAGGCCATTCTTGAGAAGATCATTATTATCCAGGCCATTACAAGAATTATATTTGATATCTAAACCTTGAGACATACGGATTCCTTTCCAAACGAAACTTAAAGACTGCCTCAATCTGGCATTTACGAAATCCTCCCTCGGGTAAAATGTTGTGCTTAGCGCGGGACATGCAGAATCCAGGTTGGCGAGAAAACGCCTACCAAGCATCTCAAAATTTCCGAACAATCCTTGTGTAGTTAGAACATCAGAACTCACTTCATTGTGAGAATTCAAACACTATATTAATTTTAAAAAGTTGTCTTATTTGATTTTTTATAAACTCCCCTAAAAAGAATTTGCCTTTGAAGATATAATGATCACAATAAAATTTTAATAATTGTTATTAATAAATTACTTAATGATTTATCAATAACAATGTTTACAATTTTAGTAAGGTGATTTAATAGCCATCTTCATTTGTATTGACAAAATAAAGTTAAATGGGACAAACTTTCCCGAACGGTGTAATACATAAGAGTAGGTTTTAGGGGAACTAGTTTCTCCCTAATTTACAAAAACTCTATTTTTTTCTATTTACAAATGTTTGACAAACATTTATGAACAAAACTTTTTATAATTTTGAGAGAAAATAGCCCCCAAAATTTTGTGAATACATAAAGAGTCATTCTTGTCTTGTCTTGATATAGTGGGCCGAGAGAGTGGATGGCAAGTGTGAGAATGTTGAGCGTGCCATTTTTCTAAACTTTTGGGCGGGAATTGACGTACTAACAACAATGGAGAGCAAAAGCAGGAGCACAGCCTACTTGGTAAATTTCTTGCAAACTTTCATAGACAAGAAAGATTTCATATCAGGCAAGCTCCTTCATGCTCACATCCTCCGAATTGGCCTCTCCGCCGACACCTTTCTCTCAAACCGCCTAATCGAATTATACTACAAGTGTGGTCGTACTAATTCAGCCCGCCGAGTGTTCGACGCAATGACCCTCAAAAACATATATTCGTGGCACGCAATGCTGGGGGCTTATTGCAAAGTTGGCAACATTGAGGACGCACACAACCTGTTTGTTCAAATGCCTGAGCGAAACCCAGTGTCTTGGAACACTTTGATTAGTGCCTTGGTTCGTAATGGTGCTGAACAGAGAGCATTGGATATGTATCGTGCCATGAATCGGGAAGGATTTATGCCTACAAATTTTACGTTAGCTAGTGTTTTAAGTGCCTGTGGTGCGGCAGGAGATTCATTGTGCGGTAGTGGTTGTCATGGTTTTGCTATTAAAGTTGGTCTTGACAAGAACATTTATGTGGGTAATGCTTTGTTAGGCATGTATGCCAAGTGTGGATGCATTGGGGATGCGGTGAAGGCTTTCGAGGATTTACCGGAAGTTAATGAGGTATCTTTCACTGCATTGATGGGAGCTTTAGCTGAGACTGATCGGGTTGAAGAGGCTTTTCACATGTTTAGGTCGATGCATAGAAATGGAATTCATATCGATTCTGTTTCCTTGTCTAGTGTTCTTGGTGTATGTGCTAGAGTTGGGAGTGGAGAGATGAGTAATGGGATGTCCCACAATGTGCATGGTCAACTCATACATGGCCTCATGATTAAACTTGGACATCAGAGTGATCTTCACTTGGGTAATTCGTTACTAGATATGTATGCAAAATATGAGAACATGGAGAGTGCTGAAATGATATTTGATTATATGCCGGCGGTTAGTGTGGTCTCATGGAATATTATGATTGGTGGATATGGCCAGGTATACCAAATTAGGAAAGCAATTGAATGTATGCAGAAGATGCAAAGCTGTGGTCTCGAAGTCGATGAGGTTACTTGTATCAATATGCTTGCAGCATGCATTAGGTCAGGGGATATTGAAACAGGGCATCAAATATTTGATAGGATGACATGCCCAAGCTTGAGTTCTTGGAATGCACTACTCTCAGGATATTCACATGCGGGGAATCACAAACAAGCTATAAAGCTCTTTAGAGAAATGCAATTTCGAAATGTCCCTTCTGATCGTACTACTTTGGCAATCATTCTCAGCACATGTGCTGGCATGGAGCTTCTGGAGGGTGGCAAACAGGTCCATGCTGCCTCACTAAAGGAAGTGTTGGACGTTGATATATTTGTAGCTAGTGGACTTATCAGCATGTACACAAAATGTAATAGGATAGAGGTGGCAAAAAGTATCTTTGATAGGATACCTCAACTGGATGTTGGCTGCTGGAACTCTATGATAACAGGTTTATCACTCAATTCTCTTGACAGGGAAGCTTTCACATTGTTTAAGCAAATGCTAGGAAATGGAATGTACCCCAATCAGTTCTCATATGCTTCAGTATTGAGTTGTTGTGCCAACCTATCATCTTCATCTCAAGGGAGGCAGGTTCATGCGCATGTGGTAAAAAATGAACTTGTAAATGATGTCTTTGTTGGGAGTGCACTAGTGGGTATGTATTCTAAATGTGGTGATATTGATGGGGCCAGACAATTTTTCAATACTATGCGGTGCAAAAACACAGTTTCATGGAATGAGATGATACATGGATATGCTCAGAATGGACGTGGAGAAGAAGCTATTGGTTTATATGAAAATATGATTCAATTAGGAGAGAGACCTGATGGCATAACGTTTATTGCTGTTTTAACTGCTTGCAGCCATTCTGGTTTGGTTGATACAGGAATAAAAATATTTAACTCAATGCAGCAAGAATATGGAGTAAAGCCTCTTTCAGATCATTACACTTGCATAATTGATTGTTTGGGCCGTGCTGCACGGTTCCATGAAGTTGAAGTACTTTTAGATCAGATGTCTTGTAAAGATGATCCGATCGTATGGGAGGTTTTGCTTAGTTCTTGTAGGGTGCATTCTAATGTAACATTAGGGAGAAGGGCCGCAGAGGAGTTTTTTCGGCTGGATCCTTGTAATTCATCCCCATATCTTCTTCTAGCCAACATGTATTCCTCTGTCGGAAGATGGGATGATGTAAAGTGTATCAGAGAAATGATGACCGAAAAGCAGGTTGTCAAGGATCCTGGTTATAGCTGGCTTGAACATAAAGATGAGATGCATACACCAACTGTTTATGAAGATGAGTCTGAAGCAGCAAGTCGCTGAACATTGTACTTAGATGAGAAAGTTCCTGTCAGGGAACCGTCTTTTACGATGATTTATCACTTGTCTGAAATACCCCTGACAAGGACTCTTGTTATTGGGATGGTTAGAAGTTACTGTCCTCACTTTCACCTTCAGGGATGGAAATTGCAACCGTCTATATCCAGTCAGTATGCCTTAATTTGCTGTCCCATTATCTTTGCCTGGATGATGTCTGACTAAAAATTGATTGTTATGAGAATGGAATTCACAACCTCAAGGTAAAAAAACCAAACATTTAACCACTAAACTAAACACAACGTTTGATTCAATGGGTGCACTTCCACCCATACATATGGGTGTAGATCTGCCCCTGGTCTCGCTTGGGATGTTTGAATTACTTGTAGTTTGACAGTGTAAAACTTTTGGGAAATCCTTTTGAACATGAGCCCATGGTTGCATTGAAGTGTAATATATTTTCCTCTTGTTACAAGAAATTCTAACTCACGCATTAACTCTGAATGCTGTATTCTCCAAGATTCTGCCTCCTTGTCATCTTCTTCATTCAACTATGCTGGTTGCTTTTCTACTCTGGAGGGGTATAAGGAGAAGATTGTGGGTATAAGACATCCCAGATATAGTTCATGGTTGTATAGGTGTGAAAATCATTATTTTTGGCATTTTTGCTTTTACGGGCATTCTAATTTTTATTATTTTTTTATTTTTTAAAATCTGTTTGTCATTTCATTGGCAGGGTGGGTAGAGGTTTATGATTATTATGAATGAGTTGATCCACCAATGTGCCAATGCTAAAGAGAAGTGCATCATAGAGTGATGGAGAAGGAATCAAGGAAAGAATGAAGGCTCTAGTAAACAAACTTGAGAGAAGAGGTGAATGCTACTAGTGCTTGTTACGTACGCAACAATGGTATTTCAATTTCATGCCAACGTAGCACTAATTTCGCTGCCTGATCATTCACATAACATGGATTTGAAATGAACATGAATGCAGGATGGATGAGAGGAACAAGTGAAAGTGTGCACCCAATTAACATGTTTGGGATGGCTTTGACTCTTCTCCCTCTGAATACCTCCGCTCTTTTCCCATCTACGAGTAAGGTACTTTTCTCATCCTTGTCTATTCAAACATCTCTCTCCCGTTCCTGTACTGCTGGCAAGTAAATCTTCTCTGGGACCTTTGATTCTGTATCTATATATATTATGTGTTCCTTCTAGTATTTGGTTTTGTGTTTGTTTTTGATGTACGCTATGGCACTATGTATAAGTATCTATTCAAGCTTAGATTATTTGAGAGTAATACATGAGTGACTTCTAGGATTGTTGTAGGCGTTGTAATGCAAACCATCAAAAGGATGAAATGTGAATGCTTTCATTAACAACCAGTCGGGTTACTCGGGTAGGCCCAACCAAGTTATAGCACACTTGCATTCACATATACACGGTTCGAACCATAAACCTATGATTAAATTAGAACAACCCATTATCAGTTAATATAAGCACTTGATTTGATTTGATGCTAATTGAGCTTCATGTTGATGTTGTAGGAGTCATAGGAACATCTTATTTATTTGTTTACTATTATTATTTATTTATTGGGAGGGGGAACTTTTAAACTCCAAATCCATCTTCACTTTTGCAGGGTAAACAGCATAGAGTGGCCAGCATCTTAATGGAGAACTTTACATCGTTGCCCACCAAATACTGGTCTTCATGGTGATGAAGTGTTAGGAATGGGAGTGCTTCCATTTCCAATGGCCATTTCGGGTGCAGAATAAACGCTCATTAGTAGTGTATTGAGGAGTTTGGAATCGGGGTAGCTGCTTGACCACATTAAGCTACATCGACCAGTCGTGATGTTGGTCATGTTCCCGTTTTCCAAGCCATGCAATCGAGATTAAAAATTTACTGTTGGGTCTCACATTTTATCCATTAAATCTCTACCGTCCAATATCTCTACAATTTGATGTGTAAAAATTTGAGCTGATCTGCCGCCGTTGCGGCGTTTTCTTGTCCCCCAAGGAGTAGTGATAAATATCTTACCAATTTGTTGTAAAAATTATGAACACATCCGAAATGAATTTTACTCATTTTCAAAGAAAAAGAAAAAAGAAAAATAGCACAGGTCAAGATAACGGTTTGCAGGACAATGGCGTGGAAACAAGTTGAAGGGTAAAATGGTGATTATCGGCAGACCTTTAAAAACGCGTTAAATGGCAAAATGGGTATTTTGAACCGCTCCACCGAGCGGTTAGCTCCACCCAATGGCTCCGATTAGAGCCACCTCATTGGATTTTGTGTTCGACGGATGAGATATGTCCGAGCTCGGTAGGACCCACAAAAAAATTGAAATCATCTTAACCGCACAGATGATGAACTCGCCTATGTGGCCTTGATCGGTGGAGGGGTGGAGCTACATGGGTGGAGCGGTCCGGTTCCACAAAATGGTGATTTATTAGTCACAAGTATCTCTCTGCTTTTATCGCCCCTCCCAATTGATGGAAAGTCGAGTCACGAGTGAGTGAGCTACACATAATCAAACACCTGGTGGGCAGAAAATTGAAGTTCTTAATCCACCCAAGATCAAGTTCTCACACTATCTACTACTTCAATTTCATCGATACAAGGTTTAATTTCATCTTCTTACTTTAAACATTGTAATTTCGTGCTATATATGAAGTGGGTTTGAACTTTGAAGTTGATAAAAAAAACCTAGTTTTTTTCTTCTTCAGTTTTAACTCTACTTTTTGTGCTCGATCGGCAACTGTGAAATGCAAATTAGTTCATCTAATTATTCATATCCCAGTAAAATCTGTGTCCCTGGCTCCAAGATATCATAGTTGGATCTTTTTTTCTGTTGAAAAAATACTTATAAGATGTCAGACCTTCTGATGGATTTGATTACGGACATACTCTTGTGGTTACCCGTGAAGAGCCTATTATGTTTCAGAAGTGTTTCGAAATCATGGTGTGCTCTAATCGACAGTTCCGGTTTCATCAAGATGCATCTCAATCAGTCAATTGAGAATAAGGTCAACGCCAGCGTCATTGTTAAAGATTGGCAGCTATATACAGTTGATTTTGACTTGCTCGATGAAGCAGTCGAACTTGATCATCCCTTAAAGAATTCTTGCACCACTAGTGTATTGGGTTCTTGTGATGGATTGATCCTTTTGGGTAATATGGAGAAGGGTATTGCAATTTGGAACTATTCTACTAGAAAATACCGGAAGTTGCCCGATTCGCCAATTCAGTCCCCAAGTTATTCTAAATATATTCGGTATGCAATGTATGGATTTGGGTATGACTCTACAAGTGATGATTATAAAGTGCTTAGGGTTGTTCAGTTTTATTGCGAAGACGAGGATTCATTCACTTCTGAAGTTAAAGTTTACAGTCTAAAATCAAATTCGTGGCGGAGGATTCAGAATTTTCCCTACTACCTATGCTTCAATCTAGGATGGGGTGGTGTGTATGTAAGTGGTGCTTTGCATTGGGTTGTGAAGAAGAGGCGGGACCCTAACATGCCCCAGTTAATCGCTGCTTTTGATTTGGAGACCGAGGAGTATCGACTCATTCCCGAACCTAGTTACTCAGATGGTTGCTTTCAACTGGGCTTGGAGTCATTCGGAGGGTGCCTCTGTGTAACTTGTTCATATTATAAGGACCGTCTTGATATATGGGTGATGAAGGATTATCCTGTAAAGGAATCGTGGATGAAATTGTTGACAATTGTTCCACCGAATATACGGACTTTTGAATATGTCAAGCCTTTAGCTTATTCGAAGGGTGGTTGTGAGATTTTAATGAATTATGATGAGAAAAGACTTATGTGGTACGATTTGACTGGGAAAATGATAGAGGAAGTCGATGTCCAAGGTTTGCCATATTCATTTAGTGCAGAGGTTTGTGTGGGAAGCCTTGTTTCCCTTGACGATTATAGTAGAAGTGATGGAAGGCAGCAAGATGGACAGGAGAAAATGAAGGAAAAGGAGGAGGTGAAGAGCAGGTACGATAACATCCATGTACATTAGCCTTAAATCTAAATTTTTCAAAGAGTGCTATTAGTACTGCGGCATTAACATTATCTCACTCCTCGATAAGCCAAGTGTTGCCTTGATTTTTCTCCCTTAGTTTGGACTTGTTGCCCATATAAAGAACTAGATTGTTCCCGACAGTTTTTTTGTTTAATGTTAATTGCTTCCTAACTCTAGTTTCTCTTAGGGATGATTTGGCTGACTTTCTGTCCGAGGGGTTCAAATTGGTGCTGTGAGAAGCTAGAAAAGATGAACAGGAGTGTAATAGAAAAGTGTAAGGTAAATACTTCATAAATCCTTCACTTTTGATACAAAAAAAGTTTTCCTGCTATAGCTATAACTATAACTATTATGATAACTATAACTCAAACGTTTCTTGATTTATTTTAAGCCACTTAAGTTGATGCTAAAAGAAGAAACCGGTAGGTTTTGGGCATAAGAAAGTAAGAAGAAGACTCTTACTTCACAACAGCGTAACTCAGAGCTTTAAGCTCCTAGTGTTATAGTAAATCCTGACATTGCATTTGTTGCATTTTGTTTACTCAGGACTGATGCTGGATAAAACAAAGTATTTTGAGCTTGTCAGGTGTAACCTGAACGAAGAAAACAGAGTACGTTTCTTATGGTAGTATTATATCAAGTCTAGATGTTTTAATGAATCAAACAGGCCGCCCTGTACATTATGTAATATGCTTGATTTCAAGTTTGTAATAGGCTGATAAGTCCCTGAAACATTAGGTGTTGGTTGCGGGAATAGTATCATTCTCTGCTAGTTATTGTACTCAATAGACCAACTGATGATTAATCGCATGAGATGTGCGTTGTAAATATAGCTAGTATATTTAAAAAGAGATGAACTTTTAGATGTCTGAGGTAGCCTTCAACTCTCTCCTAGATTTGAAGATTTTTTCACAATGAAACTATTTACTCAAAGGATAGTTTGACATTGTACTTTCATCTTGAAAATTTTGTTAATAGTCATATTCACAATCACTGAAAGGATAGTTTTATATTGCAGTTGATAATTTGCGGGTTTTGATCACCTGGGTGTCGGTTGCATTTACCAACTTTGTTCAACTCTGCATTTGTTGGGCTCAGAGCCTTTGGTAGTGTTTTTGCTTTGAAGATAGACAGGTTGTTATACCTTCTTATTGTTGTGACATCCCACGGATTTTACCCGATCTGAATTGTGTTCATTTGCTACTAGCACGAGCATCAAGGTTGTCTAACTGACTTTGCTTTTGGAGGGAGTGTAGCATGATTTTTATCGTGTTATTGCACAGATTTGATATTCATTCACCGGCGCTGCTGGCCAAATATGCACAATTTGAAGGAAATGAAGTCTAGTATTGGATTGTTCTTCTAGTTTTAATTAGACAGGGACTTTGTTCTTCAAATTTTTTCCCTCTTGTTCTATCATCATTTTCACCCAAATCTCCTAAGCAGTCCTCCTGGATTACAGCAGTGGAATGAAAGCACATGTCCCTACAGAAGAGGAAAATATTTTTCGAGAGTTATTTCTCCCTGAAACAAAAACAACCGGAGCCAAGTCCATATAAAATTTTCAAAAAGAACCAACCATCAAAATGAAAATATCTATTTTAACTAGCGGTGTGTTGCATGCTCCTAATTCACTTTGGCTTTTCCCACCATGAATGGGCCGGTTGTGTTGAATGCCGGTCACTGGCGTGGGGTCGCTAATCGGACCAATCCCATGTGCACCCTCTGATCATACATTCAAACTTAAAAAGCTCTTCTCAACACTGACTCTTTGCCACCCAACAAACCTTCCTCCACAGTCCCACATTTCCAAATCAGATACGACTCTCCTTGATATTTTCCCCACCTGTAAAATGTACGGCATCACCAAAAAACATCTAAAACAAACTATCTTAGAAGCTCATGCTATATAATTTATACACAATCACTCACTCTCTCTCTCTCACACACACACACACACACACACACATACCTAAAGAGAGATTGAGAGTTGTGGAAGGCCAAACCGGAGCGATGTGCACTTGTCAAAGGAGGAAGAAGCAAAGATAGAAGGGGAAACAAAAGACCACTTTGATGCCTTAGCCCCAAAACGTCACACTAAGCCTCAACGTAGCGAGTACTCTACCAAGTACAATGATGCTCTTCCTGATGATCGCGGTGTCATTCCTGAATATGTCGAATTCCAAAACCTTGAAAATGATTCTCAGGTTCCTTCTCTTCTCTGCTCCAAAATCTATGAACATGAACAACTATACCAAGTTATATATTGGTTCACTTAACTACATGCTACAAAACGTACTTGTACTATGATTTTATTTAATTCCAGTTGTAAGATAATATTCATGCAGATCCTGTCAAGAAAATTCCTTATAACGGTTTCCTACATTAACTGCAGAAACTGACTTACAATGAGTGAAGTAGCAGAGGAGTTCGTCGAGACTGAATACTACAAGGATCTTAATGGCGTTAACAAGCAACACCGCACGGTATTTCCTCCCATAATAAGTATCCAAAACCAGAAGAAAGTACCATAAACTAGTTGTATTTATTGAGTATTAATGAAGGTGCAGCATGGTTTGATGAAATACATAAATATAAAATTCTGCAAAATATGCTCAACAACTCAAACAAATGTTCTAATCTAATGTGTGTTGGCTCCAAAGTGTTTATTGCAGGGAGACAATGATTTTACGTTTTAAAAAATGACGCAATTTTCTGCATTGTGGTTCATATATTTGTATTCTTTATCCCAGACAGGAACTGGGTTCATCAAAGTGGAGAGCACAAATGGCTCCTTCAACCTAGAACCTGATTCTGCAACTTGCTGTCATCCTTCATGCAAGGGGAACCCAGCAACTAATGAGTGGATTCCAGCAGCTGCTGATATGGTACAACTAAAAACTTCATTGATTAGTCATTTAATCAAACAGCTTTGTCTTAAATGGGTGAAGAATCTAACACTAGTCTATATAATTTCAGGTGAGTTTTGTTTCCGATAAGCCTCGCAGGAGCGATAATTAAAAAGTGTGTGGTGTCGTGTAGCTCAAATAAGCAACACTATAGCAAGTGCTAGCCTGCATCTTGTCTAACTCGTGTGGCCTTATACCAGTCAGAATAGTTGTGTTCAGAATCTGTATTTTTAATCTACTACATGTCAATGTTATCTGATAATAATAACATGGTGATGCAATATTTTCGCATAACTGCTATAGCTTTAGAAAAATCTTCACATGCACATTTCTATGTTTATTTGTCGTGTGTGTATTGTGATGGGAGGGGGAGGAGGGGTTGGGGAGACTGCTTACTTCATTTTTTCGTTCAGTATAGCGGACTCCATTTACTTCATGTACTCCCTTGAGCATCGGCTTCAAGTAAAACTATTTGAACCTTCAACCTAATCCAAGAAGCTAGCAATGAGAAATTTGGATCAGATAGAAGAGTAAGCATTCCTGCACAACATTTAATGCGCAAACATACAAACAAATAAGAGAAGCTAAATGAATTGTGGATTCAAGACCACCAGTAACCAAGTAGTGGAATCACAAGTGTTATCAAACAGTTTAGAATGTGTAAAAGAAGCACAATCAACTCCCTCTTTTAAGTATTACGTTACCAGCCTTTCTCAACCACAAAACCAGATCCTCAACTTGATATAACTGTCGTTCAGGTAACTTTCAATTCTCTATACATTCTTTTGGCTGTTTGGTCTATGTCAACACTCCTGCATATAAGAAAATCCAATTTTCATGTGTCGCCCTACTAAACTTGGGTATCAAGGGTAATTAAAGGTTACCAATAGGGTGTTGTTATACACACCCGTAAATCTTATGAAGACACCTGTAATGTCAATTCTTTAAAAAATGCCATCAATAAAAATGTCCATATTAACCCTCACACCCACTCAAATGCAACACCCATACAGTCTACTCTCCCCCAAAGTCACCCTTCACCGGCTCACCTTCACCCACTTCAACATTTCAAAGGGAGTTCCACCATTATTTCCGGCCAAAAAATCCACATAAACCAAAAATGGAGAAAGAACATCCATATTCACTCAATCCAATCTAACGAACATGAAGGTGGCGATTAGCTGCAATAGAGAACAAAAGGAAGGAGGGCTGCAATGGGGGTCTAGATTAGGGTAAAAATTCGGCCATGGTTCACCGGAAAAGAGTCCAAAATTCGGCCGGGTGTAGCCGAATTACAACACAAGGTTTTGCTGGGTGTGACCGAACTGTTTAATAAATTTCGGCAGCAAGTGACCGAACTTTTGAAAATAATTCGGCCACTGGTCACCGAAATTAGTTCAATTGTTTGGTAAGTGATGGCCGAACCTTTTTACCGGATAATTGCTGCCCCGGATGTAGAAATTTTCCGGTGCGGAAACGACCTCGATTCCGTTAACGAAGGCGAGAAAGTGAGGTTGAGTTGTTGGGTGGATTTGACGGTGATAATGAATTACTTGATAAGGAATTGGGTTTCAGGGATTTGGGCGGCGACGGTGAGGAAGGCGCTGAAGTTGGATAAGAGAGAGTAGCCATTGGATGAGACGTTGAAGAGGAAGGTGGAGTAGTTGGCGGGGTAGAAGTAGAGGCGGAGGAATTTGGGGCCGGGGGAGACGGGGAAGGTGTAGGTGAAGGAGGAATTGAAGATGCGAGCGGTCATGAAGGAGACGGTGTCGACGGAGGAGCCTTGTTGTGTGGAGACGGAGGTGTAGGAGATGGCGGGGGTGTTTGGAGGGGTGAATTTGGAGTGGGAACTGAGTGTGTGAAATGGGTGTGTGCAATTGATTGAGTGGATATGAATGGTTTATTGGGTTTTAAAGGGTGAAAGGGTAATAGGAAGTTTGATGATTTTGTTTTATATTTGAGGGGTGGGTTTAGCCTTACGGGTGTCTTCATAAGATTTACGGGTGTGTATAACAACACCCTTACCAATAATCTTTGAAGACAGCAACAATCTTTACATGACTACTCAACACTGTCAATGCCAAGGCTTCTGCAGCAAAAGGTTTATCTCATAAGGTAGGACAATTGAAATCGCAACTCGCAAGGCAGTGAACTTCACCCATTTGTGGAAGACAAAGGATACCTGGAACAGCAGAGCCCTTCTCTTTCAAAAGACGTAACAAATTAATTGTGAAAAGACAAGGAAACTACTAAGCACCTGAAAAAGCTAATAACGGGGCAACACCACCGTCAAATCAAACACCCTTAAATATTCAATACAATAAAACTTTGATAATCGTTGAAGCAGCCATATCAGATTATATAAATACTTTGATTATATGATAACTGAAGGAACAGTAATTCAGCTCACGAGTAAATTGCCTCAACGCCAATTATGCCATCGTAGTCTGGAAAATCCACAACACTGGATAATTCTTCACAAATCAAAGAAAAATTATGCTTCAATATTTGTTTATCGTGGATGCTTAAAGATGAGGATACACCTGATAATGTTGCACGTGAGTTGTCCTGTACAGATTGCTTCACAAGTCAATACGACTGGGACATAGTGCCAAGATACTGTAAATGCGATCAGTCGCAAACGTAAATTCTTGCATTTGTAACAAGCAACATTGGATACCACGTCTTTCAATCAAAAAGTCCCAAGGACCTGCAGGGTATTGCCAACCGGTCTTCTTCTCATGCTAAAGCTAAGAATGCTACAAGAAGGGATTCTTCTGGCAAAAATGATATGGTTGAACTATCTTATTCTCGTGCAAAAAGAACGAACGGTGAGGCAAGAGATACTTCTTGTAAAGACCGTGATATGAATTTTTCTTCCTTTCGGGTTAAAGAAACTATAGATGAGAAAGATGATGCTTCCAGGAATTCAGAAGAATGTCACCTTGACAAGGATTATTTGAAAGACTAGTTTGTTATTTGTTTGTGAAGGACAAACAATTTTGAGATGCAATGGAGTTACTTTATGACTTACAAGATTACTTAAGAAGTGACTGTATAAACTCTTGGTAGGCTATCCATCTAAATAGATATATCTCATAGTATGCTCGCAAAATTCTCTTTGAAGGAAATATGAATCTAAATTAATTTTTTGACATAATTTTCCTAATCTAAATTAAATCTTTGACATAATTTTCCTAATCTACATTAAATATTTGACATAATTTTCCTATGCTCTATAAACTTTTTAAGGGAAAAGGAAATTATGAAAAATATCTTAACTTTGATTCATGTTTCACTCTAGGAAAATCTAGTGAGCATTCTAATATATATAATGGCCTTTAAGCAGTTCCTATAATTACTATTTAAGTAATCATGTAAGTCATAAAGTAACTCTATTGCATCTCAAAATTGTTTGTCATTTGCAAACCAATACCAAACCTACCTTTCAATAGTCCTTTTGCCAGGATGTTCTTCTGAATTGATGGAAGCACCACCTTCCCATATAAATTTTCTTTAACAATGGTGGAAAATAATGTCATATCACTGACTTTGCACGAAGAATCCACTACCTCATTTTTTTCCCTTTAGTACGAGAAGATGTAGTTTTGAATCAGTTATGCTGGAAAAATCCTCTCTTGAAGCTTTCTCATCTTTAACATGAAAAGAAAGGTTGGCAATACCGAGAAGGTCCATGGGAGTTCCGATGAGGCTTCAAAATGAATACTTTTGGCAACTTCTGCACCTAATCCCAGAAAGAATGCTACATAAGTTAGTAGGACCAGGACATAGTGCCAAGATACTGTTAACTCCATCAGTAGAACCCATAAATTTCTGAATTTATAACTATCAACCCAAGCAATCATGTCTTTCAATCAACTCCGGTGCTTCCAACATGGCATCAGTTTTGCCCCAGCAGAAAACATAAATGGTAATTCTGTCCCCAGTAATCATCTGAAACCTCCTCCTGGGACTTCACTCTCAGCTTTTTTTCACTCCCTCTAAAGCAATGGCGGAGCCAGGATTTTCTTGCATCAGAGGCAAGATTTTTTTTTCCCGAGTATTGCGATGTAATACCTAAATTTAATTTTGAAAGGGGGCAAAAATATGATTTAGTGTTATTTTTTCTTGATCTAAAGAGGGGCAAAATCCAAATTTTCATAGTAAAAATAACAAATATAAAAATTTACTAGTGCTAATTTGGTACAAAATGAAAAGTCAATGGGGGCAATTGCCCCCTTATCAATAGGCGTGGCTCCGCCTCTGCTCTAAAGAGAAGCCAGAGATTACATCTTCTTAACTTCCTGGAAATATAAGAGGAAAAACTATCACACTAATAAACACATCAGATTTTCATGACAGGATCGACTTATGCAATATAAATTGATTATTTTGATTAAGATTCCTAAAACCCATGGTCTCCTATGTCGTTGAGCGGAAGACAAAGTAACAGCCAAGGGATTTTAGCATTTACGGCAGTAACATGCTTTATATTTATGCTAAAGCCTGACTTGCTCAAGAGCAAGCAACCACTTCCTTGTCAAGGTCATTGACGTGCATCTTTAAGAGTAACAAACTATTACGATCTAATCTAACCACTTAAACTCGAACATATTGATTAGTTGGTAGCTTGTTCAGAATACTTAAACAGGTGGTTCAAGCCCTAATGTGGACTTCGGGTCGTGATAGAGTGGTGATATGAAACCCGTACAGCCAATGGTCTGGGTTAGTCCTGTCCGTTTCCTAAATGGATAAAGCCCAGCCTGGCTCCTTTTACACTCACCCGGATCGGTCTGTTTGTCCACGCCTTTAAAGAAATGGAGAGGCACAAGCCCATTTACGTTTCCCTTTAGTCATTTAACTATAAAAAGCTTTAAAAAAAAAAAAAAAATCCTATATACATATTATATATATTTCATTATTTCTTCGTAAATATTATTAATTATGTTAGATTTATTAAATACTCCCTCCGTCCTAGAGTAAGAGTCCCTTACCTAAAATGGCAAATGATGGGAAAGTGCGAATAGTATTTTGGACAACTTTGTTCTATTAATGCTTCTATTATTACAAAAAAACCAACACTTCCCAACTTACTTTTTGCCCACTTGCATTATGAATAATGTTTTGGACAACTATACCCTCAACCCACTTGCAATGTCTATCCATTATGTTTTGTTTCCTTAATAAGCGTGCACAGCCAAGATAGGACTCTTACTCTGGGACGGAAGGAGTATATGATTGTAACTTTTAAGGCCTAAACAATATATATAACTATTATACTTCCAAATGAATGTCTAATTTTCATTTAAGGGACATTTTGAGAATGTCTAATTTTTATAAAATTTAACGGCAAAAGGTGCATAAAAATTTTTGCTATCCATTTTACTAAAATTTTAGTTTTGCAAATATACACTCCCTCCGTCCCACTCCAGTCTACAAAAAATGTCAATCGCAAAATAAATGTTTTTAATAAATTTTAAAAATGAGACACACTTGTCATACTCACAACGACTACCCACTTACTATTCCCTACCACACCTCTCTCCTACCCAACTATCTACACTCACAAAACATCACTTAAAAAAAAAAAAAAACTTTTTCCTTATTTCTTGTACCCAAACTCATTTTTGTAAATTAAAGTGGGACGAGGGAGTATAGAGTAGTAATTTTTTTTTGGTGAAAGCCAGCTAAGGACAAAGTATTTTAGCAACTAAACATATTGTGGGATGGAGGGAGTACAATTTATATCCCGTAAACAAATGATGCTACTACAATTTATTTTTCATAATATATATATAGAAATTTAAGTAATTTAATCATTTTTTATATAAATTATTAGATTTTAAAAATATTTATAAGTCAGAAAAGCAAACAAACGAACGGGCTGGCCCGGTCTGTTTGTGAAGAATGAAGGTCCGCTCCGTTTGCAAGTAGTGAACCGAACAAACTCTAGGCTACACGGGAACAGCGGACGTGTTTTCTGGACAAGCCAGGCCGGGGACAAATGGGACGCGGGCCATTTTGGGTATCACTATCACAATGAGACCTCATAGTCAACAGTAACAGCATATTTCAAGCCTACTCTGCATTTATTTTGGTCTTCTTTTAGAGTTTAGTTTCAGTAGTATTACCGTGTTCGGTGAAATATGATATTCACTAACTGAGATACTTGTGCCATCCAATGGTAGCACTGTAGACGCACTCTTTTTCTCTGAAGATGAAATAACTCATCTTTTGGTTTCAAAGATGAGTAATCATGTGAATGTTCGTGTAGGCGTGTATATGAGAGAGTAAGAGAGAGAGATGCTTACTTGAGCCAGGCAGGTCTAGAGCTTACAAAAACAATGAGATCCGTTATACGCCCAATTCCAAGATTTGTCATCAACGAAAAAATTCAGGAATACCTAGCAGAAAAATTATTACCTAATCAATGAAGATTAGCATAAATAACAATATCGAATAACATTGTAAACCGTTACATCACTATTCAAGTATACAAATGTCTAAGCCAGCGTACATTGATGGGGATGTAATGCCAAAACCAGCATCACCAAGAATAAGTGGAAATAACCTTTTCAACTAAATCGAACTATGAGTAAATATATTTGAGACACCTGCTGCTGCCTTTAGAAGCATAAGGCGCTCTATGTATGACTACTTGAATTAAGACTTTCCTAAATATTGGCACTTTTGTAGGCATAAAGTCGACATCACATGACCTACAAATAAGCTCAACACAAGAAGAAACTTGTTAGCTTCTATAAGAACATGTCAGATATACATACTGGACATACAAGTCACTTCGTGGCTCAGGATTCAATGTACGCTGGGAGATTCCACCCCCTCTGGCCCATCGTTCAAAGGAAAAATTAAGTCAGAGAGTTGCTCAAAAAAGCAAGTTTGCAGAAGAAAGCAGGGGTAAAAACGAAAGGATATTAATGAAGTTAAATGAACTGGGAATACATGCACTTTAGTGCATCATCAGATAGTTACTCAAAAAAACAAGTTTGCAGAATAATCAATACTCCAGGAAAACCGTTATTGCCCCCATGCTTTAGTTATACTGTGGCGAATGTGTAAATCCTGCTGACAGAAAAAGGTGCCACTGCGTGGATGTTTTATGAGAAACTGATGGCACGGATGGAAATTCTAGGTAGTTGTTCACCTATAGCCTGTGTTACCCGGACTTGGCAATTTTGCCGCCATACCAGTGTCGACACGTCACGACACCGACATTGGTCTGGAATCCGGCGCGGATACGGCTATAGAACCTCGGACACGGCAGAGAGAACGAAAGAGCAAGAAAATCGGCTAAACCCTAAATTAAAGATAAATATCGACAATTGGGAGAACACTTACCGCGATAGGAAGCTAGGACGAGAACCTTTCTTCACTGACGATGACGACGACAATGGCGGCACGTTTCACGCAGTCGACTATGCGTTTGCGTTACCCAAGCCGACATTCTCGCTTCTCTCGTTTATTTCAGTATTTTTTTCCCTTTATTTCCTTCTTATTCCCTGTTCTTTTGTTTAAGAGATAATCCCTGAAAAGCCCCTCAACCTAATGTTTATTCATAAGGAGTCTAGATTTTTTTATTTCCTCTAAAGCCCCTAATAAATTATAGATAATTATTAATGTTTATCAAAATAATATGATTTGTAACAGGAAAATAAAGAACATTAATTTAACAAAAATTGAATTACATCATTGCTTCTTCATCAACTAAATATTTCTTCATCGTATCCCCGTACCCGTGTCCAAATTTAGGACGGTGTCCCGGTGTCCAAAATTATTAAAAAAATTGTATCCGACACTAGGATCCGTATCCGTGTCGGATCCTCGATACCGTGTCCAGGTAACATAGCCTATAGCAGTGAAAGTAAACATCTATGCGTGTTCAAGTTGACAAATTTCCATGCATCAGAAGGGTACCAATGATGGAAGTAGCCCAGTCCAGGGAAGTCACTCGGCACAATGGCATGCCCAAATGTTGTGCCAACCAGCCTCTATAAATTTAAAATAAAAACACATGTACAGACGCACTCATGTTACCATATCTTCAGAGTAGGTACCAACTATTTGAATGACATCATATGTTCTGACTCATGACATCTTATGTAATGGTTTAGAATCTCTTAATGACCAACAAGAAGGCCTTAAAGTTGTGATTGTTCACCTCAAACTAAGACAAATATACTTATGAAAATGGACTTATAGCTTCTTTCAAGCAACTCTTAATAGTCAACATACCTGTTGATGAACAAAGAGTATGGAAGAGGCAGAAACCCTTCAATACTTCAAGTTCCTAGAGGGAGGTGTACAAATAGACAAATAATGTAGAAGCCACTTGGAAAAATGAGCTTCACAAGAATGTCTTCCAAAGATATCAAATCTGCAATAAAAAGAATATCTGTATTAATTAGCCATAATTGGAAAACTTTAGATCGTAAGGAAAAGCAGTAAAATCTTATATATATTGAAGTATGCAAGAAACTCAGTATGTTTATAACACTATCATTTCAATCAATTGCTATGTAAGGCCAAAGATATTAAATCTTACATTACACTCAAATATAGTTCATAATTTTCGAGAAAATGATGATCAAAGTTCATCTAGAAGATTTTTAAGCAAGAACAATGAATACAATTCAGTACCGCCTGTTTCTACACAACTCCTAATGCATTATACCTAGAGTACTAAGACATTGAATTAAGCAGTCTGAAGGCACCCGACCAACTGATGCTGAAGAATAATTGGGTGAGTCACTCAATAAGTTAAATGGTCTGGTGACATTATGAATTCGCACTTGATGCAGGCCAAGATAGAGTAAAAAAATGGTAAGAACCCTGTTGCTAGTGCAACGTGTAAATATATAATTCATTCAACAAACTTTAAGCGGATAGAAAGAGGACCCAACAATGTTAATCAGACCTCAATAGTCCCCGTTATTTTGACTCCTAAAACCGCGTGGCGAGATAAAGCAAGGTGCAGCACCGGTGCATCGCGACCCACAAATGGTCGTTTCTGCACTCACAATACTAGGGGAAACAAACGCAAGCGAGGTGATCTGAACTGAAAGCTAAAACGGACAATCAAGCCATACCGCAACAAAGTTAATTCCTCAACATCCATATTTAAGTTTTGAAGTCGCTATTCTTTTGTCCAAGTTAAACATAGACGTTCGCCTTTACAACCACTTCTTACTAACACTTCCATCCATTTCACACTTACACAGAGTCACTTAAAAAAACCTTTTCTAGAGTAGGGAACTTGTGGTTTCTAACATACAAATAAGTCATGTACAATCTCTCGCATTCATTGTTAATATGTGTAGTTATATAAATAACAAAAGAAATGATGAATATATTTGTTTCCAAGTTTAAAGAAAAACACGTTGCTACGTGGATTTTGTCTTTTTGATAGTGCAATATGCATTATCTTTTCCTTTTTTTTTTGTTGCTTATATACAACCCTTAAGGAAAGTTTGTTAATGAACGACCAAAACTAGGACACCTCGAACATGCCTCACTCATGCGTTTCTGAATTCCAAACGAAAATTAATACTCAAATCTTTATCCATGAACACTAATACTTAACTCCAGCCTTATACTACCTCTATCCCGGAAAGTTAGTCTCTCTTTTTTCATTGTTAGTTTGAATGAACTTTGAGCAGTAATTTAGGTTACTCATCCGAATAAAATTCTGAAAATTGTTATTGATAATATTTATAAATAATGGTGTATAAATAACAAGTTTAAGATTTCCATTAATATAATAAAATTAACATGAATTATTGCTCAAGTTTCATTCAAACTAATCTGGGATGGAGAAAGTAATAACTTTTTGACTTCATTCAATAGTTACACTATTATGAGCTCAAATCTAGTCCGACCTGTGGCACCCGAGGTCCTAATTAGGTAAGCAGTTAGATGATCTAACCAGGGCATATCTTTCACACTTATGTGACATAATTGAGAGGGAATCGCTGATGCTATACACATTTGGAGTACTCGTATTAAGATCTTGTAAACTTGCCTATGGGTGCTTTGTATGTTGCATTTTAATATACTCGAATTGATAATATTTATAAATAATGGTGTATTAATAACAAGTTTAAGATTTCCATTAATATAATAAAAGTAACATGAATTATTGCTCAAGTTTCATTCAAACTAATCTGGGATGGAGAAAGTATTAACTTTTTGCTTCATACAATAGTTACACTATTATGAGCTCAAATCTAGTCCGACCTATGGCACCCGCGGTCCTAATTAGGTAAGCAGTTAGATGATCTAACCAGGGCATATCTTTCACACTAATGTAACATAATTGAGAGGGAATCGCTGATGCTATACACATTTGGAGTACTCGTATTAAGATCTTGTAAACTTGCCTATGGGTGCTTCGTATGTTGCATTTTAATATACTCGAATGGATACAAACAGTATGATGAATCCTTCCGAGTAAATGTCAAAAGATTTAACCAACGCCTTCTTGACTCAATTTTTCACCATTCCACATAATTCCCAAGTCTTATAACTCCTATAATGTTTTTAATAAAACCATATGAGAAAAGCCATGCAAAAAGACATATTTTGAAATAAGTTTAATAAACCTCATTATTATAGAAACATGTAATGCCTTTTATGTTGCATCAAATAGGAAAACACTTCAAGATGGTGTTTCGTACCATGTCAAAGCCAGCTACTTATTTGGTTAAACAACATACCGCCTAGAACTATGACAAGTAATGTGAAACTTTAGGCTGGCTTGGAATGTCTATACCAATAGTTGTTATGGAATTTCTGTGAACAGAATCGCTTTCTAAAAATCGCTAGGCCACCGCTAGGTGCCAGAGCCGGGCCTAGCTCCTAGAGGCTAGGGCTTAGAGTTTAGGGATGGTGAAATAGAGTTGAAAATGTCACAAAAAGGTTCAAATCATAGGGCAGGAAAAAAATGTCATTTAGCTAGAGGATATATAGTAACTTCAAAAACCTAATGAATAACTAATCTTTGTTTTGCTAAGCTTCTAGACTTCAGGTTCCGACACTCAACAGCAAGGCGGCATAACAAATATTTAATGAGATTTTTTTGGAATTTAAACCAATAAGAAATGACGATGTTCTAGGACCATTTAAAAAAAAAAAATCAAAACAACAATGCGGATCTCGGCAGTGAGGCGACGCCCAGCCCGACTAGTCGGCTCAAAGGGCGCCTAGGCGGAGATTTTTTGTCTGGACGAATTTCTAGGCGGATTTTAGGTACAGTGCGGCGTTTTATGGCCGCCTAGGCGGGGCCTAAGCGAGCCACTTTTAGAATAGAGAAAAAAATGTCTGAAGAAGAATTACATTAACCCGTCCTTTGGAACGCAAACTAGTTCCTTGTATGTAGATTAAGGAAATATAATATCTCGAGAAAAGAAAATGAGACATATTTTGGTTGATTCATGCATCACACTATGCAGTGCGGCAAGGCCTTCTCTTCATAAAAGGATAAGCTGTAAGCAGCTTGCACTATTTTAAATTTGTTATTGGATCTCACAGCCGTGTGAACTACAGATTATGTTTTTAAATCGGACAATATATGACTATTAAGAGTTTACTGATTTTCCAGAACTTGTGCTTTCATAAGAAATTACCACAAAGAGCATTATCTCTGAATAAGATTGGAGTCTAATATCATAGGGTGTTTTTCATATCAAGTCCATCAAACAAATTAGTTATTCACTTATCTGTGTGGAAGTTCTTTCCATGTGAACTACTACAACAAAGCCTTAGCCCCAAAATTATTCGGGGTCAGCTAACATGAATCGTTATATGGAATCGTCAATGAAAAGATGTGAAAAAGAAAAAAAAAACTGAGACCATCAGCACAGACTATTTAGCTCAAAGGCAAAACAATGAATATTATCTACCATAACTCAAATCGACTCCTCTTCACCTAGGATCATATGAATCCCACAAATTCCATGTTTATATGATTAACATATCTAGCAACCATATCCTGTGATGCTCGGACTCTTTGGTTTACCCCGCCGTACCCGTGTCGGACACTCCTATTTTAGTGTAGTCAACACGAGTCCGGTGAGGTCAACCAAAGAGTCTGAGCACCTTAGACCATATCCACGTCAAAAGGTGGCTTCTCTTCATGGGAGTAGGGAAAATGGGGATGAGGGGGTAGGAAATCATGATAAAATCTACTTTAGCTTTGTGTTCTCTTCAAGAAAAATCTTGCGCATACAATCCCAGATATGTTTTTCAAATGAAAAGCCTACCAAGTTTCAAACAACTATGTTTTGAGTAATCTTGAAAGTCATAAAGTCCATTGCATCTCAAAAATTGTTTATCCTTTTCAAACCAAGAGCAAACTAACCTTTCATATAATCCCTGCCAGAATGACGTTCTTCGGAATTCCAAGAAACACCACCTTCCCCATCTGTAGTTTCTTTAGCATAAGCGGAAGAAGGCTTTACAACACCGTCTTTAGCACAAGAAGATAGCTCAGCAGCCTTATCCTTTTTGCCGAAAGAATCCCCTCTTGAAGATTTCTTAGCTTTAACATGTGAAACGGACCGGTTGGGAATACCCTGCAGGTCCTTGTGACTTTCTGTTGATGCTTCAGAAGAAGTACTATTGGCTCCTGGCTTGTCATAGCTTTTTCCATCTTTAGGAGGTACTGATCCCATCTTCTTTCGTCCTCCCTGATAAAAGGGTATGACTACAAATAAGTATTTTGTCGACATTACTGACACTTTCCTTAGATATGAGAACTACTCCCTCCGTCCCAGAGTAAAAGTGTTACTTTCTTTTTTGGTACGTCCCATTCCCAAAATGGTAAATGATGAATAGTGACAACTTTATCCTTGTAATGCCAATATAATTTATTTATTTTTTTTTTAAAAAAAAAAAAACACTACCTAACTTACTCGTTTTTCACTAACTTGGATTATGAATAGTGATTTGGACAATTATGTTCCCAACCCACTTGAAATGTTTACTTATTTCTTATTACCTTTTTAATAAGCGTGCAAAATCAAGGTAGGAACCTCACTCGGGGACGGAGGGAGTACAATTTTTCATATTTTGACACCAGCCAGAACAATTTATAACACAACTTTCTCTATATAAATAGTAAAAGATAGACTAATCTAGTTGCTGCAAAGACAGGCTGAATAAGCTAAAATAAGATGGATTAATCGTAGATGCAAAGAAACATTTTGGCATGGCGGTTACCTGGAATGAACCTTAGAAGCAGTTTTTAGACATAGGAATAGGAGGTATGATATGACCTCGACACTAATATATAAGTTGATCATATATCAATTTTTTTAACTATGACCATAAATTTTTCGAGTTAACAAAAATGCTAACACTATAAAAATGATTATATTTTGATGTTGAAGGTCACTACCTTACTTGATGCAGCCTTCCCGGTTTTAAGGGCTTCTGAATGATTAAATGGTTGTGTACCTCTATCTCCAAGATTCCATGGAGGCATGGATGTGAGCACTTGGGAGTTTTTGTCAGTCTCCTGTAACATAATCAAATATAGACTTGGTTGGGGACTTCCTTATCTGAGTAGAAAGAAGTAAGGATGCAAACAATTGTGTTATTGATTGCTTACTGTTGAAGACCAAGGTGTTGACGCTGATGGCAATGACGCACGTGCAATAGTCAACCCTGCCATTAAACAGCAAGAATTAAAGAGCTCAAATACAATGTCAAATAAGAACCTCTATATGCCCTCATCATGCTCGACGCAATAACAAGGAATTTGGGATACCAATTTATAGCATCCATGGCGATGAATCCACCAGAAACTTTCCGCTTTGCCCTGTTCTATGTATCTACAGATTATTATTGGGCAAACAAGATAATTCCCTTTCCTAAGATTTCCTTTCTTGACAAATGAACTATAAGAGTTTAAAGGCAAATTGTTCCCTACTTTCATATGAACGAAAGACTTCAGCTAAGTCATCAAGATTATGCATATAGTTTGAGATGATGAATGAAAGCATCAAGGAATCGTACCAAAATCACTATTAATTTTCAGCTCCCTAATCATTTGTTCATGAGCGGGATCTATTTGCTTCTGCATGTCCATATGTGTATCCTAACATAAACAACAAAAAATAAATTATGGGATCACAATACGCCAAAGAACAGTTAGACTAGATACAAAGCCAACAGCAGTTTATCAGTGAACTACCTGAGCTGAGAAACCTTCACAAGGCTGATGATCTTTATAATGATCATAAAATGTTAGCCACCACTCATGCAAAAACCCATCAGGAACATCAATCTCTGAGCAAAGCAAAGAAAAAGGCATAAAGCAAATTATTAGTGGCAATCCTTCAGCGAGAGTGTGATTGGCCTACAGAATTAAGGAATAGTAGTTCAAAAGGTGTCGAAAGTTTCATTAGAAAAGAAGGGAAAGGAATAGGGCATTTTTGAAGTTCACTAAAATCCATTACCATCTCCTTCCCATAAATTGACACACATTTAGACTTCTTAATGTCGCTTTTACTTTTCCTCGAATTAAGTCGTTGAATTTAACTTTAAAACAACAACTGTAAACATGATATCCAAAGTACATCTGGGTTACTTTAGTAGGTTATAGTTTTCATGAAACTAAGAGAAAGTATGTTCAAAGTCATTCTGGGAAGTGATTAACATGACTATGAAAAGTTAAAATGAAACATCTTTTTAGGGACAGATGGAGTATAAGGTAAGAATCACCTAAACTTGACTTATACAGCATTTTTATTATCCCGTTTCACATCCTTTTATTTAGTTTAAACTCAGAAAATCACCAAAAGTTAATAAAAAAAAACATGGGCAAGTGGGGTTGGGTAGCATTCTGTTCAGCTATTCTCATTTTACTCCACCATACCTAAATTTGGGATTCTCTAAAAGACTTCAAGCAACATATTAGCTTGCATCAAATGCGCTCACACTAAGGTTGAAACAATCTCTATTGTTTGATAAATGGCCCCCAACTGAGAGAAGGTAATTTTAATATCCCCATCCCACATCGGGAAAATGTGAGCTTACAATTGTAATAAAAAAGAGACCACCAAAAGAGACCACCTATTACCATAGGGCACTAGCCACGAACATCATCCATGAACTTTTTGGTTGGCCTGTGGTGGGCCTGTTCACGCAAAGTGTTTGTGCTCATCAGGCCACTTGGTGCTCTGATAGCGGACAAGGTTTTTGGGTGGTCGTTACAAATGGTCTCAAGGCAGATCCCCGACCAGAAAGCTTGCGAGCTTGCCTCGAGGTTGCCTTACGATCTTGGTATTCGATCTACACCATGCCATGCATCGCAAGTATTTGAGTGGGGATTGGGAGGACTTTGATTGGGATCGACAAGAGCTCACCTACTATCATTGGACATCAACATCATCTCTAGACTTTGATTGGGCCTTTTCTCCTAAAGTGCATGTGCTTAGCGAGCTAATGGGTGGTGCTTGTACTTAGGGAGCCATATCTATGCGCGGTGCTTACATTGCAGACCTGGGCTCGATTTGTAGTATAAATATTCATAAAACAGGTACCCAATATTTCTTGTACAAGCTTACCAAGAACTATCTCTAAGGCCAGTCACATAACAAGTTACACCCCAAGTCACATTAAAAGTTACTCCCAACATTCCACACAACTGGTGATAAAGCGCACTTCCAATGGTACTAAAGATCCTTGTTTGCTTGTCCAATTTTCGGATTATCCCATTTTACATTCTTTTACTTTGACCAATTCAATAAACTTATAGCCATCACAAAAATGTAAAAGTGTCAAACAGCTTCAAACTTTATGTCATACTCCCTCCGTCCCAAAATGATCTTCCTATTTGCCACTTCTCATTGTCCCAAAAAGTTGTTCTCATTTCTACAATTTAGGCTTAAAAGTGCATAAACAAAACATGGCTAGTGAAGTAAGTGTTCATAACCTTAAAAAGTTTGAATAGTCAAATGCGAAGATCATTTGGGGACGGGGGGGAGTATATTTCTCCTTCCCATTAGAAGATAGGTGTTTGACTGAACACACACAAATTAAGGAAATTGCCAAAATCTACTAATTTCTTAAGTTGCGCCTTAAGATAAAGGTGATAAATTTGAATTCAAACAAAGGAACATTTGAAATGCGCAAACGGACTACTACCCTCCATACCAATAGAATAGTAGCATTTAACTAAACATGCAAACTAAGACAATGGTAGAAATCTAGTAGCTTCCAAAATAGCCTCTCAAAGCATTTGAATCCAAACTAGGTGGCAATAGTTTAATTTAAATTGGTCATATGAAGGTTAATATAGTAAGTTTGCTCCCCAAAATATTTCGCATAAAGAGAATGGACGGTTCAAAAAGGAATGAACACCTCTTATATTGGGATGGAAAAAAACAACAAAGGTTAATATAGACCTCTGCTGTAAAGAATGTTAATTCGTCAATAGGGAAGCTGGTATTAGAAAATAGAAGTATATTTCAAATCGTCAAGGGAAAATGGTTGCCGGGCAAAAAAAAAAAAAGGAACGTGGTTGCCGGGCAAAAAACTAAATAGATGGGAATATGTGGGAAACTGGTCAAATCGAATGACTATTTGAGGGCAAGCGGAAAACCCAACAAAATAACGAGTATTTTGAAATATGACGAAGACAAAAAACACATTCGATCATCCCCTAACAATTCAACATGTACTAAAACTTCAACAAGAATAAAACAAAAAAGAATTAAGAGCAACACTGAAAGAAGCAGGGCAAGCGGAAAAAAAACGTCAAACTAATGAACATTTTGACATAGGAAGAAGAAAAAAAAAAACACATTCGATCATCCCCTGACAATTCAACAAATATCTGATATAAATCCAACAAACGTATCAAATGTCAATAAATTTATACAAACACAATCGATTGTGTATATGAAAGAACCCCAACGATATAACAATGCATGTGATCATCTGACAACAATCCAGCAATTGTATCAAAAAAATCCACAAAACTCATATGAATAATGTGCGAGTGCGTTAAAATTAGCGGTCTATAATAAAAATTACCAGGAGGAACATGAGGATCAATGGAGAGATTAGTCTCTCTCCTGAAGATCTCTGCCGCTTCCGTCCTGCCGCTTTTCTTCATATAATCATAAACATACTGCTCGAATCTACATTCACATACAGAAATCCGATCATCGAGCTTGGATCCCCAAATACATTTAGAAACATTAAAAAAAAAAAAAAAAACACACACACCACGCGGAAAAGCGTGTGTCTGTGTGCATAAACGAAAACCGAGATTAGAAAAAACTCACTGTAATCGAGCATCCCATCCAGGAGGATTCGCCATTTCTGCAATTCTGCTCAGAGAAGAGAAGAATTGGAATTGATAAAACAAAAACCCTGGGTCTGGGCCGTTTCCGTTTTATTTATATGTACACCAGGTTCACTGTATTTGGGGTTTTGCTTTATTTTTACCCAAATTTCACTCCCTACTCCCTCTCCTCCTGAAAAAAAAAAAAATAAATAATAAATTTTCAGTGTTTTTTTTTTCAAGCTAGGTACTACCTCCACTAAAACGAGGCCCTTTAACTCACACATATCACACATATCGCTAGGCCAGAAGGGCTTTGGTAATTTTTCAGTGTTAAATGGACTGAACATGATTTCAAAGATAAAAAGAATTGAACATAAATCAATATTTTAGTTATCCTTAGAAAAATTCACAAAATTTAGTGGTTGTGTTTTTTATAGTATATCAATAATATTTTTTTAAAAAATTCATTGAAGTAATTTCTTTTTACCCAAATCTTTGATTAAAATTTAAATAATTTAATCGCTAAAAAATTACAGTTTTTCTACAGTAAAAAAAGTCCAATATATTCCTTTTTGCAAAAAAATATGATATTCTTCGGATAAATATACTCCCACCATCTCAATTTAAGAGTCAACAAATTTTTGGGTTCAAAAATTAAAAAATGGATATTTTTATTATAAATATAACAAGTAGGATGGAGTGCTTTGAGTATAGAAAATGGGTAAGAGAGAGAAATTAGGGTAGGAAATACAACTAATTATTAGATAATTGTTGTGTGTATGACATTTAAGACCTGACCTACTAAATAAAGAAGTACTGTATAAAAAAATAAAATTAAAAAAAAAATAGAGATTTTGACTCTTAAATTAAGACACCTATTTAAGAAACTTTTTACTCTTAAAATGAGATGGGGAGTTTTTTGTTACCAAAAAAAAATTGACTGTTTATTTTTCACTTCTAAGAAAGTGAAAAAAAAAAATATTGCATGTTCACATAATTTAATGTTTAATTGTTAATATTGATATTGGATGATAGAGATTATGTAAATTTGTAATTTGAAGTATGTAAAAAATGCTTTAGTGTATCTTTTGGTAACATCATTGTCTTTAAATTTAGATTGTCTTTAAATTTAAAAATGAGACTATAATTTCATTAGACAAATGAAAAATAAAGTGAGACTATTTTTTCGTAACGGAGGTGAGTAAATACCTCTGCATGAGAAATTTTGAAAAGTTATATTGTCACGACAAAGGTGTCTGGTTTCATATGAAAGCGCCAAAATGCGCATACGCAATGGCAGCTACATTACAATTGTAGTTGGCAATTGTCATCACCAACAAGCCGTTACACTTGCTGCTGCCAACTTCTAATCCACATCTTCATGTCCTCTCTTAACCTAAAGACTTGAATTTACACAGATCTCGAAATCCGGAAATGTAACAAAAAAAAAAAGTTATTTTAATCGATGACTAGTGTACAACAAAGACATCGTCATCATCGCTAATGACTTGATGTATGGTACAACCATTATACACCGGTGATGTACAAGCTTGCTGCAAATACAATATCGCGTTTTATTGCGTTTGAAGCTATTTCCATCTTCTTGTATAAAGCAGAGTTTCCCATGATTGCAGCAGCATTTCTGAATTCACGACATGTCTCGTCTAGCCTGACTATGGTCCTTACTATTAGCCCTTCCGGCACATCAGTAAGCTCACATATGTCAGCAAATGCAGTACCCTGCGGTAAGAAAACCAAGTTGCCAACGCATTAGCCTAATGCCATTAGGTTAAAGGGCCAGGATTTATGCAATCTGTGTGCGCTCTTCAACATAGACGAGAGAGAGGGGGGGGGGGGGGGGGAGAGAGAGAGAGAGAGAGAGAGAGAGTACCTTGGCCCACTCATAAACAACTTCAACAAGACCAAACTTGAGATTCTCTCGAGCATACTCCTGAGGTTCAATCTGCAATTTGAACGCAGATTGTAGCTCCCCAAGCTTTATAGCTGTCTCGTACAATCTAGATTGTATAAAACTTAAAAGATTAGATGAAAATAAAGGTAGGTGGTCAAAAATTAAAATAGGCAAATACACATCATGCTTAAGGTTGCTATCGAATTGTGTTTGAACAAGCTTTCCACTTTCGAGCTTGAGCTCGTTTAGTTGTTGTCAAGTTCAAGCTCAAGCACAATGGGGTGTTCGAAGTCAAGTCGATTAAAGTTTCGAGTTGTTGGCGAGCAACTCGAGTTGTTATTGAACTGAACTCGAACGTTAACAAACCGAGCTCAAGTTATGGCTGTTATCAAGCTGAGTTCAAACATGTTTTTTATTTTGAGCTCGAGCTTGTTTAGCATTTATCGATTTCGGGCTTTTATCAAACAAAGCTAGATGTACATATATCATGAATGCATTGTATATATGAAATATTATTACATAATTATCAAGCTTTTAGCGAGCTTATCGATTAGAGCTCTGAACGATCCAATCACGAACACAACTCATAGAACAAATGAATACAACGAGGTCAAGCCGACAATAAAATGAGCCCAAAATTTTGTTCAAGCTTGAGTCAAGCCAGATCTCAAGCTTACTCAAATTCGAGCTTTTTCGAGCCGAGCTTAACTCAAAGCCTCGAGCAACTCGATTCGTGTAACAGCCCTAGCCGTGTTAATGAGACTACATAAGTTCCCCTTAAGCACGACCAACTTTAAAGTTTGCATTTATATATCCCAGTTCTCATTTATCCATTCCATCCAATCACCCATCATCAAGTTACTAACAAATATTGTAGGTCGTAGAAGTCGCTAAAATTGACAAACCTTCTATTCCATATCTATCGTTTAAATTCTTTGCTTCTCGAGTAGCTTTGAACCCTCAATCGAGGATCAGAAAATAAAATAAACCGATTACATCAAGTAAGACTTTAAAATCCATTAATATTAGATGTACTTCGAAAGAAAGCTGGGGCTGGCTATGTGCAATGAATTTTGATTGATGTACAAATGACAAAACTGTTAAAGAGAGGTGATGATGCAATGCGGAAAGGAGCTTGTGAAAGGGAAACGTACTAAAACTAGATTAGTGAGACTATACCATTTGACCTTTCACTTGAATTAGAGCTTAAGTGGTCAAACCATACTAATTTTTGTTCAGTAGCAAGACAAAAATTTGCACATATTATCAAAGGGATTTTGCGAAGGAAATATTTTGCTTGCGCAGACTGATATATTTTGGAACACACTACATAAGCGTTTGGTGGTGAGTCCATGTTCCAACAGGAATTATCTAATTTCTCAAGGAGTTGGACAGGTATCTTTAAAAAAGCGGCCAGTGCTGTGTAAATTCAATAGTACATAAAAACACAAACAGAGGGCGACAGAAATTAACCTCTTTTTGGCCCTTGATAGGTTGGGAGTGAGAGAAGGTTCCGAAGCATTCCTCTGTTGAAATACAAACGCTGACATTATCGCCACAGCTTCTTCTGGTTCCAGATCATCCAGTTGGTTCTCAAACAAGCATTCTGTGCAGATTAATTCCTCTCCAGAATTCATCTCACAAGCAACACGGCCTTTGATTTGAACTACAAGATCAGAATCTATGCAGCCTATTTCCTTTAAGACATCAATCTGTAAACAACAACTTTAAGATGTAAGATTTTTTGTTGTTCCTTGATCCTACATATTTGCACACCAAAACTAAATGCAGAAAAAGGAATCTTCATAAGGGAATAATGAGAGTCAGAGACATACACGACCCTGAAAGTCCGGCATCTGTTGAAGAGCTTCATCTGACATCTGAAACCTCAATGCATTTACCTCTTCTTTGTGCTTCTTCATCTCTCTAGCTAATTTAATGTGCTCCTCCAACTTGACACAGCCATGACATTTGTTCTGAGACATCTTTTGCAATAGATTATTCCATTTGTAGTAAGCTTCCACATGATTCACGTCTTTCAGCTTCAGATCTGATATTCAATTCCGCGCAAGGCCCAAGATTTTAAAACCAAAATAAAATAGAATGGAAGAACACTTTTAAATGTATTATTACAAGGGAATGCAGACTAAGAAGGTCAAGACATAATTCAAATGCATGAAGTGGTTCAGTTGTGTTGGTATATATTGGTTCACTGACGCTAAAAATCATTTTAAGAGTGGTCAAATGCATTAATGTATCTCTCTTAGGAGGATAAAAAGGGAGGCGTGAAAAAGGGGAAAGAATACTGATATAATCATCATATAAAGCTACTAGGTTGAAAAGGTTGTGCACCATAAATCAGAAAACAAAATTGTGTGTACCTGAATGAGAGACCACCAAAACTAAAGGTGACAGTCCGCAACTATGCCTTAGAAACTAATGGGTTAAAGCTATACTCTCTCCAGTCCAAAATACCCGTCGCTTTGGACCAAATTATTGGTCCAAAATAATTGTCGCTTTTAGGTTTAAAAAAAAAAAAAGTATCTAAATTACTCTTCTACCCTTACATTGGAAATTGTTGCAATTTATTGGTTGTTTTATTGTGAGAAGTAATGTACGTGAGAGAGACAATTAATAAGGGTATATTTGGAACGTTCTTCATTGAACTGTAGTAATTATTGCTTTTCTCAAAACTTGTGAAAAGTGCTAAAGCGTCAACTATTTTGGACCGGAGAGAGTATGAGATTAATTGTTCTTTCAACATCGAGATAAAACAAAACACTACTCTATATGTATCAGTAAAAAAAGTACATTGTGATGTATACCTTTGACTGGATCTAAGGCTGGAGGGTACTTATTTCCATCAGTTTTCTTCTCCAATAGATTCTGTACAGTCTTTGAATAAGCTGCACTGCTAACATCTTCCAGAAGTCCGACTTGATCAATCTTTATCTTGCAATTGCAAATGGACAGTAACTCATTGTTTTCAACTCCTCTGACCTCGTAATTCACCCCAGCAGCGAAACCACGGTGAGGCAACTTTATTTTTATGATACCTGATCCCTTGCGTGAAGTTGCGGAAGAATAATAATAATCATCATCCATAGCACGTTTTGATTTAGGTACCAATAATTGGAGATCAGCGCTAGTTTTATCTTGAGGATCGCCTCTACTGAGAGGAGTTTGCAACGTTGAGGGTGTAAGCACTAAAACAATATATTGCTTAATAATGGCGGAAGGAGCCTTTAAGATAACTCCAAGTAAGTGGTCTTGGGCCTGTCAAGTTTGAACAACTTTTAGCAAGCAGATATAATTTTTATCATTATAGAGTCTAAACACAAGTGGACACATTCTCTATGTATCACTGGAAATTTTGTTAATAGCAAAAAAACAAAGAAGCTGTCAGTAAATACTGGCCACTGTTTGGGTGGTGCAAAATGTGGGATGCCAGCTATACTTTCTATATCTTGATGGAGGTGATCAGCTGGTATACAATATGTAATTACTTGAAAACTGAGACTCTATTAAGTTCTTCTCTTTAATCCTCTCCACATAGTTTAATGTGGTTATGGCAGTGTAGCAATTATGTGTACATGTGCTGGGCCAGTGATCATCTTTGTTTTTCAATTCTTCTTCCTTTGCATTCTATTTTTTGAAAAACAATCATATAAAGTTAATTTTAGTTGTTTGGTATACCTCAGTTCAAATCTTCAAAATAACAACATAACAGCTGAAAACAGAAATATCATAATTTGAGTCGCATTATCCCGACTCGGTAGACTCCTTGATTGAACTGCCAAACAGGTTGTAACGGGTCATCACGTCCAACTCAATCCTTGACCAGGCCTACCAAATCCTTACTAGATAATCAAGGAATTCACCCTCATTCACCAAGGAGCTCCAAAATCTCAACTCTAGTTTTTTACTCCCTAGTCCCCTTGCCTCCAAAAGACGAATATCAAATGACAAGCCAAAATCTCAACTCTAGTTTTTTACTCCCTAGTCCCCTTACCTCCAAAAGACGAATATCAAATGACAAGCCAATCTTTTTAATATCGTACTTTTGCTATTCTATATTTCTTCTGCGCCAAAGTGATGTATTTCCCTATATGACCCATACGATAATTATCATTTGTTAAAAAAAAAAAACAAAAAAAAAAACTTTTGAACATTTTGATTTTCTAATAATGTATAAAATAGTGGCTATCCACCATTGGGTAATATATTTGACTGTACGGCAAAGTAACAAACGTACTAATACAACCCGTGGTTATTAAATACGAAACGAAGAAACATATGTACGAATACAACCTGTGGTCACCATCAAACTTGCCAACCATACCTGAATCTAAGATCAGATGACTGTATGAGCTCAATCCTCACACTCATATATTGATGCAATGTTGCAATCAAGATTCACAATAGAGAGCAAGAAAACCTTAACACATGAAAAGCAACGAGTACTTACTGATTGTGATCTCACGACTACCACTCTTCCTGGAACAAGCAAGCTTTGAGAAACAGGAGATGCAGCAACTGCCTCTGATATCTGGTTGCTATACATCTCCGCCTCTGAGTACCACTCATAGTATTCCTCAATTGCTGGCTCACCTTTTATACAACTACACACAATAACCATGTTTATCTTAGTATATAACAAAAGTGTAAGCCATAGGGATCAACGTGAGAATTATTTCCAACATAAAAGTAGAATATATGCTCTCATCATATATGCATCTTGCCAAGTGAAGCCAGCTTATTTGAAATGTGATAGCAAAGTGCGGCAGAAATCATTCAACTAGCAAACTAGGGAAAACAAAACAATGAATACAGTCATAGCAACAGAAAAATTTAACCTCATAAACCATGCTCTATAGTCTCCCCGTCTTCGAGAAAATCACACTTTCCATCTTTGTTCGACCCAAACACTGTAATCCTAGCCCAGTTATGTTTTAAGCCATAAACTACGGTTACGGGTTCAAAAACCCATCAATGTACTATTGTACCAATTAAACAAATTAATGCTTAACAATATTTTCAACCAAACAAGATTTTGAAACTTGTCTGTCACAAAAAAAAAAAAAAACCCCGGAATGCTGACATTAATATAAATTTATAAGATGTCAATATGTATGAGATACTAAAATGTATACTCAAAGTATAGTTGTACACTACAGTGCATACAAGTAACCCACTTTATGCACAATACCAGCATGCCCATTAAGTTTTTTGTCGGACAAGTAATGGACTTAGACTTAGTGGTCCTTCCTTCAAACACTAATGTGTTTTAACAGGTACAAAAAACATTGCTGGGTTTTCTGAACCCTTAACCACAGTTTGATGGTTTAAAATGAAATTAGGCCTTAACTTTAACAAAGATGATGGAAGATGAAGATTCATGCTGCACTTACTCAATAGTTTTCGTACCCAGAGCGAGCTTTCGCATCAGAAGTTGCTGTTGCTCTGGAAGTTTTTTCTGAGCGTGAAATTCAGCAAAACTTCTTTTCAGCATGTCCTCCACCTGATTTTGTTGGGAAAATAAGAGAGTGGTTTTCAAGGATACATAAAACTGTCGAGCGAAAATCATAAACATCGTGGACTATCAGTGAGGTGCATGACATAATTGAACTTAATTCAATACGACCAAGGCAATTAGGAACTGCCCAAACATGGCATCTGTTGCTTGGCTATTGCAAGTAACTTGAGCTTTTAAAGAGTTGCCGGTTGACATGGAATTAGTTGTGGCTTACAAGGTTACTGGTTCAAGCCTCCCTGGTCACATACATCCTACATGGACACACAAACCACACTCGGTTTTGTGTTCTTCTACAGTAGGAGAGCTAAGGCGAGCTAAGTTTGTCTGTTCCTGCTGCATTATTCTATTTACATGATAATAATACATGCGCCTCCATTATGTCCAAGAGATAACTGGAGGACAGCACTGTGTTAGGCCATACACATAAATCCATTTTCTGGCAGCCAAAGGCATCCCGGGGTGATCTCATTATAATTACAGGGTGGATGATGGGGCCAAGCCATCATCCACCCAGTAGGAATGATGATATGATTCAAACAATCTAATATAAATATCCTAATCTAGAACAAAGTGAAGGGAATGAACATAAAAAAGATCAACAAAAAAAAATCGATCTAAGACGTTTAATAAAACTTTTCGCTCCACTAATTTGGAGGATCGTACTTTTATACACAGACAATCTACCGGGGATCTGATGATATGATTTTCATTCAACTCCTAAGATTATGACAAGTAGGGCAGGCCTTGAGATAGGTCTGAAATTTTCCCTCTTTCTACTCCCTTGATTATCTCTCAATCAGTGGATGATTTCTTTTTAAGGTGGTTTCAAGAAGAAACTGAACGGAAAAGAATCAAGTTTGTGACTAATGCCACAGAGAAACTAAACAAGAAGCTTCAGTGCAATTAAGGTTTCCCTTTCCAGCTAACAATATGCTTAGCTTGTTATGCTTATTAAGGTAGTGCACCAAAAATCTAATGGACTTTTGTCTTCATGGTGTCTATTATATAAGCATCTCTGTATTAGTTGCCCAGAAAGGTTTTCTTTTTGCCATAGATCAGTCTTAGTGATGCATACACGTCACAATACTTTTCCTTTTTTCTTTTTGTTGCGTACGATATAACTCATGTGTCATGTGTTTCTCCCTCCTATACTTCTTTCCTAGTACCATCCATTGCCAATTAACCTCACAAAGTAAAATAAGAGGGCCTCTACAATCAACAAAATGCAATACAAACTTATTGGTAAATAATTAGTTAGTAGAGGTTATCAACATCATACTTTTGTGATAATCAATAGGGTGAATCTTGAAAGCAACACAACCCAAAATTTAGCTGTGATCTTTAACTCGTTACGCATTTAATCAGAAAATCACTGTGCATTTGATGTTTTTCAAAATGGAGTTCTCCAAGGTGCATTACCTTCAATTCTTCAACACGAAGAAGATGCAATATCATGATATAGGTCAGTCGAAATTGGGATTCAAGCCTGGTTGCACTGCCAACTATGACATGCTTCAAATCCCTTTCTTCTGGGATTTCATCACGGCACATTACAAGAACTGTGCCAGTTTTATCAAGTCCTCTCCTGCCAGCACGACCAGCCATCTGAGTGTATTCCCCTGGAAGTAACTGTCTAAATTCCTTGCCATCGAACTTCCTCACAGTATCAAAAACAACCTGCCAGAAAATGATGAAAGGCGTCAGATGAAAAGGAAAGAGATGGGAGAGGCATACGAGTGTCACAAAGGAAACTCAGTAGTAAAAGGCCCTAAGCTGACAAGCAGCTACAGTTAATGGCTACTTCAAGCCTTCTTTTTTTTTCCCTGATAAGTGCTACTTCAAGCCATTCAGAAGGACCTACTCCCAACTCCTTGATCATTGAATAGCTTGAAATTCGGATCCAAAACTAACCATATGCTTAACAATTCCAATAAACTGGCAAAAACGACTCCACATATCTTGAGAGAGAAAAGCTGAAGCATGATTGAACTTCAATCACCATGCCAATATCAAATACAAACAGAATATATTTCCACATAAACTGTCAGCTACAAGATAGTTTTGCAAGAAGCTTAAGTGCCTTCCATATCAACTCTTGAACGAACAAGTAACTCATATGCATATAAACATTGTACTTGTGGACTTATAGAAGAGACTAGGACAGCTATATTCTATCTATTCATAGTGTATACTCTAAGCAGGGGGGGTGGACGTTAGAGGGGAGGGGCCAACTGACCCCCCTGAATTTCCTATTTTTGCTAATTTTATCCTTGAAATTCTAGGAAACACTGTACTGAGCCCCCTAAAAAATCAAATTGGCACCTTCAATTTTTACATTTACCGCCCTCGTATATGAAGTGAATTTTAAGAAAGTTTAGATCCGACTTTTTTGCGCTTTTCTCAGCACAGTTGAAGACGAGAACGGGAGGAGAAGGAAAGCGCTAGATGCCACACTTTGTTGCGGCTGCAGATGCAGCGCGATGCCTCCACCGGCGTCGGGACAGGCATATCTCTTCACTCTTCTCATCGATTTTCTCCTTCTTAATCAAATCTAATCCCTATATTTCTAAATTGCTTATGATTTTAGGGCTTTAAAATTGGAAACCCTTTTCAAATTCCAAATGATTACTATCAATTGAAATACGCATTGACTAAGATAAAGGCACTTCTCTGCCAGAAGATGTTATAAGATGGAAAAAGCTTTGGTGATGAGGAAAATCACAGCTACTAGGGAAATTAAACTTGATAACGCTTGGGCAGCAAATAATTTGAAAGTCCTTTAGAATCAGAGTGAAAGTTCTGTTTTCTCTCTCCCCTTCTTTGCTGCAATAGACCAAACAAGATCTTGATATGATTTGTTAGAGCACGTGAATTCATTTTCATCCATCGAATTGGGCGAGAAAGCTGTGAAGAATTGACTGAAGTCGTGGATTTTTTTTAAACAAAAAAAATGAAATTAAACATACTTTAACAATAAGATTCAAGACATTAAGAACTCCAAAGATTTTGACACAGTTTTAACAGCCTCGCCCCACTATTTGACACAGTTTAATAGCGTCGCTCCTCTCTACTTCAGTCCTACCTCTTGGTTTGGAGTTTCACGGTTTTTATTTGGGAGCCATTGTGTGATCATGAGTTGGAGGTGCTGTTCTGAACAATGTACGTGTTTATTGAGTACACAAAAAAATTAAAAATCACTCATCTCTCTAGATAAATTCTATGACTTTTTGTTTCTGGGTGTTTTCAAGTAAACCTCTCTATTCATTGCTTCTCGTCACTATATGTGGTTCTTCTTTTTAATCTAAAAAAAAAAAAACCTTTAGCTACGTTGCTGCTTCAAGTTTTTTACTTGATTATAATCAAAATTTAAACTCGTTACAACTAAAATTAGCCTCTATTTGTCGCGTTAAATATTATTTGAGTGATTTATTTTTCATCATGAAAAATTTGAACTCCACCATAAATCCCCGCCACCGACTCTAAGGCACTTCCATTTCAGGATAGCATTTGACACCTATGTCATTCAACAGTTAGTAAGGCATGAAAAGGTAATGGTAAAGCCTCTAAAGTAAGTCCTCAAAATACCAATTACTTATCCAATATACTTTCTTCACATCAAGCTGAGGGGAAAAAATGGAAACTTAGACAAATAATAGAAGTTTATAATTTACAAATTTCTGGGAGTCAAGAAACTGAAGAAAACTTTCAGCTATTGCTTAATACCAACTAAACTCAATTCAGCCGTTCCTTAGTCATTTCTCCAAATTACTTAAAGTCTGCTATGATCATTTTTCGCAATCTGGTCTAATAAAAACTCTAATGAAATTATACACAAAAATACTAAATATATAATGAGGAGCTATTGTGGAAAAAAATTGTAACAGAAGGGCATAACTTATAATGGAATCAGTTCATAGAAGATCAGAGTACAATGTAAGAACCAAATCAGATATCAGCAATAAAAGCACATACATCTTTGGAGCTTTTCAATAGAATACAGAATTCATGGAAGCAGAAAAGGCCGAAAAGTTACTAGTAATGCACTTCCCAAACAAATGCAAGGCCAAAATATAGACTCACCGTCCTAGCCGGGGCATTAACTCCCATAGCAAATGTCTCTGTCGAAAATAATACCTGCACAACGAGCAAGATAAGATCCAACGTTATTTTTATTCCAAATACAGAAAGCAGAATTATCCCTGACACGTAAAAATGATAAAACTTCAACAATAATGTGTTACCTTAATGACCCCGCGACAGAAAAGCATTTCAACAACTTCCTTAACTATTGGAAGCAGCCCAGCATGATGGACACCAATCCCTCTACGAAGAAGGTTTTGGACTCTGACAACCTATTGTGAAAACAAAATTATACATATCATGACTTCAATAAATTTCATCTATAATGTTTATCTGATGCTAAAGTTGTACAAATAAAAAGAAACAAGCAGCACCTGTGGTAAGTTCCTGTCAGATCCCTTGAGCCGAGCAAATGCCTTGTCACAGAAAAGACGGATTTCACTTTTCTCAGAACTAGTTGTCAGGTCCGTGCTAGTCAAGTTATCAACTGATTTGTCACAGCGGTTCTTGGAGAAACAGAATATAACCACCTGAAAATCACAAACTCGCAACAACAACAAAAAGTTCAAAAAAAAAAAAAAAAAAAAAAATCCAAAAGACCAAAAAACACAGATCACCATAACATTATAGGGAACATAAGCTTTTATAAGTAAATTGTTCGTAGTGAGTCTCTTTCTAACTCTGAAGGTTCAGAATACAGTTACCCATCGATAAAAAGCACAAAACTCTCACATATTTCATTACAAAGAGAACCCAAAGATTCCACCAAATCCGGCAATAAACATGAAGGACAACCTCTTGTAATCAATATTTGATCAAATACACCAGAACACTACTGAATTCCCAAACCTCCGAAGAATTCGGGACTCAAAAACCAAAGGCCTCCGCATTTGCTAAGGGAACATTCCACTCCTTGAGGACAAACCCACGCCTCATTATAAATCAAACATGAGTCACCTTTCAACTTAAGCACATGCTCCCACTGCTCCAATAACACATCCACACTTGAAAAATCTACTTAATTAAGACACACACACACACACACACACATATATATATATATATTGGTATGCTAAAAGTTGGTGAATTACCAAAAAGTTTTAGCACACCCAAGATGTTTGATTCGTGTGGAGGGTATAGTTAAAAAAATTTATCAAGAATGAAGACATCATTTTGAAGATAGAACTCCCAACATAGAATAGAGGACTCTTTGATTGAAGGAGGGAGTAATATTTAATTCATGCTAAAACTTTGAGCAATGATCAGACTCTTCCCAGCTTATTGGTGACCACCTTCGCACATGATACTAAAAGTATGGAACACTTCATTAATCCTCTAGCTGAATAAAAATAAAAAAATAAAATAATAATAGATATTAAAACTATAATTCAAAATGAAGTGCTCCTACATACCGGTAACAATGACTTCTTTGAAAGCTTAGTGATAAGCAACAACCACAGAGAAGCTTCTGATCTCCTTGCACCCCAATTGTTTTGGCCACCTCCATAAGATTGGTTCCCCCAACTAGACCCAGCACCAGAGAAGCTACCAACGTTTTGGGATCCAGATTGTTTGTTCTGTTTAGCCCGAATAGAATTATCACGTTTTTGAGATCTAGCACCATCATGAGCTGATGAAGACCCCGGATATGATCCAGTGCCACCACCAACTGTGCTCATATTTTTCTTTTTATGGGCATCTTTGGCAGATTTTAATCCCTGAGCTATAAACTGCTCATTTTCACAAACTTTGTAAAGTTCTCCAGAATAGAAAAGGCAGTGCTCTAGTGGGACTGGTCTCTTGGTAGTCCTGAGAGAAAAAACCCAAATAAAAGGTTATAGACTTATAGATGGTTAAAAACAGCTCAAGAAGCTAAATAATAATAATAACACAAGTGCAACATACCCAGTTACACGAATGTGCTTTTGCTTTGTCCTACCAATCCAATCAGCAAACTCAGTAGTGTTTGGCACCTGTAATATTATGAATCACTCTCAACCACATTCAGTTACAGAAAGTAAAGATGGAGGCGGCAATAGTTATACATCCCTCAGTACTTCCATAGATTTTCTTTAGTTTTAGTTACTCTTTCCGTCTGAAAAATGAAAGTCCATTTCAACTTTTTCAAGGGAATTAAGGAACTTGAATTCTAAGCACATTTAAGTATCAGATATGTATAAATAACCAAATGATTATATTTTGTCATTGCAATTGAAAATTAAGAAATGATCATGGACAAGGTGAATAAAGTAGCTTCAAAAAAAAAAAAAAAAAAAAAAAAAAAAACTCATCTTGGAACTAGTTTTTTTTAATATGACACTCATTTAGGACCGAGGGAGAATGAATTGAGTAAACTTCACTAGAAAAATAGAACTCACCTTGGAAAATGATTTTTTTGAATACAACACTCATCTGGGACGGAAAGAGAGCATATGGTTTTTTTATCCCATGCTTGCAAAGGTAATCCAGATTGTATGTCAATCAATCACCTATCACAATGGTCCAGCTATCAACGTAACTCGCACTCGTAGGATCCATTACAAATTCTGCTCTGGACTATACCTACTCAGATCAGCTTAGGTACCATTTCAATGACTCAATTACAACAGGAATCCCACATAAGACACAGGCTTTCTCAGTGGTAGTAATTGGTCATATAAAATTAAGGTCACTCGCCGCTTCACTCTTAATCAGTGTGAAAACTCAATCCTAAGGGTCCAGTGGTACTTTAGTCTTAAGTCTTATAGTTGGAATATTTATATAGTAAACAAGTGGAGGGGTGGACCAACAAATTTGTTTTTCTTAGGTGTAGTATCGTCTTTCCTTGTACTAATGGCTGGAGTGAAATAGCTTTCCATAATCTCTCAAAGAGTTGGATCATTAGCCCCTTCATTACCAATTTAAATTATATGTATATGTAGAATGAGTTACCGTGGCTGAGAGAAGGACAATATTGATGTGCCTAGGAAGCATGATAATAACTTCTTCCCAAACAACACCTCTTTCAACATCATTCACATAATGCACTTCATCAAAAATAACCTGTTCTCCAGACACAAACAACGCTTATAAGTAAAACTGGAAAAACAACCCTTAATGAAAAGATCAACATATTGAACGAACAATAAAGTACCACATGAAACGAACCGCTTTACCCATTCAATGTCACGTATGATATCTGCACCTCTGTAGAGCATTGATCTAAGTATCTCAGTCGTCATTATGAGACAAGAAGCCTCTGGCCTCAAGCTAACATCCCCTGTGAGAAGGCCAACATCAAACTTTCCACAAAAGTCCCTGTACTTTTGGTTGCTGATAGTTTTGATGGGAGCAGTATACACAGCTCTGGTGCAATGCTGCATGACAAGTACATCAACTAACAATCATAATATATCAAGCTTTAGAAGAACCAAGGTACGCATGGGAGAAGCTTGCAAATTTGAGATTGCAGATGAGTACATCCTAGAAGAAGAATGAATATACTATCAACTGCCCACTGGCCAAAACACGATACACATTGACCTAAAAACCAAAGAATAGGGAGAAATGTCATACTTTTGTTGCCAGTGCAAATGCATATTCTGCAACAACAGTCTTTCCAGCTGACGTATGAGCTGCCACAAAAACAGACTCCCCCTTTTCAAGACAATAGATAGCCTGTAATACCACAGTAGATAAAGCTGGTCGTTCAATTGAGTGGCATATAACATAACTTAGAGAGTCTTCGCTATGCTTTAACAGGAAACAGATTTCATGTGAAACTAAAATTGTTCAAGTAGATAATAAAACTAAGAATATTATGTGTTATCAAAAGAAAGTATTTACATTTAAACAGGAACAATAATCTTAAAGTTTTAAAGAACAATTAAAACCATTGAAAGGCAAAAAATCTACTCCCTCCGTCCTATAACAAATGACTCATTTTGCCATTTTGGGTGTCCCACTTTCCTTAAGTGGAAATTTTATATTACCTTTTTATTCATGGAACCCACTTGCCACATAACAATTTTCCACTGATTATTCCCTATCCCACTCTCTCCTTCATACTCACGACACTTGCTTTTAAAACTATTTTTTCCTTAATCTGTTCTTAAATGAAATGGGTCCTTTGATATGGGACTGAGGCTTTAATGGTAAGCTTTCAAATTTCATGTTACTAGCAAGTGAAGTTCACACCTAATTTTTGGGTTGGCAGTGGGTAGTGGTACCTTTTGAAGAACAGTTCATGGTACCTGTTATAATAGAGATGTCCTGTTTTTTTTAAACTTTTGATCCATCTCAAATTGCTCAATTCTTTTTCTAACTACATATTATGGTACCTCTCATCTTTTTGTAACATCAGCAGTCTACCCCTACAATGTGTGAAGATATTTCTGAAACATAAAAATGTTTTGGAATAGAATGTAAGGAAGTAATACTTTATTATTTTTATAAATGCAATTTGCAACATTTAAGTTTATGTAGTCATAAGCCATCTTAAAATTTAAATAAAATACTCAAGCTTGAGGTCAAGCTAATTCTGTGGGTAGCTATACCAAAATACATTTCAACTGCAACTAGCAAGAATCAAAGTGTGTGTCCCTTTTGAGTTGAGTGTTTTACTCATTAACATGGAATTGTTCTAAGCCCTCCCAACACTCAAATGTAGAATGCTCTGAAAAAAAATTCCTACCAGAAAGTAAGTTCGCTTGGATTCTATTATTATTTGAAAGTTGAAAAACTAATTTGAACGGTTGCTGGTTCTTTAACACCTAAAATAAAAAATCAAAGGCCTATGAGATTATCTGAGATTATCAAGCTAAGAAAAAAATTAAAGGTCCAAGATATGTAGTTTGTAATTTTCTGGAACTATATATGTATATGGCTGGAATAGTTATGGATTCAAATTCGATGCATATCTTTCTTCATATGAGATACATTGATGACCGTTATCACCTACCATATCAGGAACATATATATAGAAAAATAGTGATTCACGAATACCATCCACCATTCAGTTAAGTGGCAGTATAGAATTTGGAGTGACTAGTACCTCTTTTTGGAATGCATCTAATTCAAAAGGAAAATCAAGTGCCATATCAGGAACAAGTTCATGAAAGTGATCAGCAATCCCCTCAGTACCTTCAGTAAGGGCCCAGGCCTGCAAAATAATTGCATTCACTATCCAAGCATGTTGACAAAAATATTATACAAACAGTTGGAAAAGGACAGTTTTATTAACCAGTGGCATCAACGATAAGTCATATAAACTTACTTCTTTTGGTTGCTGTTCCCCACCATCACTAGTCCCATCCAATCTAAAAGTTGGTCCTCTTGAATCAACTGACAAGATCTCATCCAAAACAGATGGTTCAGAGTTTACTGCACCAGCACTTGAACCGATATCTAACTTATTTGCTTCAGCTTCAGACGTCACAGACAACTTTGTAGACGTGTCTTCCACTTCTTCTGACTCTGACGTGTGACCTTAACCAAGAAAATGCTTTTAGCCATAAAAAATGAAGTTAATGACAACCACAAAGATTTCAAAATTATTTTCAGTTTTACAACTGTAAAAGGATGCATCTAAATGAGAGAGCTTGTGTCTGTCTTATCATCTTCCAGGGTAACGAACCCAGCTTTATGCACATTGTTCAACATATCAAACATTTATTCACAATCAATTCTTGACATATTGATCATTTACGGTTTTTACGTCATTTATGTAGCTCCTTGAAGCCAAAAAACCATTTCATGCGCGGAATCACTTTAGATTAATTGAAGAGGTCTAACCTAATCAAAACAAGACTGTGGCTGAACCTAAGAAGTATTTAGTAGCTGTGACACGACAAGAATATCAAGGTATTATAACGCAACACCCTTAAAAAGACACAGAGTAAACTTGAATAAGACAAACCATCTCCCGCTAATTCCGTGATATCCTCTTCCCAAGCTTTCTTTAACAAGTCATCGAATTGAACAGATAATGCATTCTGCAGCAACACTAAGATATCAACATGAGAAGCATGCAACATGACTTCAGACCTTTTTTTCTAGTTTGTATACACAACACCAAGTTGAACTCACCAGCTTTGTGTCAGATGTGCTCTTCAAGGCACTCTGATCTTCATAGATTTTCCAAGTGTGTGTATGTGCCTTCAAAAAGTCATTTATACATATAAGTCAAATACCAAGTTAAAGAAATATTATCACTCTTTGTCAAGAGGTTCAGCCACAAGGATAAATCAAATCACCTTCAGTTTACCAAGATCCATTCCTTCTTTGAAGCTGGGAGCAATAGCCAGTGGTGCACCACCATTAAGCACCTCTCCCACCCATTCACCATTGAGAGCACCTTCTGGAAGAATTCTCCCCAAAGATTGAGAGTCATCCAAACCTCCAGGACGGAAAGGGCGGTTACTAATGCTTCCCTTCACAAAATCCTTGGCAGGTCCAGTAATGCGTGGCAAAGCACTAGAATCTTCAGCTCCTTCAGTGATTTCTGATACATCAACCTAAAAGTAATCATAATAAGTCAGCTACATGTAACTATAAGGAAAAAAGAGATATGATTTTAACGTGACGACAAAGAGAAATATGGGGTCTCTGAAATCAGAGGGGTATCTTCTGTGAATGATAACAACAGAACATGCAAAAGTATTTCAGGAAAACGTTAAGCTAATTAAAACAAAATACAGAGATATACATCGTTACCTGTACTGATTTAGGTTCCCACTTTACAAGCTCTGACCCCCTCATTGGGCGTCTGAAAGGCAATTCCCATGCGGGAACCATAACAGACCTTGGCAGTGATGGCTCCAAGTGAATAGGTGCTTTATCAAACCAATCAAATTCCCATTGCCTTCCTGCTTTTTCGGGAGAAAACTCATCGTCTAATCTCGGCTGGAGATATTTTTCCTCAATGTACTCTTTTATTGATTCCGGTGTTTCCCTAGCAAATGCAGGAGGCTGAAACAGAGATAAGGTTAATCTACATGCAGGGTTTTGAAAAATCAATATAAGAAGGCAAGTATTGATAGACTGTTAACTGGCTTTCAACAGCTATATAGGTGTAAGCAGTCATGCTGATTTTTTAGGAAAAGTATAAACATAAAGCACAAGATCAAGAATCAAAATAAATGCCGTCACTACTAACTGGAAGGGGAAAGTACAGTGTAAAAGTTACAACATTTTGCATGGACGGACAGCATTTACAGCTATGAGCAATAAAGTGCAAAGGAAACATTGATAAGCATTGTTGAACCAACATCTTAAGTTTCTAAATGAGCTGCTTAAGATGGTACACTGCATCAAAGCTCTAGGTAAGGAACATTACGTTTCCCCACTTGCATTTGCTACTTCCATTAATGACAGCACACTAGTTAGCGCTTTGCTTGGTTTGAGATGCATCTAGGGAATGTGTGTCAAGTTATCACTCTAAATTGGACTCAGGGGCACATAAGAGGGAGAGTGTTAAGAGTTGATATACACGGTTAGGTCCTTTCTCTAACCCCTCAAGTTTCAGACGAATTGGATACTTCATTTCATGTAGACAATTTGACTAAACTTCTAACAAAAAGCTAGATAACAAGCTTGATTTCAGACACTCCTACAATAAAGAACTTGCACAAATAGCATAGATCACTGAAGTACTGGTTTTCTGTTTCTATATTGAAATCACGAAACCAAAAGGCAAACAAATATTATTATTTTATTAATAAGTAAATATATGCATTGAAAAATCGCCAAAGGGGCCGAAACCTTACAAATGAAGCAAAAGGCCTTACAAGCTAAGGAGGCCAAGTGCTGAGGGAAGAAGAGAATGCACACTACAAAGCCCAAAAAGAGTTAATTGCCCAGCCCCATCTCCCCCAAAAATCCACAAAAGGGATTAGTGCACTGGGTAAGTATTCATTCATCCAAAAAAAATAAAGAGTTGAGCATCGAAAAGGAGAGCTTATGAGAAGGCAGCGCAATTCCGTCAAAATTTATCCTATTCCGCTCTCGCCAAAGAGACCACATAACACAAAGGGGGAGAGCTTCCCAAAGGTTTCTTTTTTCATTTGGAACATGAACACCACACCAAGCATCTAAATAACTCTTCACTGAGTTTGGCATAGCCCACGAAATCCCAAACAAGGAGAGCACAATACTCCATAAACCCATAGCTATATCACAGTGTAGCAGTAGATGATTGACTGTCTCATCACTCTTCAAACACATACAAAAGGCAAACAAATATCACCATCAGCTGTACCACATTTCCTACAGATATCCGACCTTCATCAACTCCCATGAATCTACTTCAGATCAGTATAGCCTCAAAAATGATAAAATCTAGCCCAGAAAAATTTAATCTATTTAGAGGCTGAATATCTTCATCAAACTACCTCATTTCATCCATGCTTACAAAAGATAAGGAGGAGAAAATGCGGAGAAATGGAGGTGATGGGAGGGAAGAATGTTAAATGCAAATAATATTAACTCTAGATCTTATATTCTCAAGAAAGTAAACCATAGCCTATATAATATACTCCCTGTGTCCCATAATAAGTGTCACATATAACTTAAAAAATTTACGGAATGTATTTTACTTATTTGTACATTGCTTATACCATGGTAAAATTGCACCACGAATCCTTATTTAGAAATGTGACATTTACTTTGGGACGGTCCATAACGGGAAGCGCAAAACATAGTCTGGAACGGACCAAAAAGGAAGTGCAAGACTTACTGTGGGAGAGAGGGAGTAGTAAAACATGATGATGGTAGCATACCCTTGAATTAGGTATAGAATGGATATTGGCTTAAGATACTTTATTCGACCCAAATATTGGTAGCTAAAGTAACAGCCGTTGGGATGCAGAAAGTGGAGCATAATAACCCAAATAGTACGATGCTAGAGAAATTTAAAATTAAATATACTAAATTAAAAGAATATATATCATACTCTGCATATTATCTTGATATATAATTTTATGATAATATAAAAGTTGAAAATGAAAAGATAAGAATAGATAAGTTGCCAGTGTAAAGCGCAATTAATACAGAATAACGGAATCTCAATTACTGTCCATAGTATTTATTTTCTTGTTTCTGCAGTAAAATAAAGTAAGTTCAGCCGAACATTTGAAGCATCAACTATATGATAAGACTAAGGCAAACAAAATGATATGCGAATGACGGAATAACGCAAATGTAAGATTAATATATGATTATTTTTTGACCCCCGCTCATAACCCATTACTCATGTTTCATTGCTCTACAATAAGCAAAACCACTTACAAACTTGCTAATAAAGACATATAAAAGGGAAAATATCAACGAAATTTGATCACCACTACAGTAATACTGTAGTTGGCTTCAGTCATTAACGAAACTTCAGATGGCGAAGTAAATTTCAGCGACGCAACATTTCATAGAGTCAAGACTTTTCATGAAGTTTGCCATATAACTCAATAAAGTTCGGTCAGAAGAAAAGTCATTTGAGTGGTCTCCCAGTAAAGATACATGAAATCGTTAAAAGATTCACATCATAGCTTAAGGTTTAACGTCACCGCGAAATCCGGGGCGGAGCTACCCTTGTGTGGGTGCATTCAAAAAATGCACTCAACTTCTGAAATGAAAATAAAATGCCTATGTAACTTCAAAGGATTTGTGCATTAATTAACTACTTTCTTAAATGTCCCAAAATGGGTATCCTTTTTTATGGGGTTATTAATTCACCTTCACTGTCCATCATGTCCAAATGTGCACTTGAAATTCTCTAATATGAACATGAAGGCATTTATGTGCATATACTACTAAAATGACCAAAACCCAACTTCCTTGTTCGAGTAAAAGGAAAAGAGAAAGTAAAGGGAAAATTGTTTGGAGCAGAGAGAATAATTAATTCTTTATCATAACTAAAATTTAAGATAATCGTATACTATACCTCCCTTGATCTTACAAAAGTAAGCCCATTTTTATTCTAAGTATGTCCTAAAAAGTAAACCTACATCTAAAATTGAAGCTATAAATATTTACTAATTTTCAAAAATTATCCTGAAATTGAAGCTATAAATATTTATTAATTTTCAAACATTCTTTTTGACAAAATCAAATGTGTCTGCTGTGTGTTACAAAAAATCCATTAACTGCAGTTTAAAATAAATATAGATAACTTTTGACTTTTCCACCGAGATATTTTTACTACGGAGATCGGATGGGGGACATTGAACATTGACATTAGAAATGTAGATGAGTTTTGCCTAGCGAGTAGTAGATTATCAAGCTCAGCTTGATTAAGTTCTAGAACGGTTCAATCTTGTCCGAGATTGGTTGAAATCTACAAACTCAAGTTTGTTTTAGTATCTCATAATTGGCTCGGTTAAGCTCGAATGTAGAAATCGAGCCTGAGCTAGAGTTCAAGCTTCGCTCAGTTGTATTTCATTTTATTGCTCGAGAGTCAATCGAAAAAGGATATTTATATAGTGAGAATGATTTGGAATTTTGAAAGATAGGATCTTAGTGTAAATGGTTTTTTTAAGTAACAAAGATATAAATGTTATTTATTAATTAGTGATTTTTGTTCAATTTTACCATTTTGTGAGAATCAATACTGACGTCAGATTTATTGCACATACTCCCTCCGTCCCAGCACAAGTAGGACTAGAGGAGTGGGCACAATAATTAAGAGAAAGTAGTGAATGTGTGGTGGAAAATGAAGAGAGATAATGAGTGGGGTAAATAGTAGTGTTGGTTGAATAAAATGAGTGGTGGAAAATGAAGAGAGAGAATTAGTGGGGTTAAATGGTGGGGTTGGTTGAATATAAATACATTAATTTCCGTTTTGGGTAGTCTCAATTGCTCTGGGACGGCCTAAAAGGGAAAGAAGTCCTACTTGTGCTGGGACGGAGGGAGTATATGATTTCATGTCTTTAGATTATGAACTGAGCCAGGTTTTGTGAGTCAAGCCCAAATCCAGCTAAGCTTGTAACATTCAAAGTTCACGGGCCTGTCGAACCGAGCTCATGATGTTCACATTCGGCTAGATTTGAAAACATACAAGAATTTAAGTCTGAATTAGGCTCATTTTTTAAGCACGCTCGAGTTGAGCCGGGGGGGGGGGGTTCAAGTCGAATGGGAGTAGCTTGGATCAATTTACAACCCTAAACATTGTCCTATAGATTCATTTTTTCATGGTTTTCAATACTTATTTTGTATCCAAAAATCTTTTAGTGATATATTCTAGACTTCTAGTACTTAACATAATCAGATTTTCATTTGATTCACTAGAGAAAACTCCTAGCTCCACCACTTCATCCAAAATATCCAACTATTTCAAGAAAACAAGCACAAATACTAACCCTACATCCAAAAATGAATAATAAAAAATGAAAATAACTTGCATAGATGCGGTAATAATGATAAATCATAACCATTTTGTTGGGATTTGAGCCAAACCGAGAATGAAAGATTGAGGCTACGCGGAAGAAAGGGAGGAAAATGTGGAATGATACATCGTGCCTATGCGGTGGCATAGGGGTTAATGCGGTGTATAAGAGTTCTGTATGGATGACATAAAGAAAAGGATTTTGGGTTGGGACCTATGCGGTAGCTTGATGCGGCCACATAGCCACGTAATCAGATTCTTCTCTTTCTGTAGGATTTCTTTTTAGCATAGGGTATTATAATACTTTAAGAGTCTACGGCTCTTGTATCCTACAAAAAGCCAAGTGACGACCATAAACACATCGTAACACCACGACGCGAAGGGTAAAGTTGAAGTTTAGCGATGCCATGTAATTGATTCTTGGCGAAGAAATTCGTAGGATTAGCAAAAATATTGGGGCTTACACTAGGCGTCGGGGATAAGAGTAAGGGTGGCAAATAACATGCCAATAGTTCTATGTCAAGGGATAGAGCGACGATTACGTGCAACCGATGTGGGAAGAAGGGACGTGTCAAACTGAGATGTCCTGAGCGATCAGGCGATGAGAAGGAATTGAATGTGGCGAAGGGATCGCGGATGCATTAATCTTGAGCGAGAGCAATCCAACGGATTCGTAGATCTTGGATTCGGGGGCGTCGTTTCATTCATGCACTAGTGCGGAAGGGATGGAACGTTTTGGCGATTTTGATGTTGTTTATCTTGGAGATAATAATCGTGAAGAAGGGTAATGTCCGGGTCAAGACACTAAATGGGACTGTGTTGCGATTACGTGATGTGCGACATATTCCGGATTTGAAGAGAAACTTGATTTCTATAGGCAGCTGGATAAGGAACGTTGTGTGGACGCCTTCTGCTAGACATGAAAGGTCACTAAAAGAGCTAACTTGGTAGCTCGGGGTGGAACGGAAAAGATGTTGTACACCACATACAGCATGTTTAGCATAAGGTTGAAGGGTGTAACCCGTGATGCGAGGGTTACACCCTTCAACCTTATGTGAAACATGTTGTACATAGTGTACAACATCTTTTCCATTTCACACCGACAATGCGAGGGTGGCGAGGCCTAAACAGTGGGCAATGGGTAATGGGTTGATGGTTCAAGTTGTCCGACCAAGAGAACGTGATATCGACAAGACCAACAGATTAGCCGAATCCAGAACAGTAAAGCGGTGAGGGGAAATGGAAGGACCAAGACCGTGTCAAGCAAGGAGAATCCCGCAGTTCAGGGATGGAAAACAGGCAGGTCGGGATTGGCACGGAAAATCACTGGAGGTGAAGACTAAAGGCAATGGACAACTGTTAGATATATTAAAGCCTCGTGCGGCTTCAACTCACCTTGTTAGTTAAAACACAAGGCTGGCGTTACCAATTGTTTATTTGGCCACTAACATGTGTTTAGGGGGAGTCATTCTCAGGTGGGTGATTAACGGAAGACAATCATAAGATTGGTTCGCCTCCAGGTAAGAGATTGTTGGGATAGAAGTCAAACCGAGAATGGAAGATTGAGGCTACGCAGAAGAAAAGGGAGGAAACCGCGGAATGACCCCTTGGGACCTATGCGGCCTTATGGTGTTGTCGCATAATGGTTAATGCGGTGGAATAAGGGGTCCGCACAGAAAGAATAGGATTTTGGGGAGGGACCGGTGCAGTCACATGGTACGGCCGCATAGACCCCTAATGAGATTTTTCTCTTTATGGATTCCTTTTTAGCATAGGGTATTGTAATCCATTAGGGTTTAGGGCTCTTGTATCCTATATAAAGCCAAGTGACTCTCATAAACACAATATAACACCAAATAGAGATTATTGAGTGTAATCCTGACTTGGTAGCGCCCGCAGAGGTAGTCCGATTATGTGACGAATTGGTTCATCAAATTTTGTGTTATCCTGTGTATTTGTTTGTTTCTTTCCTTCTTAATAATCATAATGCTTGGGGCCTAATTTTCCCAACACATCTTACAGAACACTAACATATATAACTATTCCAAACCAAAAAAACGATTTCGGAATATATGAATTTCACATCTCAAACTGATCAATTTGACTTGAAAAAATTCAAGACGTGGTTATTTCACCCCGTGTAGATGATAGAGCAAACTGTAACGGACAAGCACACTGCAGTACACATACATATATACAAACGCACAGTCGACTGATGAAAAGTGAGAGAAAATACTGACGAGTACGAAGTCGGGAAGTGAATTGAGGGGATTGGAGCGTTCAACGGGAGAGAGGGGCTCGATTCGGAGATGACCGCTGTGTCCGGTGAACCTGACCCGGAAAGGGAGTTCGTTCACCGTATCAATCCGATCCATTTGCCGTGAAATTCCACTCTCCTGAGTGAATTTTGTGGGATTGATTTTGATTTTGAAGGTTGGTGTTTTCGCGGGTGAAGAATTGGGAAGGCCGTGAGTTGAAGTTTTAAACCATGATTAAACCCTCGCCGGGAAAAGAGATGCGTATGTTCGGAATAGTTGGGGTAATTGGCTCGGTTCATATAAACTCCCGGTTCAAGCAAGGATCTCACTAGTACTCCTTTAACCCAAAATATATTTCCATGTTTACTTGTTAATGATTCTTTAAAAAATGTGTTCTAATTATTTACATTACATGTACAATGTTAAAATTATAGTAATCCTCTTTGCGAATTTTAAATGCAATACTATTTATTTTGAAACGGGGCAAATGAAAAGAGTGAAGTATTTATTTTGAGGCGGGGTGAGGAAAAAAAAACCTAAATTATTATTACGTTAACTTATTTAGTCGTTAAAATAATTATTATCTTTTTTGTACCTATGTAACATGATAAATTTATATTAAAATTATTTTATCATTTGAAATATGAAACTTATTTTAAAACAGATTAAAAAGAAAAGTGTCGACACTTTTTACGAAGATGAGTATTTCTAAACTTTTTAAAAGATTTAAGTTATGTTTTGTGCCATCAATTTAGACTTTAACAAATTGCTCTAATCACACGTTCTTACCCAATAAACGTTTCTCAATTAATTTTCAAAGGGTTTAATTTACAACTTTTTAAAGGGATTTTTCCTCTAGAGCCCTCCCCACCCAAATATTATTCCATTTTAAGGAAAAGTTTATTCTAATTTTCTAATAAGAGTTCTTAACAGATCTTTATTCCACAGACACCACTCACCCCTATTTGACCAGTCAAAAAATACCTAAACAACCCCCGCCCCCAAATAAAACCCTAACCTCTCTCTCCCCTCTCATTTTTATCAGATACACACTATCTCTCTCCGGCTCCCTGTTTCTCAACGGCGACGGCATCGGCACAAGCGATCCATTCTCAGCACTCGCTCTCTGTCTCCCTCTCTCTCTCTCTCTCCTCTCACAGTTTCGACGGAAGCCATGGACGTCGGGGTCACATTCTACCATTTTCCTTTCCGGCCTAGATCTAAAACACCGGGGAGTAGGTCTACAACGCCGACGAGTAGATCTGCAATTCTGGCGAGAAGATCTACTAACCCGGCGAGCAGATCTACAACTCCGGCAAGAAATCTGCATAAGTTCCGGTGAGTAGCTCTTTGTTTAACTGTAAAATGGTGATTATGAGTAACATCTTTTTTGTCTCTACAGATTTGGTTTAGTGAGCCAAGTTGTGCCTTGTTTTGGACTTTGATGTGATTCCATTTGCGGTTTGATTAGTGGTTATTTTTATGAGATTACATGGGCTCTAATCCTTGCTTAGTGTGTGTCAAAAATTCTCTGGGAAACATGTTTGAGTGGAATGTTTTTTTACTATCTACCATTTTCATCTTAATTTCATTTTTAGTTGATTTGTTTTATGTAACAGTTGGGAGAAATTTGTTGTAGAATATCATCAAACAAAATTTCTCATGAACTAGCTTTGTTTTTGTAAAATATGCAGTATAGGAGTTTAACCTGGATTTGAGCAAAAAATATTAGATTTTCTTTTTAAAAATGTAATAATAAAGTGAAAAAATGACTCAAATACTTTAACTATAAGAGAGAACTGTGTCTTATATATCAATTATAAGAGTTGATTGCAGTTTGCCCGAATATGAGAGTAAACATTAATAAAATATTCAAAATTTTATTTTAGTTTTGTGAAAACATAGGGAAAAAATGACTCTTATACATCAACTATAAGAGGAGAATTGGTCTTATACACCAAGTATAGGGGTTTGATCGAGATTTGACCAAATAATATAAGATTTTTTTCTTAAAAATGAAAAAAAGTGAAAAAAAACATGACTCTTATAATTTAGTTATAAGTGGCGAACTGGTCTTATATGTATGTTATAAGAGTTGGCTGCAGTTTGACCGAATATGAGAGTTAACATTTATAAAATATTTAGTTTTTTATTTTATTTTGTGAAAATTGTGAAAAAATGACATATACTTCAATCATATGATGAGAATTGTTCTTATGCATTAAGTATAGGAGTTTGACCGATATTTGACCAAACAGTTTTTTTTTCTTAAAAGTTGAAAAAAATGAATTTTATTTTTACTCTTATATGTTAATTATTGGTCTTATATGTCAGTTATAAGAGTTTGATCGGGATTTGACCGAATAATATTATATTTTTTTCTTAAATGTCGAAAAAAGTGAAAAAAAAAATTACTCTTATATGTTAATTATTGGTCTTATATTTCATTTATAAGAGGTTGATCGGGATTTGACCAAATAATATTATATATTTTTTTCTTAAAAGTTGAAACAAGTGAAAAAAATTGAATCTTATATGTCATTTAAAAGAGTTTGACCAGGATATGACTGAATAATATTATATTTTTTTTCTTAAATTTTGAAAAAAATTAATTTTTTTTTACTCTTATATGTTAATTATTGGCCTTATATGACAGTTATAAGAGGTTGACCGGGATTTGACCGAATAATATTATATATTTTTTTCTTAAAAGTTGAAACAAGTGAAAAAAATTGACTCTTATATGTTAATTATTGGTCTTATATGTCATTTATAAGAGTTTGACCGAGATTTGACCGAATAATATTATATTTTTTTCTTAAATGTTGAAAAAAGTGGATTTTTTTTACTCTTATATGTTAATTATTGGTCTTATATGTCAGTTATAAGAGTCTGACCGGGATTTGACCGAATAATATTATATATTTTTTTCTTAAAAGTTGAAAAAAGTGAAAAAATTTAACTCATTATATGTTAATTATTGGTTTTATATGACAGTTATAAGAGCTTGACCGGGGTTGGACCGAATAATATATTTTTTTCCTTAAAAGTTGAAAAAAGTGAAAGAAATTGACTCTTATATGTTAATTATTGGTTTTATATGTCAGTTATAAGAGTTTGACAGGGATTTGACCGAATAATATTAAATTTTTTCCTTAAAAATTGAAAAAAGTGAAAAAAAATTGACTCTTATATGTTAGTTATTGGTCTTATATAAGTTATAAGAGGGTAGATCAGTCTTTTTGTAAGCGAGGGGTGTCTCTGGTATTACTGATCTATTGGGTCCTTATTAAGAATATAAGTTGGTACTGGAGGGCTTTAGAGTCCAAAGCCCCTATTTAAAGTTTTCATGTGCAATCCCTAATCATCATATCAAAGTAGTATAGGGAACAGGCATAAAAAGAGCTTTCTATAATGAAAATTGAGTACTTGCTTTTTGAATGATTAAAATCATATTAAGAAACTAGTTTCCCCCAAAATTTTCTCAAGAAGGTACCAGTACATCCATGCGATGCACGGTTATTAAAGACTTTTATAGTTTAATTAATTTAAAATAAATTAAAAGATTAAAGAGAGAGTTTGTAGTAAGTGTTAGACAAAATTTAAGAAATAACAGGTAATATACGAAAGAAAACAGATGCAGAATTTAAATAAGCTAAAACAGCAAGCAGAAAATTAAAACCCAATACTGAAATTTGCCCGAGTCGTGTGAAGCACACTCTCCTTAAAGCAATTTCGTCCCCTCACCGAATTGTGCTTGAGGATCAGTCGGACGGTTGCTTCCCAGGATAAAACGGCGCGGACCGGAACGTAAGTGCACAAGGGAACTTCCGGCGAATTGATACTGAGCTTGGTTTTGATCACCACCAATGCAGAATGCAGGAGAGCAATGGAAAGAGGGATTTATCAATATGCAGCAAAAGAAAATTGCAAGGGACTGTTGGTGGTGGAACATTTCGTGTGTGTAAACTGGAGGTGTAGGTTTGTTAATATAGCATCCAAAGATAACTGAAGGGAGGAGGAATTAACACAGAGTTAATTCGGAATCCTAAGTGTTTCAGTTCACCAAAACTGATGAACTGATGGAGAAACTCAAAGGTCTGGACTGTTTTTGTCCAAAAAAATAGCAAAAAGTGGGTTCGCGCGAGCAGCCCATTTCGGGGCTACATTCGTGTCCGCAGGACGCGCTCGCACATGAGTTCGGTAGCCGGTAGGCAAATCGGGCCCTTGATTTGCACCCCCCCTGCGTACCTGTGGGCGAGAGAGAGCCTCTATGCCACACATTCATACCACTATGGAAAGCATAGTAGTATATAAACTTACCCACTTTTACATCTTTTTTCAATGTGGGATAACACATTATCCCCATTCCAACCCACTTACTTTGAGCCTTCATATCTTACTCATCCCTTAACCAAATTGGACAAATGAATAATCAATCTTTATGTCCCCATGGAGTAGAACACAAACCCACAAACATTTTGTCATTTCGACAAATAATTCATTTCAGAAAATACTCATTATTTCCTTCAAAACACACTTTTTCCAACAATCCCCCACATGAAGAAATAATGCGGAATATGGTGATCAAGTCCGGCAGACGAAAACTTGCATACGATAGATGTGGGAATGCCCATTGAATCTTCGCTCGTACAAGCATATTTACTCTACTAGCAAGTCGATAGACGCGATGTCCTTGAATCGTTATGCTTTTTGTGTAGCCGATCATATGCTTGACACAAGTAGCGTCCTAACTCATTTCAATTCTCATAGTTATGTTCGTTCATGGCCCTGAACATAAGCCTGGTTCTGTGAGAGGGTCTAAGAATTGAGCCTCACGCAATTCTCCTCGAAGCGGCCCCACTTCTCTCTCACATAGGTGATTCTTATAAGTAACCCGTATTAACCCGCTCGAATCTTTCGACGCATAAGAATCATTAAAAGTCAAATGCTTATCCTCATCCTTTCGGGATGTCACTAACAGGAATGGACATGGGGTTGGTTCCCCCACAGTGACGCGACAAGTCTTTTAACAGTTAAGTTGTCCCATTGAATCTAGTTCTTGGGATCTCCAGTCATCTAGATTGGGTTTTCCACTGTGTTTAACTTTTAAGAGGCTTTAAGTCCCATTCCCCTCGCTGAACTTTCAACTAACTCTCTATTTAACCCTTTGGTTAACGGATCCGCTAAATTTTCCTTTGACTTAACATAGTCAATGGAAATTGTACCAGTTGAAAGTAGTTGTCTAATGGTATTATGTCTTCGACGTATGTGTCTAGACTTACCATTAAAATGATTATGTGCCCTTCCAATTGCTGATTGGCTATCGCAATGTATACAGATTGGTGGCACAGGCTTTGTCCATCTTGGAATATCTTCTACAAATTGGCGTAGCCACTCGGCTTCTTCACCACATTTATCTAACGCTATAAACTCAGATTCCATTGTGGATCTAGCTATAACCGTTTGCTTAGAAGATTTCCATGATATAGCTGCTCCTGCTAATGTAAACACGTATCCGCTCGTAGACCTTGAGTCTTTTATATCGGATATCTAATTAGCATCACTATATCCCTCAATCACAGCTGGATGTCTAGTATAGTGTAATGCATACTCTCGAGTGTGTCTTAAGTACCTTAGTACTCTCACTATACTTCTCCAATGCTCCGCTCCAGGATTGCTTGTATATCTGCTCAGTTTGCTAACTGTGTAAGCAATATCTGGCTTTGTACAACTCATCAAATACATTAAACTTCCAATGATTCTCGAGTATTCAACTTGAGAAACTGGTTCGCCTCTATTCTTTGAGAGATGTTGACTCATGTCGATTGGGGTTCTAGCTATAGCTAAATCATCCTTGCTGAATTTTTCAAGAATTTTATCCACATAATGTGACTGGCTTAAAGCAAGTCCATTTGAAACTCTAGAAATTTTCACGCCAAGAATTACATCAGCTAAACCCATGTCTTTCATGTCAAACTTTGAGTTCAACATATTCTTTGTGGATTTTATCATCTTATCACAACTTCCTATGATAAGCATGTCGTCTACATAAAGACACAAAATGACGTAGTCATTTTCCGTACTTTTAACATAGACACATTTATCACATTCATTTATTGTAAATCCACTTTCCAACATGGCTTGATCAAACTTTTGATGCCACTGTTTTGGTGCTTGTTTCAAGCCATACAAAGACTTTATTAACTTGCACACTTTCTTTTCTTGCCCCGCTGGCGCAGAAAACCCTTCCGGTTGTTCCATGTAAATCTCCTCTTCTAATTCTCCATTTAGAAAGGCTGTTTTAACATCCATTTGATGTACTTCAAGATTCCGCAAAGCAGCTATGGCAAGTATCATCCTTATAGATGTTATTCTCGTAACTGGAGAATACGTGTCAAAGTAATCAATACCTTCCTTTTGCTTGTAACCTTTAATTACAAGTCTTGCCTTATACTTGTCGATTGTTTCGTCCGTCTTCATTTTTCTTTTAAAAATCCACCTATAGCCTAGTGGTTTACTTCCTGGAGGAAGATCCACTAACTCCCAAGTGTGATTTTGTAAAATGGAATCAATCTCACTTTTTATGGCCTCTTTCCACAAAGGTCCTTCCGAAGAGTTCACGGCCTCTTTGTAACTTTGTGGTTCACCTTCAAGCATATAGGTTAAAAAATCCGGGCCAAAAGATTTTTCTACCCTACCTCGTTTGCTCCGTCGAGGTTCCACCTCTTCTTCATCATTTACATCATGATGATTTTCTTCATCTCCTTCTTCTTCTATTGAATCATGTGTTCTTTTAGACGAGCTTGCTCTGTCTCTCTTACATGAAAACACATTTTCAAAGAAAGAAGCATTCCTTGATTCCATTATAGTATTCTTGTGTATATCTTCAATTTCAGATTTATGCACAAGAAATCTATAAGCACTACTATTGTGAGCATACCCGATAAATATGCCATCAATAGTTTTTGGTCCAATTTTCACCTTTTTAGGTGGTGGAATTGCAACCTTCGCAAGACACCCCCACACTCGCAAGTATTGGTAAGATGGCACTCTTCCATGCCACATTTCGTAGGGGATCTTATTTATTTTCTTTTGAGGCATTTTATTTAACACATAGTTGGCCGACAATACGGCTTCACCCCACATGTTATCCGGTAGCCCCGAACTAATTAACATGGCATTCATCATGTCCTTTAGAGTCCGATTTTTCCGTTCCGCAACTCCATTGGATTGTGGTGTATAAGGTGGTGTTGTTTCATGTTTTATTCCATCTTGAGCACAAATACCTTCAAAAGGAAATTCATACTCACCACCACGATCACTTCTTATGACTTTTATTTTCCGGTTAAGTTGATTTTCAACTTCATTTTTATAGAGAACAAATTTTTCTATTGCCTCATCTTTACTTTTGAGAAGATACACATAACGAAATTTTGTACTATCATCCACAAAAGTCATAAAATACTTATTGCCCCCTCGTGACTGTGTTGACTTGAAGTCACATAAATCCATGTGAACCAAATCAAGTGGTTCATTATTTCTTTCAATAGAATGGAACGGGGGTTTTGTGAATTTTGCTTCAACACAAGTTTCACATTTATGTTTGTAGTCTATTTTACATTTTGGTATGTAATTCAAGTTAATTAATCTACGTATAGTATCATAATTAACATGTCCTAATCTACCATGCCACAAATTAGAGGACTCAAGGAAGTAAGCAGAAGAATTATTCATTTCATTGACTTTTGGCTTATTAGCCATTACATTTGCAACCATACCACTTGGCTTATTAGCCATTACATTTGCTTTCACTACCATTCCACTAAGCTTGAAGATACCATCACTCACATAGCCTGTGCCTACAAACATTCCACTCTTAGACAATGTCACCATATCGGATTCAAACACAACACGAAACCCGTGCTTAACCAAAAGAGAACCGGACACTAGATTTTTGCGGATGTCGGGAACATAAAGCACATTACTAAGAGTCACCTCTTTTCCCGAAGTCATTTTTAACACCACATTCCCTTTACCCTTCACCTCGGAGGTAGCCGAATTTCCCATAAACAATGTTTCTCCACTTTCAAAAGCTTCAAAGGTACTAAACATGTCCTTGTTGGAACAAACATGTCGAGTAGCCCCGGTGTCGATCCACCATTGATTTGGGTTTGAACCCACCAAATTCACCTCGGAAATTACCGCCACCAAAGTCATATCGGCAACTTCATTTGTCATAACATCAACCATATTAACTTGCTTCTTAGGCTTTCTACACTTGGAGGACTTGTGGCCCGCAATGCCACAATTATAGCACGTTCCAACAAATTTCTTCTTCGAAATTCCTCCTTTAGCCTTCAAACTAGAACTTTTTCCGGGCACAACTTTAGTTTTCCCTTTATTCTTGGAGCTACTACCACCATGCTCCACCACATTAGCTTTTGCCACTAGAAGGTGATTCAACTTCTTTTCTGCAACCCTATTCTCTTCTTCAATACGGAGACGAATAGCAAGCGCTACCACATCCATAGTCTTTCGCTTATGTTTTAAATAATTCTTAAAATCCTTCCAAGAGGGAGGCAACTTTTCAATGATAGAAGCCACTTGAAAGTTCTCACACATCATCATTCCCTCGGCAAGAATTTCATGAATTATAACTTGCAACTCTTCCACTTGACTCCTAACAGTTTTAGAGTCTACCATCTTGTAGTCGAGGAAACGGCCTACAATAAACTTCTTTGAACCCGCATCATCAACTTTGTACTTATGCTCCAAGGATTCCCATAACTCCTTTGCCGTCTTCTTCACACTAAACACATTGTAAAGTGTATCCGACAACCCATTGAGCACATAGTTTCGGCAAAGAAACTCAGAATGCTTCCAAGCATCAAGAGCGATTACGGCTTGCGGATCAGCCTCGTTTTCAACCAACACATGCGGATCTTCCTTGAGAAACCATGCTAAATTCAAGGTAGTCAAATAGAAGAGCATCTTTTGCTGCCAACATTTGAAATCTTGGCCAACAAATTTCTCCGGCTTCTCACTATGATGAGCCGGAACAGTTGGAACAACCATATTCCTTGAATTGGTTTCCACACGATGCGTATCCTCCGTACGAGGAGTCTCGGAATCCTTTCCCGAACCAGTTGCAGATTTGTTAGCAGTGCTCGAATCATTAGTCATTTCTGAAACAAAACCAGAAGGTATTAGTTACTGTTTTATTTTCAGTTTTCTGTTCTGTTTTTTTTTTCCTGTACTCCTTCGATTGGAATCGAAATTGCTTTAAGATTGTTAGACAAAATTTAAGAAATAACAGGTAATATACGAAAAAAAAACAGATGCAGAATTTAAATAAGCTAAAACAGCAAGCAGAAAATTAAAACCCAATACTGAAATTTGCCCGAGTCGTGTGAAGCACACTCTCCTTAAAGCAATTTCGTCCCCTCACCGAATTGTGCTTGAGGATCAGTCGGACGGTTGCTTCCCAGGATAAAACGGCGCGGACCGGAACGTAAGTGCACAAGGGAACTTCCGGCGAATTGATACTGAGCTTGGTTTTGATCACCACCAATGCAGAATGCATGAGAGCAATGGAAAGAGTGATTTATCAATATGCAGCAAAAGAAAATTGCAAGGGACTGTTGGTGGTGGAACATTTCGTGTGTGTAAACTGGAGGTGTATGTTTGTTAATATAGAATCCAAAGATAACTGAAGGGAGGAGGAATTAACACAGAGTTAATTCGGAATCCTAAGTGTTTCAGTTCACCAAAACTGATGAACTGATGGAGAAACTCAAAGGTCTGGACTGTTTTTGTCCAAAAAAAATAGCAAAAAGTGGGTTCGCGCGAGCAGCCCATTTCGGGTCCGCAGGACGCGCTCGCACATGAGTTCGGTAGCCGGTAGGCAAATCGGGCCCTTGATTTGCACCCCCCCCTGCGTACCTGTGGGCGAGAGAGAGCCTCTATGCCACACATTCATACCACTATGGAAAGCATAGTAGTATATAAACTTACCCACTTTTACATCTTTTTTCAATGTGGGATAACACATTATCCCCATTCCAACCCACTTACTTTGAGCCTTCATATCTTACTCATCCCTTAACCAAATTGGACAAATGAATAATCAATCTTTATGTCCCCATGGAGTAGAACACAAACCCACAAACATTTTGTCATTTCGACAAATAATTCATTTCAGAAAATACTCATTATTTCCTTCAAAACACACTTTTTCCAACAGTAAGTAATTAACATATTACACATAATAGTTAATTAAGTTGATTGGAAGAAAAGTAGATATTAATAAAGATCATGGAAAATTTCCTTGTAAACAATATTATCAGTGAAATTAGAAGAGCAGGAAGGATGTTCTTCTTTACACCCTATGATTTTCAGCCCATCGGGATGTGTAACTCGTGACAAAGCTACGTATAGTTGACTGTGTCAGAAAACAGGCTCGGGAGGAGAAGTTCGACTGTCTGTAGTAGCTCTTCTCTTGTTACTTGTCATTGTGTATGACACAATTACTTTCGAAGTGGAATGGTATGCATGAATCAGATGGTGAGAGACATTATTGGAATTATAACTTTTTGCCCAACATTTTTGTTATAAATAACGGCACCTTCTAAAACGTGATTTTCCCAGTATTGTGACCAACAATCGTGTTCCATTACAAAGTCCAAGTGAAGCGGCAATAATACGAAGCAACATCACAGGCGTACCAACTTTTAAATGCAGTTTGTGATTTGGTAAGCCGGAAACATTTATACTGTTAATGAACTCTGGGATGTGTATGTCACTCAAAAAATCAATATTTTGATCGGAACAGGAAAGAAGATGTGAACTTAAATATGTTTTCCCAAATGATTCATTAAATAAGACCATATATTTGTTCACTGCATTAACAATATCCAAAGTTGGTGCTAAGATGACTCTCTCTTGAAAGTATGAGGGTATCTGTACGTCCATTCAAATATATATATATATATATATATACCAAAGATCAGAGGTCCTATTAAAGCATGCATATTAAGATAATAACAAAAAATAACATAAAAATATAAAAATAAATATCGCATGAATAGTGAATAGTAAATTTGACTTTTTTTCTACAGTAACTTTGACTTTTGAAAATACGTGTACGTAGGCTTTCGTTCAACCTCAGTTTATCCGTCACCCGTAGGTCTGGAAGGTTAGTGGTTTCCACCTTTCGTAACGTTTTTGTTTTGAAAAATAGTAAATTGTAAGCAGTAATAAATACTCGAGGCAGGAGTAGTAAACTTACTTTGTTTATTGCAAATTGTTGAGAGTACAAGATGATGAGTACAAGAGATTTTTAGAGAGAGAAGTGTTTAGAGAGAATTTTAGACTGAAACTGAAATTGAGCCTGTTTTTTACAATGAGCTATCTAAACTTATATACTACTCGATTTTTGTCTTGCAGGTCGGCAGGAGGAATCTTCTTTTGAAAATTGTGACCAGTGGGTCAGGGCGGCTGAATGCTTTGTTGAATTTTGTGGCCAGCTGAATGCTTTGTTGAATTTTGTGGCCAGCTGAATGCTTTGTTGAATTTTGTGGCCAGTGGGCCAGGGCGGCTGATGCTTTCTTCTTTTTGAATTATTTGTTTAGGATGCATCCTTCTTTTTGTGTGGGCCATTGACTGAGATGCCTTCTTCTTCTTTTTTGTGCAGCTTTACAGATCTAATTCTAGATCGTCTGGTTGTGTGTAGAAGTCATCATTGGGTTGAGTTTCCCCTTCATTCATAGAGGATGAACTGCCTTCGTCGCTAAGTTGGACCATTAGTCTTTCCAGATCCGTTGAATTTGTACATTTAGCCATTTGGGACATAATTTGTTGTTTCTTGGCTAAAAACTCTTCATTTTGTTGAGATTGTTTGAGAGGAATTGTTTTGCAAAATTCTGGTTTTGAGAGAAAGTATTTTGTCACTGCTCCAGAATTGCAATGAGAAATTTCAGTTTTGTCCCACCATTTTATTTTGTATTTTCGAATCAAAATTGGTAAAATTGTCTTTTGTACACACTCACACTTTTGTTGTTTCACCACACACTCACACATTTGTTCCTCTCTTAAGTCAAATTCTGTCATAAAAATCCATGGGACTTGGAAGTTGTGACAAAATAAGGCCCAAAGAGGAGTCTGAGAAATTTGTTCTGGGTAAGAAACCTTTGTTGACCATTGTTTGAAGGCTATTTGTACATCTGAAGGGACGATTGAATTGTCTAGTCCGAAAGTTTTCCACCATTGATGAAACCAATAAGGAGTAGGATAGGAAAAATTCGGACAAAAATAAAAGAAATATGAAAGAGAAAAAGATTTGTTTTGTCTGAAAAAGGCCCTTGACCAAGCCAAGATATAATCATAATAATTAAATCTTGCTGAATTGTTTGAATTTATTAAATCTCGAGAATCATTTGGCTTTTGGCCCCAATCTGATAAAGTCAGGAATTTTAAAATTTTGACTTTGCAATAACGAATTTTTGTGTTATCAACATGATCTGTGGAATATTGAAAAGTAGCGGATTTTGTTTGTGTCAGAATTGTTTCATAGTAAAATTGGTTTTTCATAAAATTATCAGGAATATAATTGTGCAGTGATGGTAAAATATATTGTGATAATTGATAAGGATGCCAATTGTCAGTCATTTCATAGATTTCTGGTTCTAGGACACAAATAGAATCGGTATGGGTTTTATAAAAATAATTTGTGGGTGGTGTTTGTTTAGGGTGAGGATTAGGAACAATTTGTCTATTGGGCTGAGAAGTTTGAGGGTTTTCTATTTTGAGGGCAGATTTGTAAGTAACTGTCTTTTGGGAGGATGATGTTTCTTTTGAGATTGGGGGAGAGAATGGTTTCGCATCTGGGGAAAGAGTAGCAAACCTATTTTCTAATTTTGGTTGAATTGGCATTCTGTCAGGGATGAAGTTTGGGAACTTTGTAAGAGGTCTGATTTGTATGATCGATTGTTCTTTCTTGGCCTTTCCTTTGAGCGAGGTTCCTGTAATCATTCTAAACAGGGAGAATTTTAGTATGTAAATTTCAATAGTCTCGTACGAGGCTATTTTAATCTGGCATATGTAGAAAATCCTGAAAATTAGGATAATGATCATGGTAAATACAATTTGTGAGTCTTTTAAAAGTTGAGATTTCGGATTTGATAAGAATTGAAAAAGACGAGGAAGATTTGTTTTCAAAGACTTCTTGTAAATCATGTATATGAAATGTAAGCATTTGAGTTTTGTGAAAAGGGGTTCTTTTGTGAAAGTTTCTGCATTCTCTTAGAAGTATTGGTGATTTTTATAGTAAATAATTTATGTAATTGGAAGTATTTAAATGAATACGATTTCCATTTATAAAAAGGTCCCAAGTTTGTTCCTGTTCTATTTGTGAAATGAGTAAAGTCTCTTTTTCTAATTTTTCTAATTCTTGTAATGATTGTTCAGAAAAGAGTAAGTCTTCTTCATTTAAATTTGCCATTGCCTGCAATAAAGATTGTTTTTATTAATTTTTTATCGAATACAAACATACATAAAAATACATTAGAGAAATTTATTGGAGAATTTTATGTAACTTCCTCATTTTTCTGGAAAGAGCCTTTGCTTGTATGAGCATATTTGTTGCGATCCTTTTCTGATGGTAGAAAACTCCATCGTTTTCTATGTATTCCTCAAGATCACTAATGATGAATCGTACATACATAAAGTGTATTCTTATTTCATAATTTCCATAAGTATGAGGAAAGTCTGTAGATTTAAGATCTCTTAGTTGTTTAGCTAAATGGTTTAAGTAATCAATGTTGCCAAAGCCTCTATTAAGCCATCTATTACGTCTATCATGTGTATTAAAAATTTGGTTATTTATCAGTGGGAAGTCTGCCATGTCCTTGTAGGAATTCTCTAGTTAAGAAATCTGGGATTGAATTGTCTTTGCCTGCAATATGAACGATGTCAAAATCAAATATTGATAAAAGGGCTTGCCATCGGGCAAAAATCTGTTTTGCCGCTAAATTCTTTACATCTTTTTGTAAAACATCTTTTGCAGCTTTGCAATCTACTTTGACTGTAAATTTTTGATTAAGTAGATCATCCTGAAATTTTGTTATGCATAGAACTATAGAAAGAATTTCCTTTTTTATTGTAGAATAATTTGTTTGTGTTGTGTTCCATATTCCCGAATAATATCTTATTATTTGGTCTTTCCCATCTATGGTTTGAGTTAATATTCCACCATATCCTATGTCTGAGGCATCAGTGGCTACTGTCTTAGGGGCATTAGGGTCACATATAGTTAAGCATGGTAATCTTTTCACATGTAATTTGATTTGTTTAACTACATTAGTATGCTCTTTTGTCCACGGTTTTGGATTTGTCTTTAATCTATCAAAGAGTGGTTTACAAATTTGTCTTAATTTAGGAAAGAAATCTGCTATATAATTTAATGATCCTAGGAATCTTTGTAATTGATTTTTATCTTTTATCTCATCTGGGAATCTGTCAGCAAAATCTATAGATTTTTGTATTGGTATTAAAGTATTATTGGTTATTTCATGTCCTAAAAATCTAATCTTTGTTTGATAAAGTTTTATTTTTGTTTTTGATAAAACTAACCCATTTCTTATCATTGTTTTATAAAATATGTTTAAATGTTTGTCGTGTTGTTCAAGAGTTTTACTAAATACTAAAACATCATCTATATAAACAATAATAAAAGTGTATGGATTAAAAATTTCATTCATTATTTTTTGAAATTCGCTTGGTGCATTTTTTAATCCAAAGGGCATAACATTCCATTCGTATTGCCCAAAGGGTACTGTAAAAGCTGTTTTGTATTTATCTTCTTCTGCTATTTGTATCTGCCAAAAGCCTGATTTCATATCAAATTTTGAAAATATAGAAGCATCGTGTAGTCTTTTTAATAAATCTTGTTTATTGGGTATTGGATATCTAATCCATTTTAATGCAGTGTTTAAAGGTTTGTAATTAATAACTAATCTTGGGGCACCTCTTTCAATTTCTGCATTTTTTGATACATAGAATGCTGAGCATGACCAAGGTGATTTACTTTTCCTAATTAATTTTTTATTGAGTAAATCTTTAATTTCTTTTTTACAATATTTTAATAATTCTTGATTCATTTGTATAGGTCTTGCTTTTGTAGGTATTGTTTGTTCATTAAAATCTTTTTCATATGGTAGTGTTATTACATGTTTTTTCCTTTCCCAAAAAGTTGTGGGTAAATCAGAACATAGGTCTTTTTCAAATTTTTCTATTTTTTTAGAGATTATGTCTTTGTTTTGTTGAAGTTGTAATTTTTCTTCAATTTTGATATTTAATAATTCTTCCTTAAGAAATTTCATTTGATTTTGTAAAGTATTTAATTTAGAGATTCCTGTTTTTTGTAAATTATTTACATCACTATTGGATACAGGATATAAAAAATCAAATATAATTTTTTGTCCTAATATTCTTGATTCTACTCCTTTTTGTGAAACTGAAAAGGGATATAGCATTTGTAAAAAGGGGTTTCCTAATATAACTTTTGTGTTTAAATTTTTTACAAGCATAAGACTTGTTTTAAAACAGATACTATTATTGCAAACATGTGCTTCTGGTATTTTGTATTTTACTTCTAATTTTGAGGAATTGGCTGCTGAAAGACTTTGTTTTGTTTTTATAAAATATTTTGTTGGTATTATTCCTTGTTCAACACAATTTAGATCTGCTCCTGAGTCTAACATGGCTAATCCTTTGTATTCAAAATCTTTGATTTTCATATGTATATGTACATACCATTTTTGATATCTGACTCGAGTAAGAGCATATATACTTTCTTCTGTGTCTGTAGAGGAATCTGTATTTGTTTCCGAATAAGATTTTTTAGCAAAAGGGTTTTTAAAATGTTTGTCTAATTCTTTATTAGCTTTAGATGTAGAAGCTTCATCATTGTAGGTTGAATGTATTTGGTTTTTAATTTCTTGTAGTGCTAATTTTGTTTCTATTTCTTTCTGTGATTTTTGTAAATCCAAATTACTTTGTTTTAATAATTTTATTTCTTGTTTTATTTGTCTAATTTCATGTTGTAGGTCTACTGATGAAATTTGTTTCTTTTTGTTTTGGAACATTTGTATAACATCTTCGTATTGAGCGGGCTTAGATGTATCTGGTTTTTCTTCGTTAATTGTTTTGGCTAATTGTTTTAGAAATTTTCTTTTTATAGTTGATTCATCTATTTCTTTGATTTTCTCTAATATCTCATCGTATTGTTCTATTGTATTTAATTTATTATTACACAGACATATTTCTCTATTACAAGATTGGCATTCATCATTATCACTTGTATCAGTTTGATCAGAAGAATTATATTCATCAATATCTGTTGACAATTCAAGATTATCTATGTTTTGTAATATTTCTTCTGTTTCTTTTATTTTTAAATTATGATAGATTTGTTGTATTTGTCTTTTTGCTGGGCAATTTCTAGCAATATGACCAGGTTTTTTACATAAAAAACATTTTATAGTTTTATTATATGGTTTAAAGGATTTTTTGTATTTTGTGTTATTTTTGTTATTGTTGTATCTTTTCTGAAAATGTGGTTTTTTATTTTTATTGTAATAAGCAGGGGGATTGTTTTGATAGTGTTTATTTGTTTTTCTATATTTTCTCCTATATGTACTATTTTTGTAATACGGGCTTCTATGTTGAGTGTAATTTTTCTTTTTGTATGGAGATTTTAGTTTATCAAAACCAAATTGTTCACACCAATGTCCTAATTCTTTTCTTGTTTGAGTAGTTTCCTTTTTTAATTTGTTTTGTAATTTTTGGTCTTGACATAGTCTTAATCCTGTAATATTTACACAGGTAATTAAGTCTCCATAGGTAAGATTATCATAAGATATTTGTCCGTATTTTTGTTCTATTGTATCCTTTACTTTTTCTGAAAATAGGCCTGGTAGTCCAGTAATAAATTTTTCTTTCCAGTGATAATTATTTGGGTCAGCAAGATTAAAAACTATTTTAAGAAAATTCTCTTTATACCATTTAAATTGTTCTAATTTTCTACATTTTAGGTTCTGTAATATTTCAGAATTTCTTTCAGTATATAAATCTATGTCTCCTATAAAGTGAGTTGTGATGTTAAATATTAAGTATATTAATTGTGCAGGAGTCTGATTGCCATTTTCATCTAATACTGGTTGTCCATCTTGGTCTGTTTTAATAGCTTCTAAAATTTGTGTTTTTATTTGTTGTGCTAGTAATTTATCCCACCAAGTTCTTAATTGACCAGTAAATCCTAATATAATGTTTTCAACTGCTTGTCGTTCTGTAATATTTGTAGATTTGTAGATATTTCCTACAATTATCATTTCTTTTGTAATATTTATAATTTCCATTTCACTTAGTCCGTCAATGTTTCATTCGTAAATGTTTTTTGCATTGTATGATTTTGTTGGGTTTTTTAATATTTCTAAGTCGTCAGGGTCTTTATTATAAAAATCATGTCTCATTGTTTGAATTGGAATTGTATTTAAGTTTTCTTCTTCTTCTGATTCTGTAGAGCTATATTCATTAGAAGAGATATCTGAATCTGATGTTTTGTCATTATAGTCTGTTAGCATTCGGATATTTGTACTTGTACTTGTTTCTTCTTTTACTTTTAAATGTGTTTTTATTTTATTCATTAAGTCATTTAGGGGATCATGGAGTGTGGGTTTGACTTCAGGTATGACTATAGTATTCTTAGGAGGGGGAATTTGTTTAGTAAACATAGTGTTTTTATTTCTTCTAGTTGATGGATTAATTTTATATAATTCAGAATATTCTGTAAATCTTTGGGATTTATAATGTTCATTATTTTTTGTCGGTATTGGTGTGGGTCCCATTTCTGGTTCTAATTGTGCTATTTCTTCTTCTATTGTGGTTATTTTTTTATTAGAATTATCAATTTTTTCTTCAACTCTATCTAATTGTTGTCCTACAGTATATAGGTATAAATTTGTCCAATTATTTTGTAAGTGTAAAGATGTTTGTTTTTTATCGTCAGTATCTAATTGATTAGTTTTATCAATGGGATATGCACCATATTGGATATTGTCTTTGCTAAAATAAGTGGCTTCTAAAGGTGGTTTTTCATTTTCGTATACTTCGTGAGTTGGCAAAAGATCTGGTCCTACTTTGTACCATCTTCTTAGTTTTTTCTGTAATGTAGTTATTTTGTATAGGTAATCATCTTTTAAGAAATAAAAAAATGGTATGTGTTCTTCTTGTAATTCACAAAATTCGTAATACTTTTCTTTTATTAATTTTTGTTCATTAGTATCATACATTTGGAAAAATAGTTTTCTATTTTCTTCATTGTGTTTACTTGTAAAATCTTTCCTTAAAATACTTTTATTTAGAATAAAATTGTTTTTTATCATATTTAAAGTGAAGTCACTATCTTCGTAAGATTGAACATTGATTCCTTCGTATGGATGAATATTAATTCCTTCTCTGTTTGCTCCAGTATTATTTGTTTGTTGTGGTATTTCAATATTAGTTTCATTTTCAAAAACAGTTTCATTTTGTGAAGAACTATCTTCATATTTAGTGTTTTGTTGGAATTCATATCTTCCTGATGTAGATTTTCTAGATGGTGTTTGAACATTAAATTTTTTGTTTCGACTTAGTGACTGAGTTCTTTTGAATTTTAGATCTACTGATCCATCTTCATATTGTGTAATTTGTTCTATATCAGTTGTTTGATTTTGTTCTTTTCTCGGGACAGTTTTAGCGGGATATGACCATTTATCGGGTAAAGTTATTTCATTCCATTTAATTGTTTTTGGTATGTTTATATTAGCTTTTGTTTTATCAATTTCCCAAAAAATGGTTTCTCCTACTTTGTTTCTGTTAAAAGCATTAGGACATAGTCCTGTATTCATAACTTTAAAATATAATCTATAAAATATTTCATATACGTGAGATCCCTTTTTCATATGATAATTATGTGTTAAAATATCTAAAGTTAGGATGTCCATTATGTGAGGATCTGTTAAAGAGATTGTAAAAATATGAAATATTTTATAGATTATATTTTAAAGTTATGAATACAGGACTATGTCCTAATGCTTTTAACAGAAACAAAGTAGGAGAAACCATTTTTTGAATGTATGACAAAATCAACATTTACAAATGTGTGTGTACAAAATCAACAAATGTGTGATGACTACGAGTTATGTACAAACAAATACAAAAGTGTGTGCACAAAAGTGTTTGTATAAACGTATGATAAACACGTGTGTGTACAAATGAACAAATGTGTTTGCTTGAATGTATGACAAAAAACGTGTGTGTACAAATGTGTTTGCTTGAATGTATAAAAAAAAAAAAAAAAAAAAAAAAAATTACAAGCAGACGATCTACAAGCAGCAATCAACAAGCGACAGATGATCTCAAGATCTCATCTATAGCAAAAGTTCAAAGGTTCATTAATCTCAAAGGTTCATTCATCAATTTTCAACAAAGGAGATGCCCACTACGTCAATTCACAAAAAGCAAATCAATTTTCAACAAAGGAGATATCATCAATTTTCAACAAAAGAGATATCATCAATTTTCAACAAAAGAGATATCATCAATTTTCAACAAAGGAGATGCCCATTACGTCCGCAACATTCACACCATCATGTCAAAGCAAAGATTGTTCAAAGCTCTTTCAACAAAGGAGACACCACCAAGTTCAAATCAGCAAAAAGCAAAAAGAAGATTCTCTTCAAAAATTTCAACAAAGCAAAAGCCGCCATGGCCCCCACAAAGTTTACAAAGTTCAAAAGTAAGATGCCCACTATCCACAAATTCCAAAAGGAGATGACATCCACTACCAATTCCACTATCAAAAGCAGATGCCACCATGCTCCACTTCCACAAAATTCGAAAAAGAAGATGCTCTCTGTCTGCAACAAAATTCAACAAAGAAGAAGCCGCCCTGGCCCACACCAAAAGAAGATGCTCTCTGCAACAACAAAAGCAAGATTAGAAGTTAGTTTTGATTCCTATATTCAACAAAGGAGAATCCGCCCTAGCCCACAACAAAAGAAGATGCCCTTCCACTCACTAAAAGCAGATTCCCCTCAACAAATTCAACAAAATGAGAAGCCGTCGTGGGCCACATCAAAAAGAAGATGCCCCCTGTCTACACAAAACAACAACAAAAGAAAATTAGTAATTAGAATTCTTTCCTATATAAGGATAGGATATATCATTGTACAAATGGGCATAAAATTAGGCGAAAACAAATAGGCTAAAAATTAGGCTCAATTTCAGTTTCAGTCTAAAATTCTCTCTAAACACTTCTCTCTCTAAAAATCTCTTGTACTCATCATCTTGTACTCTCAACAATTTGCAATAAACAAAGTAAGTTTACTACTCCTGCCTCGAGTATTTATTACTGCTTACAATTTACTATTTTTCAAAACAAAAACGTTACGAAAGGTGGAAACCACTAACCTTCCAGACCTACGGGTGACGGATAAACTGAGGTTGAACGAAAGCCTACGTATACGTATTTTCAAAAGTCAAAGTTACTGTAGAAAAAAAGTCAAATTTACTATTCACTATTCATGCGATATTTATTTTTATATTTTTATGTTATTTTTTGTTATTATCTTAATATGCATGCTTTAATCGGACCTCTGATATATATATATATATATATATATATATATATATATATATATATATATATATATATATTAAAGTTGGCCAAAAGAGTTATGGTATTGACATGTGGACAAACAAAGGAGAAAGCTTGCATTTGGAGAAGTCACATCAACAATATACTAATAAATAAGTGACTTTTCATTTTCTTTTCATTAGCTAATATTATTAGCTAATAATAATAGTTACTATAAAGGGTAACTATAATAGTTAACTATTACTATTATTAGTAATAGTTAACCATTATAGTTAACTATTACTCTTATTAGTAATAGTTATTATTATACTCCCTTTGTCCCTAAATGAGTGTCCATTTTCAAGAAATCTTTGTCCCTAAATGAGTGTCTTTTTTTAACATAACTTTCTCCCTGAACATTTTTTTTCGAAATTTTTTTCACCGGTTTCTTTATACGTGCAAAACTAAAGGTTTGGAAAGGAGATTGCAAGATTATATATGAATCGTTGCTACCAAATTGTTCAAAAAGTTGAGATTTTCAGTGTCTCTTAAAATGAAATTTGGACACTCATTTAGGGACAGAGGTAGTAGTTAACTATTACTATTATTAGTAATAGCTATTATAATAGTTACCTTATGTAGTAACTAATAGTGTTAGCTAATGGTATTAAGCAAATAACAGTTAACTATTAATAGTAACTATTACTATTATTAGTAATAGTTAACTATAATAGTTAACCATTATAGTTAACTATTACTCTTATTAGTAATAGTTAACTATTAATAGTTAACTATTACTCATCTTTCAACTGTAATACTAACTATAAATACGTGTAACACTAACAATAACTAAATGTAATTATCGTTATACTGAAATGTAATAGTGTTTTTCCAGAATATTTTTTATTTTTGAGTATTTTGATTATTTTTTTTTTGAAAGAAAGTAACATTTGCAAAAATAACAACTTATATATATGAATGTAATTATTTGTACAAGTAAATGTAACATTTTAGTAGATGAAATTGTAACAGATTTCTATACATAATGTAATACTTTTACATGTATCATGATAAGTTGAACTCATCGTAACTTATTATTTGAAAACATATAGATATACTATTATACAAGTAAACGTAACTGTTTTACAATGTTATTATACAAGTAAAGTGTAACATTCGTTTATAAAATTGTTACTTTCTTATTTTTACAGTGTTACTAACACGAGTGTTTTTAGTTCTAAAATGTAAATGGTTGAATTATTACTTTTCTATACATATGTGTTACAATTATGTATAAACACTGTTACATATAAGTAACACGTTCGTTACATTTTAGTTGTAGTAAGTATTACTTTTGGCAAGCGAAGAAAACATAAAAAAAAAAAAACAAAAAAACATTGTTACTTTTTTGTATATATGTATTACTTTTATGTATACATACTGTTACATATAAGTAACACGTTTGTTACATTTAGTTATAGTAACTATTACTTTTGGCAAACTGAAAAGAAAAAAAAATTAAAAATATAAAATATATATATATAAACTAAAATAAAGCAAAAAATTTTTTATTTTTTTTTTTGCCCTTAGGTCATGGATCCGAGTCATGGGTCAAAGATGACCCGTCTCTACCATGAGACGGGTCATGGTGTTCTCATCCAAGTTTTTGTCAACGTTTTAATTCATATACTATATATTTATATTATAAAAATTATTATATAACTTTATTAAATAAAAACAAAAAAATAATAAATAAGCTTCCCGTGCAAAATACGGGTTACCTACTAGTAATCAGAATAGATACTTTCGACTATACCTTTAATTGGCTCATCAAATTCCTTTTATCTCAAATTGCATCTACATATAAACAATCAAAAACAGGCAAGTCAATTCAAATACTACCAATTAGCCTATTTAAAACAAAGTATTGGCACTAAATCTTGACCAGAAACAGTCACCTTCAAATTTAACTTAGAAAGATTATTCATGATACATTCAATCTGGATAATCTTCCTTTCTCATAAACACAAATTTAACATGATGAAAGAAGAAAAATACGTGCGAAAATCAAGAACATCGTCAGTGAGTGCTACAAAAAACCTGATCTGAAAATTCCTTTACTAATGTAGAACTTCCGAGTTGTTATAAGCCCCGACTTTGAGATGAAGCTTCAAGTCAAGCAGTGAAATCAAGATAAACGACGGATGCTGTCCATCAAGACATCAGTTTGTTCCGGCTTACCGACAGAAACACGGACATATCCTTTTAGTTCTTTGTTACTGTAGTGACGAATCATAACCCCCATCTTTGAAAGGTCCTCCTGTAGAGAAACAAATCATTTGATTCAGTAAACTGGAAAAGGAGTGACTTTTATATTAAGCTTCAAATCATATTCATACCCAACAAAGTAGTTTACAATGAGCAATTAAACCATTATCCTCAAAAGGTTCATTGACCATCCAAGTATGATAACTATTCATAAGTTAATCAAGATGGGAAATTGATTAACTGACAAGTTACGTCAGAAAGATGAGTAGTCCTTACCTTCAGCTTCTTAGCATCCCTTCCAGAGGTAACCTCGCAAAGAATGAAATTTGAGTGGCTTGGATACGGATTGAGAAATGGGACTTCTTTTAACAGCTTGTAGAGTCTCTCCCGTTCTTCCACCAAAGCCACTTTGACTTTCTGGTTATAGTATTTACACTAATAATATCAGCAGTGATCATATAAAAGAACAATGCTAGTAATCTAGAACATAATTTAGATTAAGTAACATGGTTAAGTTGATACTATAGTCGGCAGGTCACAAAGAAATAATTAGTCAAGAAGTACCTCCAAATAAACTGGATTCTTTAGTGCTGCACATGCAGAAATTTCGGCTGCAACAGACACATTATAAGGTTGCTTTGCCCTCCACAGGAACTCAATAATGCTCAAAGGAAATGCTCCGTACCCCACCCTTAGGCCAGCCAACCCTGATTTGATATATATACACTTATTATTACACAAAAAGAAAAGAAAAAAGACTGCAAGCTAAAATCCAGGGATGAAATTATTAACTTTATTCAGAGAAAACAATTTTCTCGGGGGAGGGGGGGGGTTTCCTTTTCTCATATTTAAACTAAAGTTTCAAAGACACCCCTAACAACTGTAACACGTGCATGAAAGAAGAAGAAAACATAATGGCAACTAGGTGCTATAAGGGATCCCACTATGCTTGGTGTCCAGGGAAGGGTCGGGTCTACATATTCTTAACAAATGCAGCTTAATGGGAGGTAAAAGATCAACAGTGTATTGGCATACTTTATACTATTTGACTTTCCATTTTCATTTTCTTCTTCTCTCATAACCAACTTTTAGCATTGTAAAGGAAAGGGAAGACTGCAAGCATACCAGCCCTTTTACTAAATGTCCGAAGAACAATTAGATTCTCGTGCTTCTTTACCCATCCCATCTTTGATTCAATTCCCGAAAATTCAATGTAGGCTTCATCCAATACCACAAGGATAGGCAGATCAAGGATCTTCAAAAGATCTTCATCATTGATTACACTGTGAGAGTAGATAACAATAAAATGGTTACTATTCAAACTCTAAAGAACAGGTATCCCACGGACACAAAGTTTATGGCTCTTCACCAAATAGGTATATACAATACAAATTAGCTCATTTATGGGATATATGAACCAACAAACAAAAGTGCAACCAGCATGGGGGAAAACATATACCAGTTAGCTCATTTACGGGATACTAAGCACAGCTTTATTAATATTGTATTCTTATTTCAGTCCATTTGTATTCTTGGAAATTTAGAACATGGCGACCAAGTATTACTTTGCCTATATCAAGGCCCCTTAGGTAATAGATTATTTTCTCTTGGATGATTAAATATGGGAGAACTCCGTTTTTGTCCATCGTACTTTGGGTCATGTTTCACTTTTACCATCAAACTTTATTTTTTTCATTTTTACCATCGTACTACAAACAATGGTGTCATTTTATACCAAATTTGGGTGTAAAATGACACCATTGTTTGTAGTACAATGGTAAAATTGAAACAAATTTGGGTATAAAATATCGAATTTGGTATAAAATGACACCTTTGTATGTAGTACGATGGTAAAAATGAAAAAAATAAAGTTTGATGGTAAAAGTGAAACACGCCCTAAAGTACAATGGACCAAAACGGAGTTTTCCCATTAAATATTATATTGACTTTGATTTTGATTTTGATTTTGATTTTTCCTTTACCATCAACGTGGCTTGGTTTCTCTTTCAATCCCAAAGGTAGTTGGTTTCTTCTTTTCCTGGCAACCTTAACTCTAATTTTCAAGCATTCCAGTATCATATAGATTTGAAGACAAGCAGCGTCACAGTATAATGCTTACAACATTTTCATTTTCTATTGCATTCATCCCATCTTCGAGTCCTTCTTCTAAAGTTTGAAAAGTTATAGTGCTCAAAGGACGGCGACATTCCTGATGCTGGCTAACATCTACAAGAAGAGGCACTTTCTAAGGTCCGACAGTTCGGGCCTCTAGATTTTTGGCAATAAAATACCGTACCAACGTGCATAACACTTTTAAGTTTTAATCATTAATTTTTATGATTCCAGTTGTTTCTAGCACCATAACATACATGCAAAGTGCCAATACATTAACAGTGTCTGATAGGCAGATGAATCGTGAAGTCAATGCAGACCAGAACAGGCGTTTTGTGCATCAGAGTCAACTCTGGACTAGAAATCCAACATTAAACAGTGATGATTTAATATATGTGTGTGTGTGTGTGTGTGTCCGTGTCTGTGTATGTCTTTCTTTCGGGGTGAGGATGTGTTAAAGGGGAAGGTCTCTGTCATGCAGGAGTCGACCAATAAATTGCATGTACGAAGCTAATAAATGAGAGCAGACTTGCAGTAAAGGTATAGCTGAGAGACAAAGAACCAGATTAAATAGCTTCAGTTACCTCCCATCTGGATTGTTTGGAGAAGTAAGAAAAATGCACTTTGGTTTCTGCTGCTCTACAACTTCAACAATCGTTTGCACGTCCAGACTGAAGTCGGACTTCCGTGGTACTGCAAAGTCAAGGTGACATTCTTCAATTGATATTCACATTTGATGATCGCTAACTACGGTATAAAACATACTCCCTCCGTCCCATTTGAATTACGACAAATTTCCATTTTGGGTGTCCCATTTAAAATAGGACAACCCCAAAATAGACATGTTTTATTTAATGGGACCCACATTCACACTCACAAGAATTTTCCACTCATTATTCTATACCCCACTTTCTCTCTCCTACTTCACTTTTCATATTCACAACACCTAATCCACTAACACTTTTTCTTAATCCCCTTGCTTAACTCAAAAATCCTATTTCGAGTGGGACGGAGGGAGTATGCAAGTAGCACACAGTTTGTGAACTGGACAGTGAGAAACAAACCTAAAACACCCTTAGTCAAAATTAGGAGGACAAATCACAGTTCACCTTCGTGTGAATGAAACGATACCGAAAGACAGAAGTGTATCCTTACCCTTGATAACGCTTGCGCCATTAACAGCAGCATCAAATTCATACATAGTAAAGGTCGGAGGGCAGTCGACAATACTGTCACCTGGTTCTAACACGCACCTGCAGTATAAAAACAAGAAGGCAAAAACAAGCGAAAGGAAGAGTTACGAGCTGAAAATGATGGCAGACCGAGGAGAACGGAGATTGAAGACAGTATCTGACTGGGATTTCTGAGAAGTCAGCGTGGTTTAAAATAAGCATAAACATGGAAAACTAACCGCATTATCAAATCAATGAGCTCATCAGCACCGCATCCTACAAGAATATATTTGGATTCAAGACCAGAATCCTCAGCAAGTGCAGCACGCAGCCTACGGCTTTCAGGATCAGGATAAATATATGGGAATTTCATTGAGCCCAGTGCCTCAAAAACCTAAAAGTAAAAAAGGAATGTTAAAAGAATAGCATGTGCAAATTGAAAGTGCTAAATTGCTTAACGGAGACAGAAGAAATCTCCTGGAATTCAAATGGCATCAGCTATGAATCAGAAATCAACCACAACAAGCTTCAGCTAGTGGTTCCTATTACCTACAAAACCCTCCTTTAAATCTACAGGAAAAAGAAAATTGACCAAGAAAGAAAATTTACCTAGAGATCCATGACAAAGTTTGTTGTATCCTAAGGCTGAAGCTACAGTTACTATCCATTTTACAGTCATATTTCGACTCAAAAGTCAAAAGTCACTCCATACACATTATCACTTCCAGGATCAGTTATATTAACAATGGAAACAACTAATGTTCAAGACAAGACTTGCCTCTGGAGGTGGACCATATGGGTTTTCATTTGCATCTAATTTTATGATATCCTCAGGCTTTCGACCAAGACGAGTTGACAAAACCTGCAGTGAAACCCAAAGAAAATGAACCAATAAATACTGACATAAGTTTACTTCATTTATCCTGAACAGTTAAAGCAATCAATCACAACCATACTGAAAAGATTACCTCAAAGGGCAAAATGGGTTGGTAGGGAGACAATTCGCGGAGGTGTGGTCGAATGAAAGAATCCCCAGTCAATTTCTGTTTCTGCTGCTCTCCACTAACAACTTTCACAGAAGCAGCATTAGAAGCAGCCATACAAGAAACTCTTCTGTGATTATTCGTTTCAAACGAACAATAGCTGGGCCTATTTGGGGGAACAGATGAGCTTGAATTCAATGAGCAGCTTTGAATTTTGATCGTGCAGAGAGATGAACCATCAATTGCACCCATTAATCAACTTTTTTCCTGCAAATTTAATTATTTTTCGACGCAAGAATGTTCAAAATCCTTCTCAATTCAATTTGCATTACAGACACTTTGTGAAAAGAAACAAATTTCATGGAAAGGAGTGACAGTAGAAGCGGGACTTACAGTCGCCGGAGGGATGGTGGATTTAGGTCGGGAGTTGCGGTGCAGCCGCCGGTTGAGTCAAAAGATACAGGGGGAGTCTACTGTTTGTCTGACCTCAAAATTTAGGAAAGACGAGCCGTTATGGTAATATTGCAAGCACGTGACAAGATTGTGTGAAATGAATATTTTATTTTATTTTATTTATTCCTAAAACCTCACCACCCTTTCGTTTCGTGAAAAGCTTTATTTAAAAAAAAAAAAAAAATAGAACAAAAAAAAAAAAAAATAGCGGTGGTATTTTTGTGAGTAAGCGAAACTTATTTTAATACGTGTGGTGACAATTTTGTAATTAACTAACATTTTTTTCAAAATGTGTACTGGCATTTTTTTTATGTAACTAGTACTTCTTTTAAAACGCGCGATGACATTTGTTAAGTAACTTAAACTTATTAACACAACACCACTACTACTGGCACTCTTCAACACATGAACGACAATCTTCAACACATTGACTGCACTTTCTAAACAAATGAATTGACACTCAATAACACATGAACAGACACTCTCTAAACACAAGAACTGACACTCAATAACACATGAACCGATATTTTTAAATACTACAACTTGCACTTTTAAACACTATAATTGGCACTTTTAAAAGCTATCATTGACGCTTCTTAGATACATGCACTATGCACTGACACTTAATAACAAATGAATCAACACTCTTAAACACTACAATTGATAATCTTAAACAATGTTATTGATACCCTTATTAAACCCACCTGGCACTCAACAACATTGGCACTCAACTTTCTAACTGGTATTATTCAAACTACAACTAACACTCTTAAACACTACAACTGACACTTTTGTGAAATCTATAAGTATACTCCCTCCGTCCCAACACAAGTAGGACTAGAGGAGTGGACAGAATAATTAAGAGAAAAGTAGTGTATGTGTGGTAAAAAATGAAGAGAGAGAACGAGTGAGATAAATAGTAGTGTTGGTTGAATAAATTGAGTGGTGGAAAATGAAGAGAGAGAATGAGTGGGGTTAAATGGTGGGGTTGGTTGAATATAAATATATTAAAACATTTTCATTTTAGGCAGTCTCAATTGTCATGTGATGGCCTAAAAGGGAAATAAGTCCTACTTGTGCTGAGACGGAGTGAGTATATTAAATGTCAAGGTAGAGTCTTTAGGTGGTGTCATGTGGACAAATTTTTGGTAACTCTTGCTTTTGGTGGTGCCACACTATACATAGCATTTTAATTAGGTGACTTTTCATTTTTCTCTTATTAGCTAATAGTATTAATTAATTGTAATAGTTACTATATTAGTTAACTATTACTATTAATAGTATTAGTTTATTATAATAATTAACTATATAAGATAACTATTACTATTAATAGTATAAGTTAAGTATAATAGTTACTATAAAGGTAACTATTACTATTAATAGTATTAGTTAACTATATAAGATAACTATTACTATTAATAGTATTAGTTAAATGTAAAAGTTATTATATAAGATAACTATTACTATTAATAGTATTAGTTAATTGTAATAGTTAATTATATAACAAAAATATTACTATTAGTAATATTAGTTAAGTGTAATAGTTACTATATAAAATAACTATTATTAACAATAATATTAACTAATTAGAATAGTTACAATATATTGTAACTATTACTATTGTTAGTATTTATTTGAAACATTATTATTATTAGTATTAGTTACTATATATATATAGTAACTATTGCTTTTAGCTTATTATTTATGATAAAAGTTGTTCCCTCCGCCTCAGGGTAAGAGTCATACTTTCTGTTTTGGTACATCCTAGAGTAAGAGTCTCATTCCTAAAATGACAAAAAAAAATCACTATTCATCCTACTCATTCTTTCTCATACTTTACTTTTATGCTCACAACACCAATCAATTTAATATTCACTCCCACTCATTCTCTTTCTCACTTTACTTTTACACTCACAACACTTAAGTCACTTCCACAATTTCTTATTCTCCGTCATTTGAGAGGTAAGACTCTTAATGTGGAACAGATGGAGTACTACTTAGGTAACCATTATCTTTTAATTTACTAATTAAGCTCATAATTACTATAATGTTAACTATAATTAAAACATTATTTTCTCAATCGATCAAGAGTAAAAATTGACATCATTATGGGACAAACGAAGTAAAATTTTAAAAAATTTATAAAGTTATTCTTAACCAATACTATTAACCAGTATTAATATCTATTTTATTCTATAGTAACTAAAACTATTTCTACTATTATTAAACAATCACAAGTAGATATATATATTTTTAAATTTATTTGTATTTATTTGAAATATTTAATAATTATATAATGTAATTATAAATATTCACGCACAAAAGAAAACACCCGTGCGAAGCACGGGTTAATCCCTAGTCCATCTTGATACTTAGTAACACATGAAATGCCTCTTTTTTATGTTGCTTTACTTATAATAATAATAAATGTTTAATTGTTATGGAGTGCCTGCTTTTTATTCGTGTGACTGCTAATGAATATTACTCCTTTTTGTCATTTAATAAGTGAGACAAAAGTTGAATTAGAAGAAATTAAGAAAACTGAAGAAGTAAAATAATACTCCCTCCTTCCCACACCAGTATTGGTCAAACTTACTTGAACTTTGACTAACATTTTATGCTAAATAATTTATCTTCATAAAAATTTTAAAATAGTTATTGATAATGTTTCTATTACTAATTAAGTAACTTTTTTTTTTAATTATGGAGATTAGTACTATAGCATAAAATGTTAGTCAAAGTTCAAGTTTGTTTGACCAAAAATGCCAATTGGTATGGGACAAAGGGATTAATTTTAAATGAGTGTTCTGAGTATAAAAAAAAGATAAGTATGGTAGAAATCTATATATATATTAAAGTTGGCCAAAAGAGTTATGGTATTGATATGTGGACAAACAATGGAGAAAGCTTGCATTTGGAGAAGCCACATCAACAACATACTAATAAATAAGTGACTTTTTATTTTCTTTTCATTAGCTAATACTATTAGCTAATAATAATAGTTACTAAAAAGGGTAACTATAATAGTTAACTATTATAGTAACTATTACTATTATTAGTAATAGTTAACTATAATAGTTAACCATTATAGTTAACTATTACTCTTATTAGTAATAGTTACTATTATAGTTAACTATATTAGTTAATTATTACTATTAATAGTATTAGTTAACAATATTAGTTACAATACAAGTTAAATATTACTATTAATAGTATTAGTTAACTATAATAGTTACTATTATAGTTAACTATATTAGTTAAATATTACTACTAATAGTATTAGTTACTACTATATTAGTTAACTATTACTATTAATAGTATTAGTTAACTATAATAGTTACTATATAGCTAATTATTATTATTAATAGTATTAGTTAACCATAATAGTTACTTTATAAGTTATTTTTACTATTAATAGTATTGGTTAACTATAATAGGCTACATACATTAACTATTATTATTATTAGTATTAGTTGATTATAATAGTTATTATATAAGTTAGATTATTAATTTTTAATATTAATTAATCATAATAGTTACTATATCAATTAACTATTACTATTAATAATATTATTTTATTATAATAATTATATTAATAATTATTATTATATAGACTAATCATTGCTATTAATATATATATTAACTGTTACTATCAATGGTATTAATTAATTATAATAGTTATTATAATAATAGTAATCATATAAATTAATTTTTATTATTAATAGTATTAGTTAAAATGATGATTACTATATCAGTTAACTATAGTTAAAAGACATAGTATTGGTTTCCGTGCAGAGCACGGGTTACCCGCTAGTAGTGTAGTAAAGAACAGTAAGTGAATTGTTATTGTGAAACAAATGAGATCTATTGAATAAAAACGTTTTCAGTCTCGTACGGGAAGAACCAAGAGAGAAATGATTCTCACATATAATGGGATGGGGACGGGGACGGAGTGAGTATATATCTTTTGTTTAAAAACAATAAAGATTCATACTGATCCTAATTTTACAAGCTGATCGCACTCAGTAATTTAATTCATTGTACATTAAATTAAAGATTCGTTCGCCTGTAGAACGCGTTCTACACTAGGGCTAGTGTAGAACGTGTTTCTACTTATACATGCTTATTTTAGACCTGCCTTATTAGTAGTCCCGATTTTTTATTAAAACGGTCAGTATAAAATACACCTTCCCATATATAATGGAATGCATGTGTATACACCCTATTTTGAACATACGGTCATAATTGCACTATTCTCGTGTATCGCCTTTGTGTTTGGATGAAAACTCGTTAGTTTCATCATGTTTTGTTAAGTTTTTGACTAATTTCGTTAGTTTTGGGCTTAACTGGATAACGAAATAGCTGAGAGGGGCACAACAGTGCATCTGTACTAGATGTCTCGCGTGAGACATCTTCTCCAAACTTTGAGTTTGATTTTGTTTCATTTACGGTTTTGATCATTTCCTTGGCAAATACTCTAGCATTCCGGGATTTGACAAAATATTGATCCTAGTTACCTAAACTAACCACTCCACGATCAAGAACTCAATTCTCATTCCAACTATACTTCATTGGCTTGATCACAAAGTCACCGAATACCTATAAATAAAGGGGTCTTCCGACTAGTTTTCCCTAATGTTAAACCGTCATTCTCCTGCGAAAGCTCTATCAAAAAATTTCCATAAACACAACATAAACTTGAAGCTTTTGAATCATCAATGTCATCCATTGGATTTTTTATGTCGCTAGGTAATCTTCTTACGATTTTCATCTACTTCTTTGCTTTTAGAGTAGTGTAATTCTATAAAAATGGTTAGTCTAGAACCTCTTCAATACATGAAGATGGTCTCGAAGCACCAAACCCGGCATTTTCGATAAATAAGTAACTATTTATTGGATCAGTTTGTATTTGTTTGTTTTTTAAAATATGATTATGATGATGATGTTTAATAGGAAGGCCAATCCTAGATTTGGTAGATTTGGTGTTTTTTGACCTTTCAAATTCATAACTTAAAATTTATGAATTTTTGTGGTTCATATTCAATGAGGTAACATGATGGCGGCTCTAAACAACGAATTACGACTCAGTGTTAGGAAGGTAGACGGTGAAAATTGCGCGCGCGCACAGTAAAGTATATAATATATCCCTAAAATACTTTCAAAATGTCAATGGTTAATAAGGTCAATTTGCAAAATATGTAGTGGATTAGTAAAATACGTAGTGGCAATAGCCCTTCACTTGATTTCTTATCTTTGTGAAATATGAGAATGATACATTAATTACTACTAAAAAAGACAAAAACTAATAAGTGCTTATCTTATTCATTAATGAGAGAAGAGATAAATTTAAAGGGTAATTTGAGTTTTTTTTTTGTTTTTTTTTTTGGCAAGTATTTTAAGGACAAATCTATCCAAATTATTATGTGATTAATGTTGTTTGGTTATAAATGATGTAGTAGAACCACTTAAATTACAACCTAACTAACATGAAATATTGAGTAAACTGCCAAAATGACATGTATACTAACCACTTTTTACATATTTCCATGCGTGCTACCGAAACGACTGACCTAACTTGCGTATTATATATAAATAATCAAAATAAACAAAATCGTTAAAATGTTAATGGAAGCAAAGGTGCGTTAGCTTTTTTAACAGATACTACATCAATATTTTTAAATTGCCCTCATAAACTAATAAAACTCTGACTCACTTAATTAAATGCTAAAATAACCTAATTACCCTTATATTACCCGACCACCACCCACAGATGGCCCACTACCATCTGCCACCATAGCCATCCGACTGCTAGTAACTACACCATCTAGCCAAAACTGCCAAAAAAATGACACCGATCACATATTTTCCAACATACTATCAAATCCAAATCAATTTAGTCCAAGAAAACCCGAAATCAGCATAGAACAAAGAAATAAAACCCCCGAAAAAGAAAACAGATTCAAAAAATTCAAAATCCCCATTTTCCTAAATAAACCAACTTGAAGCTAAAGGAGACAGATAATGGCTTCTTCCCCAACGACTAGCGACAAAATCACAGCTCCGTACGGCTCCTAAAACTCTCCCATAACCGCCGACTTGGTCTTCGGCTCCGATAAGCGCTTATAAGGTTTTACCCTCGATTTTTGGTCCTACCCTCTTTGGCTCGAATCTCGCCCTTTCAGGTATGGGTTTGTGCTGCATTACTTCTAATCCAATTCAATTTCTTTTTGTTTCTGATTGATTTACTCTAATTTTTTCTTAACGTTTTTACAAACAACTTCTTTTGAGAGTGAAGAGAGAGAGACATCGAGCGTGAAAGGGGTTATATGTGTGTTGTGCATGTGTGCGTGTGGGAGGGGGAAGTGAGGTTTAGGGTTTTGTTTTTGGGATGGGGGTATTTCTGTCATTTCGATTCAATCATAGATTTCAAGAAGGTTACTGGTCAAAATTAAAACACATTTTTTAAAGGTAAATTGGCCATTTTAGTACTTAATTTAGTGAGTTAGGAGTTTGTTTTGTTATGGGGCAATTCGAAAATATTAATGGTAATATTTGTTAAAAAAGTTAGCACTCGTTTGCTTATATAAATATTTTTAATAATTTTGATTATTTTATATAATACGTACAGGTTAAGTCAGCTGTTTTAATAATAAGCATAATTTTTATATATAAAAAATGGTTAGTACGTACGTCATTGACAAAAACTTCTATGCGACCGTTTCACGTCGTGAGACGGGTCGCCCCACCCATTGCCCAAAACCCGGTTTACCCACGACGCGTCACGTGTCTTTGTTAAAAAAAACCTCAAATAATTTTAAAATGCTATATCTTGAGATTTTGAAGTCGATTTTTTTTTTATAAAAATACCGGTGTGTTCGTTTCGACGAGACGAATAAAACTAGATAGGTCATGATATGGTTTGTTTTTTTTTTTTTTAAATATTTTTTAACATACAAAACAAGTGAGCTGCTCGTCATAATAAAATGTACTGTAACACTTTCTTATGAAGATAGTAACAGTTTGGTCTTAAAAAAGTACTGTAACACTTTTATCGTAAGATGTAACAGCAGTTTTGCAAATAATATAAATAATTTTTGTGATTAGAAAAAATAATAATTGAAGTGTAACACAATGCATATATGATTGTAATATGCTATGTAGATGAATGTAACAGTTTTATAGAGTAAATGTTACTTTTTTTCTTAAAAAAAAAAGAGTAAAAATTCGTGTATATAAGTGGTTTTGTATTTCAATTGAATGTAAAACCCTAGAAAAGTGTTACAATTGAGGGAAAAAAAGGTTACATTCGTTTATTATAAAATGTAACATTAGTTTAGTTGTCAATCTTATGTTATCTTTAATCTATTTTATCAAAATTGTGGTACATTTTTTAGAAAAAAAAAGTATTACATATGAGAAAAAAGTGTTACTTTTGTTGACGAGAAAAAAATGGCCCAAAAAAAAAGGTTGAAAGGTAAAAAAAAAATTAATAAAATAATTGGGTCGGCTTACCGTCTGAGACGCGTGAGACGGTCTCACATGAGAGACCTGCCCAACTTCATTTTAGTAGTTTAATCATGAAATCTATACTACAATAGAAAGCAAGAATAACCGCTTTACAAAGAGTGGCTGTGATTGAATCTCAGAAAATGATCTAACGGCCTAAAATTAATCTAAAATAACCCACTATCCCACTCACCACGGTAGTTATGTAACCTCTCTACTCCAAAAAGAAAAAGAAAGCTTTCACTGATTCGGATTGGTACAGGGATTATCCAAAAAAAGGGACAGATACAAAAACATGATAGAAATGCTAAAAAAAAATGATCCTTAAAGTGATGAGTTTGAGTAACAAAAAAGAGGAAATTGAGTTGAGGTTAGGGATTTTATGTGAGAGGACAAACTTAATTGGGGTTCTTTCTTCCTTTTCATACTGTTGCCGTGCCAGTGGCACAGGTAAAAATACTAGGGGTAGTATTATTTGCAAGGCATGAGTTGTGCAAGACATAAGTTATTTACTATAATAACCTCGTATATATACCTCCAAAATACCCAAATCCATTCATTTTATAACCCTAACTTTCAATTTCAATTCCTAACTTGACTTTTATGCCTAAAATTCGATCATATAATGCTTAATTGTAGTTTAAATTTGATCCTACATTGTTGTAATTGTGTTTGATTGTTTTATTTGGGGTTTATTGTTCGAATTGTGTACGAATTGGTGGTTAAAAAAAATCTGAAACTGTCGGCGTTGATTTCGTGTGGTTTTACACGAGTTGTACTTGTGGGTTTCGTATGTGGCGACCCCGACCCCGCGGGCCGGGAGCTCGCCAGCTGGACGTCGACTTAAGACAATAAAACACCAAAATACTGAAGATAAAAATTCCCTTTGATACCAAAAGATGATAATACACGGTTTTAGAAATCCAAATCTTAACAACATTACCAAACCACTAGTATAAGCTCCATAAGCTTATACCAAAAATACAAAATATTACAACTTCTTAATGACTTCATAGTTTGGTAATACTATCCCAAAGGTTATACATTTAAGTAATGCAAACCGAACAACAACCTGCCCAAAAGTCACGATCACTCTCGACGTCCTTCTCGTGATCAGGGAGTCCTATTACTTTCCTCCTGTGGGGGGTTAAGGAAAAACAAAGATAAAAAGAAAGGGGGTGACATAAATCTCAATAAGCCACTAATGCAACTACATGACATGTTATGATGCAATAAACAATAATAAAATTCACATAGCACGTAGCAATTAGCAGTTAACAGATAGCAGCAGAAATAAACAAGTACCAAATGATATAAGCCAAGGTTTCCCAAACGGATAGAACAATCGCTGCGCAGTTTTAACCAAATCAACCAATCAACCATCTTCATAGTAGCATAAACAGCTGAAGATAACAACCCCGGCACCAGAACCATAACAATGTAACATGTCACAAAGGACAGGGGAAATGACACAGAGTCATACCCAAAACGACTAGCTAGAATACTCACCAAAGGAGCTAGCTCATCCCAACCAAGGCCAATCTGGATGAGGAAAGAAGGACCAATGGGCGATGCTATACTGGACTTGGCTTGTGCCACTATAGCATTATCCATTGCCTGACTCGAACACAAGTAACCAGCTGGACTTTCAAATAAATGCTAAGTAATAAATACTAGCTTAAATAAACAACTAATGATTCCAAAGTAGGGAACCATTCCAAATAAATCACCATAAAGATGAACCACTCCAACATCACATTATAAATTTGTTCCAACATTCTCAAACAATACTTAGTTAAATTCCATAACACATTTGTTCGCAAAGGAACCAATCTCAAGCACTAGAGTGTTCCACGGCATTAACTTAAGTTAACTAGAATGGTACCCCGAGCCTAGACCAAGCTGACTTCGAAAAACAACTAAAAATAAAGACCTTCAGTTCAGCCACCATGGGCGGCCCAAAACCTCCATGGGCGGTCGCCCAAAACCACTGCCAAATCACCAAACCAACTGATGACCTGGGCGGTCGCCCAACCCAATAGTGGGCGGTCGCCCAAAACCCTTGGTTCAACACAATTTCAACTGATGGCCTGGGCGGTCGCCCAACCCACCTATGGGCGGTCGCCCAAAACCCCTGTTCTGCCGGAAATCGGCAAGGATGAACTGGGTTCTTTCATTTTCTTACCAAAACACAACTCAACCAAAAATAAAACCTTCTAACTAGTATACCAATGTACCAAAACAACTTATAAGTCTAAAATGACTCATATAACATCATCTAGACTACCCAATTCAAGAGATGATTCAAACATCAAAATTTCACAAAAATGGATAAAATGTAAATCAATTCCAAATCAACCCAAGAAGCGATATATAACAACTAGAGCATCAAATGAGCTAAGGATGAACATTTTTTTGCATAAATGGGGGAAAAGTAACTTACTTGGAATTTATCAAAGACGACGGAATTCGAATTCTCTTAGCTCTACACGATCCTAGCGACGATCTAAACATTTTTCATAAAATGAGCAATAAGAAACAATGAGAGGAAGATGATCAAAATGAAGGAAATGAAAGGGAGAATTTCTTACCTTCTTAACAATGGAAGAGAGAGAGATTGAGTGTGTGTGTGTGTGCAGGGAAGTGAGGGAGGAGGTGAGGGAGAGAGAGGGAGTAGTTGATGATTATTTTAAAATCTTACACTTAGGCCCCCTCTAGCCCTACTAACACATAAACCCATATCCCCCACTAACAACTAAGACCCAATAACTCTACACTAGCACAAATGATCAATTAAAATGTTAGGCATAAAAATGTTATGAGATATAGAAGCACACATAAATATTTAAATAGATAAATAAATAAGCAAATAAATAAATAAATAAATATTTACTACTAAGAAAATAGAGACGGGTTTTCGGGTCGTGACATCGTATGCCTTTACACAAGATAGTTCCATGTAACTCGTATGAACTTTACACGAGATGGTTTTCAACATTTCGTGTATAGGCATACGAAATGGTTCTCAACATTTCGTGTGTAAGCACACGAAATGTAAACTGTTACTGAAAAAAAAATAAAAAATTGTAGATTGATGATTTATTGCAGCTGCACATGTCAGATAATGATTACCCAATACCATCACCAACGATATATTTGGAGAATGAACGTGAACCAAGCGCAAGTAACCTGGTCATGCCATACAGAGCTCGGATAGACACATTCAATCGACTCTCAAATGCGGCGAACGCAGCAAGAATTGCAAGAAATAAGCCATAGTATGTGTGTATTATGTATTGGTTTTTGAATTATCCAGTTTGTATGAAATTTGTTTGTTTGGATGTATGAATTATGCAGCAGCCTTGTTAAAAACTGTTTATTTCGTGTCAAATTAGGCGAAATGCATCGTGTTATTTCGTGTAAGAGTTGGTGAAATGCATGTGTTATGTTTCGTGTAAACTTGGGTGAAACTCAACGCATTATTTCGTGTAAAATTAGGCGAAACTAACAACTTCTACCTTTGCCATATTTCGTGTAAAAGTGTGCGAAATAAACCCATTATTTCGTCCACGTTTACACGAAACGTGGGTATCCAGGTAAGGGTATTTTAGGTATTCTTGTGCCTTATACACAAGGGGCTTGGACTCTAGGGCCCCTAAGCCCAGATTCAAACCCAAATAAGGAAAATCCAGATGAAAAATTCCTCATACACCCCTCACTAGCAAAAAGATGCAATAAGACTAAAATGCCCTCATATCTCCTCCCACCCCTCACCAGCAAAAAGATGCAAGAAGACTAAAATGCCCTCATATCTCATCCCATTCTTACTTTTTTGGTCAAATCCTAGTCAGCTCTTATAACTTACACATAATTATATATAAGAGTCAAAAAAATTATTTTTTTCATTTTTTTAGAAAAAAAAATTATTGTTTTGGTCAAACTCGGTCAAACCGAAGTCAAACTCTTATAACTAACACATAATTAACATATAAGAGTAAAAAAAATACTTTTTTTATTTTTTTAGAAAAAAATATTAATAATATTTGCTCAAACTTGGTCAAACGATAGTCAAACTCTTATAACTAACACATAAGAGTAAAAAAATCAATTTTTCCATTGTTACAAAAAAAAAAATTAACAATTTTTTTGGTCAAAGTTGGTCAAACTGCAGTCAAACTCTTATTACTTACACATAATTATCATATAAGAGTTACAAAAAATACTTTTTTTTTCATTTTTTTACAAAAAAACTATATATTTTTTTGGGTCAAATTTGGTCAAACTCGGTCAAACAGCAGTCAAACTCTTATAACTGACACATAATTAACATATAAGAGTAAAAAATTTTGTTTTTTTCATTTTTTTAGAAAAAAATATTAATAAAATTTGGTCAAACATGGTCAAACTTGGTCAAACAGTAGTCAAACTCTTATAACTAACACATAAGAGTCAAAAATTTCACTTTTTCCATTTTTTACAAAACTAATAATAAATGTTTTGGTCAAACAGCAGTCAAACTCTTATAACTAAGACATAAGTATCATATAAGAGTTACAAAAATTATTTTTTTTCATTTTTTACAAAAAAATAATATTTTTTTTAATCAAATTTGGTCAAACTTGGTCAAACGACAGTCAAACTCTTAAAACTAACACATAAGAATAAAAAAAAAACACTTTTCCATTTTTTACCAAAAAAAGAAAAAATTGGGTCAAACTTGGTCAAACAGCAGTCAAACTCTTATAACTGACTCTTATAAGAGTAAAAAAGTCTTATAAACATTAATAAGACTTTTTGCTCGAACAAAACTGAAAAGTCTCACGAACATGGTATGAACTTGATCATAAGACTAAAGTCTTATTAAACCCATTTTGATACAAATGAACATGTTTTAATGAGATTGAAAAGTCTTATGAACAGTTTCAATAAAACTTTTAGTCTTATGAACACAGGTTTCAAATGAACATGTTTTAATGAGACTGAAAATAGCTCTTATAATACATATTATTAGTCAGCAAAAGTCTTATAAACAGATTCAATAAGACTTTAATCTTATGAACAGCTTAAAATAAGACTTTAGTGTAGAGTCTTATATTAGATCAAAAAATAACGGGGCTTGGACTCTAGGGCCCCTAAGCCCAGATTCAAACCCAAATAAGGAAAATCCAGATGAAAAATTCCTCATACACCCCTCACTAGCAAAAAGATGCAATAAGACTAAAATGCCCTCATATCTCCTCCCACCCCTCACCAGCAAAAAAATGCAAGAAGACTAAAATGCCCTCATATCTCATCCCATCCTTACTTTTTTGGTCAAATCCTAGTCAGCTCTTATAACTTACACATAATTATATATAAGAGTCAAAAAATTGATTTTTTCATTTTTTTTAGAAAAAAAAAATTATTGTTTTGGTCAAACCGAAGTCAAACTCTTACAACTAACACATAATTAACATATAAGAGTAAAAAAAATACTTTTTTTATTTTTTTAGAAAAAAATATTAATAATATTTGGTCAAACGATAGTCAAACCCTTATAACTAACACATAAGAGTAAAAAAAAATCACTTTTTCCATTTTTACCAAAAAAAATAACAAGTTTTTTGGTCAAAGTTGGTCAAACTGCAGTCAAACTCTTATTACTTACACATAATTATCATATAAGAGTTACAAAAAATATTTTTTTTTTCATTTTTTTACAAAAAAAACTATATATATTTTTTGGGTCAAATTTGGTCAAACTCGGTCAAACAGCAGTCAAACTCTTATAACTGACACATAATTAACATATAAGAGTAAAAAAAAATTGTTTTTTTTCATTTTTTTAGAAAAAAATATTAATAATATTTGGTCAAACATATTTGGTAAAACTCGGTCAAATAGCAGTCAAACTCTTATAACTCCTAAAAGAAATTTCGACCCGAAATTTAAGCACACTTACCTAGATTTTCGAATAGCCAAGGATATTTCCGCTCCATTTCCTCCTTAAGCTCCCAAGTTGATTCCTCGATATCGTGATTTCTCCACACAACCCTCACCAAGCTAATGCTCTTATTTCTCAACTCTTGAACTTTAGTATCCATTACTCGGATCGGGTGCTCCACATACGACATGTCGGGTTCAATATGCTCCGGTATCTCTACTAACACATGGGACGGATCATAGATGTATTTACAAAGCATCGAAACATGGAAGACATCATGAATTCTACTTAAAGAAGACGGTAGAACAAGTCGGTAAGCAAGCTTCCCCACTCTTTCTAGAATCTCAAAGGGTCCCAAATACCTCGGTGCGAGCTTCCCTTTTTTACCATACCTTTTTATTCCCACTTTCGGAGAAATCTTCAAAAATACAAAGTCTCCCACATTAAACTCGAGGTCTCATCTTCTAATGTCGGAATAGCTTTTCTGTCTACTTTGGGCAGTCTTCAACCGGTCCCGAATGAGCTTGACCTTCTCTACTGAATCCCGAACCATATCAACACCCCATAGCTTAGCTTCCCCAACTTCATCCCAACAAATGGGAGACCTACACTTTCTTCCATAAAGAGACTCGTAAGGAGCCATTTGAATACTTGACTGATAACTGTTGTTGTAAGCAAACTCGACAAGTGGAAGATGAACATCCCATGAATCTGAAAAGTCCATAGAACAAGCCCGTAACATGTCTTCTAAAATCTGAATTGTTCTCTCGGATTGCCCATCGGTTTGCGGATGGAATGCTGTACTGAATCTCAAATCGATACCCAAAGCCCCTTGTAATGCCTGCCAAAACTGTGATGTAAACTGAGGATCTCTATATGACACAATACTAACCGGTACTCCGTGAAGCCTCAAAATCTCACTCATATACAAACTCGCAAGCTTTTCCATCGAATATCTAATGTCAACCGGTAAAAAGTGAGCGGACTTGGTTAATCGATCGACAATTACCCAAATGGCATCATGTTTTCTCCGAGTACGAGGCAGCCCGGTTACAAAATCCATCGATATGTGCTCCCATTTCCACTCCGGAATCTCCAAGGGCTGAAGTAAACCTGCGGGTCTCTGATGCTCGGCTTTCACTTGTTGGCAGGTCAAACATTTTGATACATACTCCGCTATTTCCCGTTTCATGTTATTCCACCAAAATGTTGTTTCAAATTCTGATACATCTTCGTATTCCTGGGGTGAATGGTGTACTTAGACTTATGACCCTCATCAAGAACTTGACGTTTTATTCCTTCAATATCCGGTACACACAACCGACCTCCATTGGTTAAAACCCCATCAGAACCAAGTGAAAAATCTACATACTTTTTATCTTCAATATGATCCATTATTTTCCTCAACTCCGGGTCATCCTTTTGGGCATCCTTTATTTGTTGATTTAGAGTTGGTAAAATTCAAAGATTCGCAAAAATAGCCCCATGTTTCGATTCACAGGGACTCCAATCCCGAGCATCCTCTAACAGTTTCCATTCCCGAACCATCATTGAAGCAATATAAGATTTCCGACTAATGGCATCCGCAACCACGTTCGCCTTACCCGGATGATAAGAAATCGTGCAATCAAAATCCTTCAAAAGTTCCATCCACCTACGATGTCGGTTGTTCAATTCTTTCTGAGAGAAGAGATACTTCAAACTCTTGTGGTCCGTGAAAATCTCAAACTTCGCTCCATAAAGGTAGTGTTTCCACTTATGTAACGCAAACACAATCGCTGCGAGTTCCATATCATGGGTCGGGTAATTCTGTTCGCACGGAGTTAATTTCCTCGAAGCATAAGCAATAACCTTCCCGTTCTGCTTCTAAACACAACCCAAACCCTCTTTTGAAGCATCACTGTAAATTACTAAATCATCATTTCCATTTAGTAACGCAAGAATAGGGGCTGTGGTTAATCTCTTCCTTAACTCCTCAAAATTGTGTTGGCATTTCTCACTCCACACAAACGGTACATTCTTTCGAGTCAATTGGGTCAACGGAGTAGCAATCCTCGAAAACCCCTCAATAAACCTTCTATAATACCCGGCTAATCCCAAGAAACTCCGAATCTCAGTAACTGTCTCCGGTCTCTTCCAATTAACAATAGCCTCAATTTTTGAAGGATCCACTGAAATTCCCTTACTCGAAACAACGTGTCCCAGAAACGCAACCTCCTCGAGCCAAAAGGGACACTTACTGAATTTAGCAAACAGCTGTTTCTCCCGAAGTACCGATAAGACTATTCGCAAATGTTGTTCATGCTCTTCCCGGAATTTAGAATAAACAAGAATGTCATCGACGAACACCACTACAAACGAGTCGAGATAAGGTTTGAATACCCGATTCATCAAATCCATGAAAACTGCCGGTGCATTAGTCAATCCAAATGGCATGACAAGAAACTCATAGTGGCCATATCGAGTACGAAACGCAGTCTTCGGAATATCTTCGGACCGAATCTTTAGTTGATGATACCCACTTCGCAAATCGAGCTTGGAGAAAACCTTCGAACCTTGCAACTGGTCAAATAGATCATCAATATGCGGCAAAGGATATTTGTTCTTGACAGTCGCTTGATTCAATTTCCTGTAATCTATACACAGCCGTAAAGACCCATCTTTCTTTCGAACAAACAACACCGGAGCTCCCCAAAGTGAAACACTCGGTCGGATAAATCCCCTATCAAGAAGTTCTTGCAACTGTACCTTTAACTCCTTCAACTCGGCTGGAGCCATTCTGTACGGTGCTCTTGAAATAGGAGTTGTGCCGGGTAAGAGGTCTACACAAAACTCTATCTCCCTATCGGGAGGCATCACATACTCCGAGGAGAACACATCAGGAAATTCCCTAACTACGGGCACATCGGATAACTCAGGAGATTCCTTAGTGGTATTGTTGGTCCCTAAAGGGGAAACAAGGGTGTGAAAATCGCTAGAGGGGGGGGGTGAATAGCGTTTTAAAAAATCTTTTCAAACCCTTTTGCAATTCAATGGCAGATGCGCACAACTCTTATTTTGGCTAAGTATAGCGCGCGGTAAGAGTGTGAAATGCACAGCGGAAATTTAAAGCAGCTCTGCGCAGGGTATACTGCGCAGAGATAAAAACGCACGCGCTAAGTATGAGGCTAAAGAGTGGCGCAAAATGGGATTCTAAGGAAAATGAGCAATAACAATTACAACATCTGAGAGTGGCAATCTGAAAGATCAAACAAAGCAGTTCATAAAAAGTTAAGCAGGGAATATGCAATAAGTATAATGAACACGCTATTTGGAGAGGTTCGATCGATGAAAGATCTACATCCTCTACCAAGATGGTTAGTCTTGGATTTCTAATGGAGATCTTATTATATGAGAGAGTATTACAAATTACAACATTTGAGCTCAATACTAACTCAAGATCTATTACTATGAAGAACAAATCCTAGACTAAACCGGTGTATCTCAAGAAGTTAGATCAAAATGATCAAGGCTTCAAGAGGTGTGTGTGTGACAGAAATTCTGGGCTCTATGAATATGAAAGATGAAGAGCACCAAGAATTCTGGTGATATAGGCTTTGTGATATGAGCAGGAGTTTTGAAGGTTTGAAGATCTTGAAGGCTGTTCTAAAGAATCTGGAAAAACTAAGCAGCAGTCTTCAGATCTTCATGGTTTTTCAGTGAAGCATAAAACTCGAGCTCTGAAGCATAGTGGCCAACAAGAGGGGCTTGATCAAAAATGATGATCAAGGGCCGATGAAAAGGGCTAAACCCAAAGGCTGCTTGGAAATGAAGATGAGCAGGCTATTTATAGCTGAGAGCTTGAATATAGCCGTTGGAGCTCTGAGCAAGGACAATGAGCTGGCACAACATGATTGGCGCGCAGCTGTCTTTTATAGCCGTTGGGGCTCTGATCAAAGATGATGACCTGGCACAATATGATTGGTGCGCAGGTATATAGAGCCGTTGGAGACTGAGCATGAAGACCAGTTTCAAAAGCTTCTTCTAGAAGGTTGACAGCTGTCTTCTCTTGAGAAATTTCTTTGAAGCATGTCTCCACCAATGGTTTTGCTGAGTGTGCTTATTTTGTCGTTTGTGCACACCTCATCTTTTTTAATAAGCGTGCATCTTCTAAGCGTTTTCCAAACTTTCTAGAATGAGAGATCAGGAGATGAGGAGCTTGACCAAGGTTGTGTCCGCGCACAAATGCATGCGCATTGCCGGCGCGCATGGATTCAGCGCATGAGCAGCATGCGCACCATGCTTGGTCACAAAGAGATCTCTTGAGTTTAGGAAGTAAGATCTTGAAAATTGAGCAGAGTCAAGGTCTGCGCAAAGATATCTATGCGCAGTGGCGACCTGCGCAGAGAACATTCTGCGTAGCGAAATGAATCCTAGCTTAGGTGATCTTTGATCTTTAAATCTTCAAGTCCTATCATCTAAGCCTATACTATAAAAAGGACTTAGCTAAAGATTGAAGTTCTAAACTTCTTTACATGAGGTCCTAAAGTCCGTAAAAATACTTATAGGTGATGGTATCAATCAATTCTAACAAGTGTAGGAGGGTTAAGTGATAAGCATACCCAACAGGTATCCATTACACTAGCCAAGTACCCCTCACACCCCCGACATATTAACTTCATAGCTTTCACATAAGAGATCACACGTATGCCTCTACCCAAAGAAGTGGCCTCAAAAATAAATTTTGGTACATTGGGCATAGAAAATATAACAACCTTCCTATAGCAATCGACCGAAGCATAATACTTGCTCAACCAGTCCATACCCAAGATCACATCAAAATCATGTAAAGGCAATAAAACCAAATCAGCAGGTAACACATGCTCGCAAATACACACTTCACAAGCATTCAACACCATATCAGTTAAAAAACTCTCCCCCATAGGAGTAGATACATCTAACACATAAGGCAAAGATTCGGCAGGTATATGCAACTGAGATGCAAAATGCCTAGAAACGTAAGAATGCGAAGACCCAGGATCTATAAGTGTGCGTGCCCTCAAATTAGATACTATAAGCGTACCTCCAATAACCGTAGAAGCATCGGTAGCCTGTTGCTGATTGAGAGCAAATACCCTTCCTTGCACCTTCGGTTTCCCGGTTGCATCCCTTTTCTGGCCCTGTGGTGTCCCGGTACCACTCCCCGATGGTTGATTCCTCCCTTTAGTACAATCCTTCTGGAAATGACCAAGTTGCCCACAAGTTATACACCTTCATTGCCTTTTCCAACATCTCTCCTCACTGTGTCCTTCTCTCTGACATAAATTACAAATCCTCTTATTTTGACCTCCCGAATTGTTACCTTGATTTCTGAAGTTTGGTTGCCCCTGGGGCTGCCCTCTGAATTGCAACGACTGATTTTGGCCCCCACGATTAGTACCTCCTTGTGGCTGCGATCTTCCTTGAGTCATTTGTTTCCCAACGCTTGATCCTTCCATTTTCCTCTTATGTTCTATGATATCATGTTCCACACTATAAGCTCGATCCACTGCATCTTGAAAATCAGCAAATTTATGCGCCACCAATTGAGTGCGAATAGTAGTCCTTAGCCCCTTCACAAACCTCGAAATTTTCCTCTCCTCCGTAGCCACTAAGTAGTTACAATACCTTGCTAGTTCTGTGAATTTGGATACATATTGGGCCACTGTCATCATGTTTTGTTCCAAGTTCAAGAATTCGACTTCCTTCCTATCTTGGTCCACCTTCGGGATGAAATGCTCCTTGAACTTCTTCACGAAATTATCCCAGGTATACACCACCTGTGTCTCGTCCCAACTAGCCTTCAGTCCCTTCCACCAATATTCCGCTGCTCCAATCAATTTATAAGTTGCAAACCGAACCTTCTCTTCATCCGTGCTCTCCAACACCTCAAATATTTTCTCCATCGCATCTATCCACCTTTCAACTTTTGTAACATCAGGTTCTCCCTCGTATTCCATAGGTTTCATTTTCAGGAATTGATCCAATCCCGCTCTTGGTGCCACTGGTATTTCTCGACGATTGTTATTGTCATTCATTGTTTTCAAGGCGGCCTCGAACATTCCTTGAAACATCGCAAAAGTTTCTTCTCTAACATTTCTCTGTCCCGCAGGACCACCCTGATCATCTCCATCAGTTCGTACCATTTTGACTGAGTACCTGCATACATCAACCAATGTTACTCACTCCGAACTCAACTACCCACCCAGGTTGCTTAGTCATTCTAGACCATCTATAAACCTAGGCTCTGAGCAACCATTGCTCTGATACCAACTGTCTCGACCCCGACCCGAAGACCTACTTGGTCCCACGCCCGGATCACGAGCGGACGACTTAAACACAACTCAACTTAAACACTTGCGGAAGCTTTAAACTACTTTAAGAAAATACATTAGTCTAGATGTGAAACTAGATCACACCACAATATTTAAAATTACCATTTAGTGATAATTACAACTTTTAGAACACCAAAAACTAAGCTTTAAGTTTTGGGAACACTACCCATAGTAACACATTTACGTAATGTTTACTAACAACAAAACCTACCCAAAATAAACACCAACTTGTCGTCCTCCCTGTGCTCAAAGTGGCCTATTCCCGGTCTCGCCTTGACCTAAGGAAAACAAATTTGAAAGGAATGGGGTGAGATAATCTCAGTAAGCTACTAAATATGCAACTACATTTCATGCTATCATGACATAATATTAATCAATAATAATCACATAGAAAATAATATGAGTGAACGATTCAACTCATCGAACAACACACAAAGCTGAAAGTAAACAAGTTACAAAGGATACTGAGTCAAGGTTTAACCGCAGGAATCATAAATTTCCATTTCTTCAATAACAGCACGAACGGCTGAAGCAGGGGTTCCGGAACCAAACAACTATGAGAACAACGGGGGGAATACGTCACAAAGTCGTAACCCAAAACAAGGCTACAATTCCACAAAGGGAAGAGGCCGACCCAACTATGGCCAAATAGTGGGTAACAAGGACCAATGAGGTATTATAATGAACTTGACTCGGTGTCATTATAATACCTAACATCGCCCAACACAAGACACCAGCTGGACTTTTCTAAACTATTACACAAACAGTACATAATTCTAAAAGAGGGAATCATGCCGAACACCTCGTAAAAATGATAAACTTGTTCATAAGAACTCAACAACATAGTGAAATAAAACATCATTCACAAAGGAGTGCGGATAATGAAATCTCATTAAATCATCACATCAATAAAACATATACCTTAGACACGACCTAAGGTTAACATACTCGACATATAACCAGTCACTACGGGTCCTTGCTCGATGCTATCGGGCTCCCATATCACCCCTCTGGGTTTTCCAACCTTAAACCTATGCTTAAAACACCTTTCCCAAAACAGGGGTAGCGGGCGGTCGCCAAACCCCTCTATGGGCGGGCGCCCACTCTATCAGTTTGCCCAAGGACTAGACGTGTCCATCCGGTTAAAACCGGCGGTTGACGGTTATAACCGCCGGTTATGATTTTCGTTAAATGCTAACCGTAACCTAACCGTCTAACCGTGATGTCCAGTTACGGTTTACCGGTTAATGCGGTTAAACCGGTTACCTTTTTTTTTTTTTTTTTTTTTTTTCAAAACAGTTTTATTAACAGTTTTTTGTTAAAAAAAAATAAAAAATAAAAAAACACTTCATTTTTTTAAAGGGTTTTTTTTTTCAAGTAAAGTTTTTTTTTTCAAGTAAAAAAAAAATTTAAACTGTTTTTTTAAACAGTTTTCTTAACAGATTTTTTTAACAGTTTTATTAACAGATTTTTTTAACTTTTTTTTTTTTAAACAGTTTTTATAAAAAAAAACGGGAGTATATGTATGACCCCCTTTTTTTAAACAGTTTTCTTTTTTTTTTTTTGTTTTTAAGTTAAAAACTTAAAATGTATAAGTGTAAGTATAACTATAATGTATAACACAAATTTTTTAAGTAAAAAAAGGGACGGTACCCTTAAATTTTATTAATTAAAATTAAAATTACAAAGAGGGGGACAACCAATCCTTGCCCTTTTATAATTAAGGGAGGAAAAAATGGAGCCTTATTACCTCAACTAAACTATTACAATGAAATAAAAATAAACCTATTCTAAAAATTAAAATAAAAACTATCTACATTCCGTCCCCTTCCGAACTTCCCGTAGAATCTTCCAAGTCATATTGATATTGTGGATCTACATTTACTAAATCCTCTTCATAAGGCATATCTTGCTCCCTCTTTTCCGCTCTAACCCAATCACCAAGCAAGAGTTGATTTTCCAAATTTTTACAAGTTAGTTGGGAACGTCTTGCATCCAAAACATTTTCTCCCACACTAAATGCCGATTCGACGGCCACGGTTGAAGCGGGAGAAGCTAAGACTTCTTTTGCAATTAAAGAGAGTATGGGATAAGTTTCTTGCCTTTGTGACCACCACCTCAAAATATCAAAAGAAATTGGATTTGAAGTGTTTTGTACAACTTCATGTCTAGTAGAGAAATATGCTTCCAACTCGTACGGAATGCTAGAGGTAGAAGAAGAAGAAGGAGACGTTCTAGGACGTTTTGAAAAATAAATATCATTAACAAAACTATATGGATCGTTATTCACATCATATTGTGTATCAATACCAATATCTTCTTCATTAGGACTTGAGCCATATTGAGAAACATTTCCATGAATTGCACTATACTCATTATAAAGAGTCACCAAATCTTTTTTTGTATTTTCAACAATAATCGCCGGGTTTTCGTGTAATCCGTCCCCATTGGGGTATAAATTTGCATAATAAAACGTTATTATGCGGACTAGATCTTTCAATTTAATACGGGGATCCAACATCTTTGCAAGCAAAAATAGAGACGGAATGTTATCAAAATATTTGACCCACTTTTGCCTCATGGAAGCAATGCTTTCGTTTAAAATGGTGCAATTTTGCAAATTTTTAAAACTTAGAACTATTGCAATACATTGATCAAGTATCAAAACGGAAGTTGGATAATAAACTCCCGACAAAGGCAAAGTAGCGGTATTGAAAATCTTTAATAATTGACATAAATTAGTGCAAGCGTTCTATTGATACGCAAATAAAGGAATTTCATAGCCCATACTAATAAAAAAAATCCATGATATGCTCTTTATACTCAAAACCATCAATTAACATTTTGTAGGTAGAATTCCACCTAGTCGGAACATCCATAGAAAAATATTTTTCGGGAAGACCCTTATTTAGTAAATATTTTATCCATTTTCTTGTAATTTTATTTTTTTTACAATAAAATAAAGAGCCTCTCTAATGGGTTTAACATATTGATCTAAAGCATCCAAACCATCTTTAACACATAAATTTATGATATGACATAAACATCTAATATGAAAATACTTACCCCCAAGTGACGGTTGACAAATGAGCATCAATTCCGGTATACTAGCGGTATTAGCACTAGCATTGTCGAATGAAATAGAAAATATTTTTTGCAAAAGACCATATTTTGCCAAAATGGCGTGCAACTTTCTACAAATATTTTCCGCGGAATGAGGTGGTTCAAAACTATCATATGCAAGTAATCTTTTTTGTAAAGTCCACGAATTATCGATCCAATGGCATGTAACACCCAAATAACTATTTCTTTGCCAAAGATCACTCCAACCATCAGCACAAATTGAAACTCTTTGATCTAATTTTGATAAAACATCAATTAAAAAATGTTTATATTCCAAAACCACTTTTTTAATATCGCGTACGAGAGTCGTACGTGGTACTTTGGAGGGAGGCGGCCGGATTTAAAGAAAGTCTAATAAACCGTTCATAAAATTCATCATCCGCAAAGTTAAAAGCAAGCCCTTTAACACACACAAATTTGCACAATTCTTTCCTATAAACGACATTATTAAACTTAAATAAGACCGAAGACGTACCTTGGGTGTTAGGTTGAGCAAATTGTAATTGAGCTTGATCACTATCAATCCCAAGTTTTTCAGGATGTGTTGATTTCAAGTGATGGTTCAATGTTCCATGCCCATTACCTTTTGCGAACGGGTAAGATTTGGTGCAATAGTTGCAACACGCTCGAAAATGTACAAAGTCGTTGGGGTCAATTTGTACTTTTCGGAAATGGATCGTGAAAGTGTCGGATTTGGATTCTCGTGCTTGACGTTGCCCCCGACCACCTCTTCCCACGCCCCGAGCTCGGCCGGCCCCGGCCCTACCACTTTGAGGAACATTTTCTTCAACATTTTGCTCACTTTCCTCAAAATGTGACTCAATTTCCGGGTTAAGTGAGGAAGAATCAACATGTTCCTTGCCGCTCCTTCGAGATGAGGCCATTTTGTTAACAAACTAACTGAAACTGTTTAGAAACTGACTGAAACTCGCTAAAAAACTGGCTGAAAATGATGAAAAACACAGATTTTGTTAAAAAAAACTGACTGAAACTGTCAAAAAACTGACTGAAACTCTCAAAAACTGACTGGAATTCTGAAAGCTAACTGGAAAACGATTTGAAACTGACTGTAAATGGTTAACAAAGTGACTGGAATTTTCTAAATAAATTAAAAAAGTGATTTCGTTAAAAAACTAACTGGAAAGCGTTAAAAAACTGACTGGAATTATGCAATCTAACTGGAAATATGAGAGAGTGTGAGAGACTTAGGAATTAGTAGAGAGAGAAAGAGTATAGAGAGATGTGGAACTAAAATGGTATGAGGGAGGGGGTGTTTATATGTAAGCAATTTTTGGCTTTTTTTTTTTTTCATTTAAGGCCGAAAGTTAACTGAACTAACGGCTAGTTTGAAAACTAGCCGTTTTTGGACAGAGGTGGTCAGTCAGACATGGGGAAAATGGGGGGGGGGGCGGTGCAAATTTTTGAAAAGTAGCCGTTAGGCGGTTAACCGCCGGTTTTATAAACGGTTTAACCGCCGGTTTGTGTAACGGTTACTAACCGGTTTATAACCGGCGGTTTACCGGTTTTGAGAAAGGCCTAACCGAAACCGGACCGGGGAATTACGGTTGACGGGTGAGCCGGTTGCCGGTTAACCGGTTTCCCGGTTTTGACCGGTTAGAAACCGGCGGTTGGCCGGTTACCGGTTTTTTTTTGTCACGTCTACCAAGGACTTTGCCCAGGTTCATGGGCAGTCGCCCAAGCCTTCCATGGGCGGTCGCCCACTTAAACAGTTCAATCTCCTCCCTTGACAGTAATAATGGGCGGTCGCCCAGACACTCATGGGCGGTTGCCCAAACACACGATCAGACCAAAAATTTCCCAGGATCTGGGTTTACGAATTTCACCCAAAATTAACCAACACCAATCAACCTAGGCTCTCAAACTCACTAGTTTAATTACAAGGTAAACACCACTACACCCTAGATAGCTCAAATCTTCCATGCAATCCACCAATTCAACAACAATAACATTTAATTAACAAGAATCATCACTCAAACATGCATGAACCAAATTTAGATTAGAAGGGGGTTAGTAACTTACTTGATTTGAGCTTAAAGATGAAGATGAAGACCTAAATTCAGCTTTTACATGCTCTTCTACACTTCAATAACACTTGGAAGCCAAAATCCCTTGAATTGCCTAGCTTGAGGATGAACTTGAAGATGAACCTTTCTCTCTCTCTCTCTCTAGAGTTCTAGCAAGGGAAATTAGTGAATCTTGCTTTTACTACACTTACTCTATTCTTACAAAAACACTTTGATGTAGGAAGACTTTGAATGTGAGGTGAAATGAAGGTGAAATTTCAAATTGAAAGAGAAAGCTCTCCCCCTCTCAAGAACTCCTACTAAGTCTAATTTTTGAAGGGAAAAGGGAAAAAAATGACTAAGTTATTTGGGCTGGGATTTTTCCACAATAATCATTCACAAAGAATCACACTCCACCCTTAAGTTTGCCTAAGGACTAATGACCCCCTAAATTTTAAGTTACACTAATGTCCAAAGGTTCTCACTCATACAAATGTTATTCTAATAGAGTTAGACACAATCCTAAATGAACTAACACATAATTCACAATTAAATGATGCAAGAAAAGAAAAGATATCACAACAATTTCTAAAATTTATAACTAAAATAGGGTCCGGATTTGGGGTCGCTACAGTCAAACTCTTATAGCTGACACATAATTAACATATAAGAGTAAAAAAATTTGTTTTTTTCATTTTTTTAGAAAAAAATATTAATAATATTTGGTCAAACATGGTCAAACTCTTATAACTAACACATAAGAGTCAAAAATTTCACTTTTTCCATTTTTTTACAAAACTAATAATAAATGTTTTGGTCAAACAGCAGTCAAACTCTTATAACTAAGACATAATTATCATATAAGAGTTACAAAAATTATTTTTTTTTCATTTTTTACAAAAAAAAATAATTTTTTTAATCAAATTTGGTCAAACTTGGTCAAACGACAGTCAAACTCTTATAACTAACACATAAGAGTAAAAAAAACACTTTTCCATTTTTTACAAAAAAAAAAAGGGTCAAACTTGGTCAAACATCAGTCAAACTCTTATAACTGACTCTTATAAGAGTCAAAAAGTCTTATAAACATTAATAAGACTTTTTGCTCGAACAAAACTGAAAAGTCTCACGAACATGGTATGAACTTGATCATAAGACTAAAGTCTTATTAAACCCATTTTGATACAAATGAACATGTTTTAATGAGATTGAAAAATCTTATGAACAGTTTCAATAAGACTTTTAGTCTTATGAACACAGGTTTCAAATGAACATGTTTTAATGAGACTGAAAATAGCTCTTATAATACATATTATTAGTCAGCAAAAGTCTTTTAAACAGATTCAATAAGACTTTAATCTTATGAACAGCTTAAAGTAAGACTTTAGTGTAGAGTCTTATATTAGATCAAAAAATAACACACATATAAAAACAGTTTCAAAAGTCAAGACTGCTAAGGAGCATACTAAGTTGTGAACTTTTAGCACATCATCAGCAGCTATTAGATCAAAAATAACACACATATAAAAACAAACTAAAGTTCATCCACCACACACACACACACACTGGTTAAAGAAAGAAAAAAAACAAACAAATATAAGCTGCAGAGAGAAAAACCTTATAGAAATTGGTGAATACGAAACCATAATAAACAACATACTTCTTCAACTTTTCTGTAAAAAATCATCTGACTATGCTCGGAACGAAGTCAATTGCATATATGTTCGTTCGTCAAATCTGGATCTTAGACGGTTCCGGAGATCGATGGCTAGGACGTTGAACTCACCCGGAGATCGAAGTCAATTGCTGGAGGATATGGCTCAGATCTGTCGGATTTCATCAAGTTGAAACAAATCTGGGCGCTGGAGAAGAAGATATACACGCGGCAGAAGAAGATCTTACCTGTATCGTGTAGTCGGAGGTTGGGGTGGGAGTGCCGCTAAGCTGGATGGGTGAGGGAGTCGGATAAGGTTTCATGGCCGGAGTGAACTCGCCATTGTTATTGCCGGAGAAGATGGACCCGCCAGAGACAAGAGATGAAGAGGTAGCGCTAAGTTCTTGCCAGTGCAGACGTCGGAGAGTGATAGATAGAGAATTTATTCGCCTGAGAAGATGAAGAGCGTCGGCGTCGGCGTTGGAGAGTCGTGCGTGTGTCGTTTTTTTAGAGAGAGATAGAGTGTGTGTGAGAGAGAGCGGGAGTGTGTGTGTGAGAACTGGTGCGAGCGTGAGGGGAGGGTTTTGTTGGGGGTGGGGGTAGTTTGGGTATTTAGGATTTTTATTTGACTGGATTTGACTGGTCAAAGAAACTTAGGGGTGTCTGGGGAATTTTCATCTCAGATAAACTCCTTATCTGGCATTTAATCTCAGCCTCTCCTTATTGGTAATAAAATCTCAGATCAGGGGCCCTAGAAGAATAGTTCCTATACACAATGGTGCCTTGCAAATAGAATTCGCCATATACTAGTATTCGTACAATTGCAAATTCCCTTAATTCCCTTCGTTACGTTACTATTGCTCATAGTAAGGCCATGTACAATAAGGGGGTTGAGAGGGGGGTTGAGTGGGAGTCAACTAGTTGAGTGTGTCCAATAAGGGGGTTGAGAGGAGGGGGTTGAAGGGGAAGGGTTGAAAGGTTTCAACTAGGTTGAGGGAATTTGTGTGGGGCCCGGAAGAGACACTTGTCGGCTTGGGAGTGGCCAGCACTTGGAGAGTGTAGCTCACCTCCCAAGCCGGCGAGTTGCTACTCCATTTCCGTTTTTTTTTCTTTTTTTTTTTTTTCCTTTTCTTTTCCAGCTTTTTTTTTTCTTTTTTTTTCCGGAGAGGTTTTTATCCAAATTTTTTGAGCTCAATTATTTCATAGTAAATTATTTTTTTTATAAAAAAATAAATTACCAAAATTTATAATTTTTTTCCCTCTATAAATTGATGTAAGTTTCATTTAATTTGGACACCGAAAAAAAAATCCTCTTTTCTCAATATAAAATTTTCAATTATACTTTATTAACATTTATTTAAAACATTTTAACATCTTTTTAAGTGTGAAGTATTTTTTATCCAAATTTACTTAATTGCAATAAAAAAATTAATTAAGTGTGAATTAATTTTTAATTATAAATGATTATTATTATTATTATTATTTTATTAATCCCAATAATATTTATTTCATCATTTGTGGAACGAGCTAAGTTTATTGTAACTTTTCTTATTTTTATTAAAATTAAAATATTCTCGTATTTATATAATTGCTTCGAAAAAAGTTAATTAAGTGTGAATTAAAAAAATTAAAAAAAATTAAAAAAAATCTCGAATTTATAAGTAAAAATATTAATATTTTATTTTTTAATAATAAATTATTATTATTTTTATTATTTTTTTAATTATAAAAATAAATATTGTAAATAAAATAAAAGGTGGTGGGGTATAGAATGATGAGTCGGGAGGAGTTGAATTTTAAACTAAACTAGCTTATTGTGGGAGGGGTAGTTGAGAGTGTAGTTGAATGATTAAGTGGATGGAGAGAGAAGATGAGGTGTCGTGATATTAAGGTAGTTGAATGTTTTTTTGGTAGTTGGCTTATTGGACATGGTCTAATATTGATGCAGAAAAGCTGACATGGCGTACACTGATTAGTCGATAGACGTTCCAAGGACGTGGCTTGGACCCAAGCAGTTATAGCCCGTGAGAAAGCTTACATTAACCATCTCATTTTCTCCCTCCCCTCCAGCGGTAAAACCCTATCCCGCAGGAAAAAATAAAATTAAAACGAAAAATCAAAATTCTCTCTCTCAATCGTACGGCCTCCTGGATCTGTATGCGCTCCGATAAATACTGACAACACAGATTGCAATTTTGTGTTTGATTCCTCTATTTTCTCCCCAGGTATATCAATATCTCCGATTGATTATTTTTATTCAATTCTTGTTAATTTTGATCTTGGATTTTGTTACTAGTTTCAGTTATGTATATGTATGCGAATTGGAGTGAAATTAGCCATTAGGTGCTCGTTTTTGGAGATCTTGAGGGTTTTTTTTATTGAAAATTTTCCATTTTTGTAAAGATTACACGTTTATGTCACGCGAAATTGATTGAGATTGTTAAATGAATTGCATTTCGATCATGAGTCATATTTGGGTTGGAGGATTGGAGAAGGGTATTCTTTGTAATTTGATCTTTTATGCCATTTATGTATCTAGTAGTAAAATTTTGTAACTTTATTAGTCTAACTGAAATTTTGGGTTCAAGGAACAAGAAGGCAAAGGGGAGATATTAGAGTGACTGCTGCTAACGCAACTGGTATTTATTCTATCTACCCTCTACTTTCTCTTACCAACTCGGGTTTATAAAGATAATGTTCTTCCCTGATTTCAATTGGTTTTGGTTATGTCACGACTTCTGATTCGTAGACTTAATCCCACAGATACTCTGCCATGACCAGTTCCTTTTCATTTGTTGTTTTGCTATAATGACCCTTAGATGGTGTAACTGTATAAGCAAACAATGGTCTCTGATTGTACATACAATATTGTTGTTTTGCTACAATATTGTGGAAGTGTTAAGGTGCTCGTCTTTGTAGGTTCTGCGTCATATTGTTGGGCACAGAAGCGTGGGCGGTTGTTTGAGTATTCGTGGAACTAGCTATATTGTGATTTTAGTGAAAATGAAGAATGGCGAGCGTGCAGCAAATATTGCGCTAGCAGGTTTGATTTCTTTGCCCAACTTCTTGACATATCTGCATGGTTTCATCCTCATGATTCTGGCTGTTCACTACTTTTTTTTTTTTGTCAATTCCAAGAAAAAAGAATGATGAAGCCCTTTATGCTGCATATCCAAAATGTAGAGAAATATGCAATAGCATCTAACCGATCCAACTCTACTGCGATTTTTTTTCTCTTTTCTAAAGCTTGGTGTCTGGACCACTGATATTTTTGATCTAGCTTTCGTTCTATGGTTTGACAATCAAAATATCTCCTAGTCTACTTTAACAGGGTGGGTATGCTAAAATATTATTCACTTCCTTTTGTGGCGTGGATGACAATAGTAGAATTGCTCAATGTCGCAAGATACACCTAGATTTGTTTATTTTTCCACTTGTTTCATTTTCCTGGTCAATTGCCTTTATGTTTTTGTTTTACTTGTTTCAGGTTTAACTCTAGCACCACTAGTTGTGAAGGTTGACCCGAATATAAATGTTATATTGACTGCATGCCTCACTGTTTTTGTGGGTTGTTATCGGTCTGTCAAGCCAACCCCTCCCTCAGTAAGTAGAGCAGCTACTTTATTGTGTAACGTTGATTTCCCTTCTTTCTTGACTTGATTTTGCTCTTCATCTTCTTAGTTTGTATTAACCTTTTCTAAATTACTGATTTGCAGGAGACAATGTCTAACGAGCACGCAATGCGCTTCCCCTTGGTTGGGAGTGCAATGTTGTTATCTTTGTTCTTGCTATTTAAGTTTTTATCTAAAGACTTGGTTAATGCCGTCTTGACGTGCTACTTCTTTGTGCTCGGAATCGTCGCTCTTTCGTAAGTTCTTTCCATATGGATCATTTACCATGGTTGTTATGTTAAGCGACTAATTTTCTTATAACCTTGTATATCGTTGAAATAATTGTGCTATATATCAGTTACAGATTCTGCACATGAGTAAGTTAGTGATTAATGCTGTTAGGAGCTGACAGATTATGTTCATGAATTTTTTAAGAGTCATGAATCAGTCAGTCATTAAGTAGTTCATCCATACTTCTACCTATTTGTTTATGAACGGTCTACAAATACAACTGCATTAATTATCCTGTTATAGAGTTCACCCAGTCTAGAATATTCTTATGCATCTATAAATAAGGTAACATGTAGCTGGAATGAATCAGAATTCAGCTTTCAGATTTCAGAATAATTAGTCTTCCGCTTTTTATGTTCTCTCAGTTTAGTTTGTGCTTCATAGTTCATACTACCTCCGTCCCAAATTATCTTCTCGCTTTTCTTGTTGTTAATATGAAGGTACTTTGAGCAATAAATTTAGAATAATTTAGTTATTCTAATGAAAAGTTAAAACTTGTTATTGATTCACCATTATAAATACTATATCAATAACAATTTTTTGATGTTCATTTGGATGATTAAATTAATCTAAAATTATTGCTCAAAGTTCGTTTGTATCCACAAAAAGAAAAGTAGGAAGATCACTTTGGGACAAGGGGAGTATTATTCTTCCTATTTTACTTCCTTTTGGGCGTGCATTTTAGAAGCTCTAGCTGTACCTAGAGAGTGTCTTGTCTCTCAAATTATAGCACTTTGATACTGACTTCTTTGATTGGTTAACTGTAGGGCCACATTGTTACCTGCAATTAGCCGATTTTTGCCAAATAAGTGGAATGACGATGTGATTAACTGGCATATGCCGTACTTTCGCTGTAAGCCTTTTCTTTTCCTTTCAATACTTTGTCCTTCATTCTTTATTCCGTGCGACTTGAATTTCTTATATACTTGATCTTGTATGAATGATTTACATTTATTAATTATTAACTCATAAGCTGAGTTCTATCTTTAGCATATATAATGAATTATGTGGTTGTACAAACTATGTACCACCTCTGTCCCTATATGAATGTCCGCAAAATTTTCAAATTTACTCTTGGCCAAGAGCAAATTCGAAAGATTTTCCAACATTCATTTCAGGACAGAGGGTGTAACTGTTTCAGTGTCTCAGATGCAGAAGGTTCGTAAAGCAACTTTCTTCTTAAGAACCTTCTAATTTCTCTTTTTCATCACAGTATTCAGATACATTATCGCATGCATTGATGTCAGAGAAATTGCCTAGATTTCACGCACGACACTTCCCTTAATTGTTTGACATTTTTACTTCAATGTTCTTTGAATATTTTAACTTTGGATCTTCACACACCCTATCTTTTAGAGAACCCTCAATTTTCTTTGAAGCCTACGGCTTGTGCAACGCTGTTGCATAACATATATAGTTCCTCCTACATTCGAGTTTAATACTCCAAATGATATGCCGTATATGTTTGTATGCTTCTTTACTTGTGGGTTTGACAGACATTGGTTGAAATCAGTTTATTTACTTGTGAAACACTTTCACGGATATTCTACTAGAGAGAAGTTTTTGTGCTTCTGTTCTTTCATTTTCTCTAGATTTTATTTGATTTGTCAATATCTTGCTTCTAATATGCAGAATGACATATTTTATAACACGTTTGTTAAACAGCTGTGGAGGTTGAGTTCACAAGGTCTCAGGTCGTTGCAGCAATCCCTGGAACCTTTTTCTGTGCGTGGTATGCAGCTCAGAAGCATTGGCTGGCGAATAACATTTTAGGTCTAGCATTCTGCATTCAGGTTCATCTGCTTGCTCCCTTATCTCTAAAACCCATTTTCTTCTCACATTTGATTAGAAAAGCTTGCCATTTGGACTTGCCTCTTTTTTGGTGTTTTGAGATCAATGCTTTTATCAAGCAATGATTATAATTTGAGTTTGAAGTTTCATTCAGTGAAATGGTTCTTTTTAATTTTTCAATGGTTTTGATGAGAACGTACGTCTAGCCATTAGCATTTTGCCCAAGGAATCAGCTTGTCCTCACTCCTCATATTGAGGCTTAAATTGCTACAACAAGAAAACATATGTTGCATCTATCTGTGCTACTTTCACTTCCATTAGGAGATAGATTGTAGAAATTCTGCTTACTATCATATCCTTGTTATTTGTTAATGCTTAAATGTTAACCTGTTACATGAGGTCAAACATTGTTCTTCACATGCAGTTAGACCTTTATGAAGAAGTTTATGCTACTTCAGTTGGTTTCTGTGTATAAGATTTGTTTTTTCGTTTTATGTGCCTTTATGTGCATGCACTAGTCCAGTATACAAATATCTTCAAGGATCCTCTTCGGGTGCTAGTCCGTTACAAACATGGTTTTTTGTTATTAATTAATTTTGAACAGAGCATGGTTGTTTTTCATGGATCAGAATAATCATTTTTCTTTTCTATTTCGAACTGTCAGGGAATTGAAATGCTTTCACTTGGCTCATTCAAGACTGGCGCCATTCTTTTGGTAAGGAAGGGATATCTCTAAGATTGTTTTCACCTTGTTTTGTGGATCCTTTCGTTGATCATCATGTTCCATTTTGGTATATCAGCTTATTAAAAAGAATGAAATTACAAAAGAACTCTGGAATTAAATTACTCAATAAGGAGAAGTAACATAGGGAAGTTTGATAACTGGTGTTGGTAACTGCCAGTTCGTACAGACAAGACAGGGAACAACTGTTAAGAATTTTTGTTTTCTAAAAAGCTCGTTGACAGGAGAGTTATGTTGGACAAAAACCGCTGGAACTTTGAGCTTGTTTTCAATATCCCCCCCCCCCCCCCCCCCAACCATCTCTAACTGTTTGAAGATGTGTAAAAATGCAGGCAGGACTTTTTGTCTATGATATTTTCTGGGTCTTCTTTACCCCAGTGATGGTCAGTGTTGCTAAATCTTTCGATGCTCCTATAAAGGTTAGTACTTCATGCCAAGTGAAATATCCACACATTTTTGAATTAATTATGGATTTTGTTGTTAGATATCGTCAATACAAGGTCTTTGCTAATTTGTTTTCTTAACTGAAATGGGTTTTTAATTTTTACTATTCCAGCTTTTATTCCCAACGAGAGATGCAGCGCGCCCATTTTCAATGCTTGGACTAGGAGACATAGTAATTCCAGGTATGACTAGCTCAGTAGCGGCTATTTAACATTTTATCTCTTTAGGAAGGCGAGTCAGCATATTAATGTCCTGAACTGGCTGCCATTTTTTTCTTTCTTTTTTGTATTCTCTTTATGTTCCTTAATATGCTTTATACACATTAATTTGTTTGAAAAAATGGCATAAATTAAGTTTGCGAGAAGGTTTCTTTCTGAAAATATCAGTTTCCACTATACATGACATAAAATTAACCTTTTTTATTTTTCCAAGTTTACCTTGACCAAGACTAGAAGTTTTCACCCTATAACAACAAAAGAAAAAAAAAGAGAAGAAAACTGGAAAACTGGAAGGTGATTTTTCTAAAATAACCTTCCAAGTTAAACCTCTGGGGAAAGGGTAGCGGGGACACTCTGTCAGAATGAATAGAGGGTGCTCATTTCAGGAGGTGGGTATTTTATCTCCTCTTTGACACTAGAGCAAGGAGATTCCATTAACTGATCTAGTATAGGGTGCTATTTGTGTCACATCATTCCTTGATCAACCGAACTGCACATATCATAATTGACATGCTTGATTACGCATTCTAATCTGATCATGCTGTTATTTTTGTTTGGGGGGAAAGGGAGGGGAAGGCTGGAACTCTTGCTTGAACACAAATTTCTTGTCCTTTTCAGGCATTTTTGTGGCTTTGGCTTTGCGATTTGATGTGTCCAGAGCTAAACAGAGCCACTACTTCAAGAGCGCCTTTGTTGGATATGCAGTTGGTGTGATTCTTACGATTGTTATCATGAACTGGTTTCAAGCTGCACAGGTTGGTGATGCATGATTACTTAATGTTTATACTACTATCTCCGTCCCAAAACGAATGTCCTAAATTTTCTAGTTTGCTCTTGATCAATAGCAATTTTTTTTATTTGTATTTGGACATTTTGGGACAAAGGGAGTAGATATTAAGGCGAATGAGACTATTGGACTCTTCAACCTTCTTTGATTCATCTATCATTGAAGATTCCCTATTTTACTGTTTCTGAACCAATCCCTTTTACTAATATATCAATCTAACCTCATTTTTTCTTTCTGAACCATAATTTTCCAAATTAATAATTTTGCTGTATGTATATGTGTAGGACTTGTTAGGATTAGACTTTTTGAGATATTTTTGGGAACATCCCACCTATTATTTGAATGATGGAAATTTGCTAATATTAAATTATTATAGATTGTAATCTTTGTGTCCCGAAATGGTCTTCCCACTTTTTTTGTTGCTAATGCTAAGGTTAATTTAATTATTCTAATAAAAATTTAACACTTGTTACTACTGAACCACTATGAATACTATCAATATCAGTTTTTTAGATATTCATTAGGATAATTGAATTAACCTAAAATTATTACTCAATGTACCTTTGTATCGACGAGAAAGAAAGTAGGAAAGATCATTTGGGGACGGGGGGAGTATTGTTTAGGGAATTTTTGAGCCTGCCACTTTCAGAAATCTACTTTATAAGTAAAGGAACGCATTACTGATTACCCTTGTTCGTATTTTCTAACTGCATTTATAAATGTTAATTCATTTCAATTTGGTTTCTCTTTCAGCCCGCTCTATTATATATTGTACCAGCAGTGATTGGATTTTTGGCTACTCATTGCATATGGAACGGGGATGTCAAACCGGTATGTTTGTTTATAATAATTTCCATGGCTTTACTTCTTAAGGAGTGTTATCTGGCAATTCTTAGGTTGGCAACCTGTTTATTTTGGCTTATTGCTCATACATGGACAATTTTTTCTGCAGTTGTTGGAGTTTGACGAGTCTAAAACTGCTGCATCGGAAGCTGTAGAGGAGGAGAAAACTAGCAAGAAAGAAGAGTAACGAGAAGAGAAGTTTGATAGCGGAAAACAGTTTCACCTTGGTTATAGAATACAGTTGGTTCCGTTAAAGGACACAGAATTTTTGCCTTAGAGCTGAATGTTGGCTAACTTATGCAACTGTGAATGATGTTGTACTAGATTTTGCAATTAACAGTTTAATAATAGACCAGTTTAAAAATAGCCTAGTGTCACTTTCCATTTGTCATATTGTTCCTCCCTGCTACATTCTTTTCAAAGCCTTTTGTTGAATTAGATTGTCAATGGCTTTCAATTTTTCATCAACAATGTTACTAGACCCGTTAAATATTTAGCTGACACTAGCCATGTGGCATAAAGTTTTGAATATCCGTTAAATATTTGACGAAACTGTTATATATTTGACGCATCAATGAATCAATCAAGTATATAGAAACATGGATGAAGACATTTGAAAAATAACAATATGGGTGATCACTTTCGAAAAATAAGGAATGCCTGATGACCAATAAATGGATTTCCATGTCCATGCAAATGCTAGAGTATTACTCCCTCCGTCCTAAAATCATCTTCACGTTTGACTATTCAAACTTTTTAAGGATATAAACACTTACTTCACTAGCCATGTTGTGTCTATGCACATTTAAGCTTACATTGTAGAAATGAGAAGATTTTAAGGATATAAACACTTACTTCACTAGCCATGTTGTGTCTATGCACATTTAAGCTTACATTGTAGAAATGAGAAGATTTTTTTTGGAACAATGAAAAATGTCAAATGAGAAGATCATTTTGGGACGGAGGGAGTATTTAACTTGTCAATGTATAAGTATACACTTCCAACTAACACAATTGGAATACGGATCAAACATTTTTTTTTTGTCCCCGTTTTAAAATATCCAAAATTTTCTTAACTTATTCGTGATCAAAAAGCAAATTTAATTCCCACCCCCAAGATTAGACGGATAGAATACTAAGACTTGCGACTAATGGATCGCATCTCTTGATCGACATGGCCTATTATTTGGTCTTAAACACAACAAATTTATATACTCCCACTGTCCCCATAATTGTCCCCATAATGATAGTCCTCCTATTTTCATGAGTTTTACGAAAGAACTTTGAGTAATAATTAAGGCTACTTTTAATTATTCTAATGAAATTTTTGAAATTGTTTTTGATACACCATTATAAATACTATTAAAATCAATTTTTAGATTCACATTAACATAATTATAAGTAGCATTTGTTCACTCGTAGTAACAACGAAAAAAGGTGGACTATCTTTCTGGGACGGAGGGAGTACTACGGAGTACATCCGTACATTCGAAATACTCCTCCGTCCCACTCGAATTAGGACAAATTTCTATTTTGGGTGTCCCATTCGAATTAGGACAACCCAAAAATGGAAGTGTTTCATTTAATGAGACCCACATTCACACTCACAACAACTTTCCACTCATTATTCTCTACCCCACTTTCTCTCTCTTATTTCACTTTTCATACTCACAACATCTACTCCACTAACACTTTTTCCTTAATCCCCGTGCCTAACCCAAAAATCCTAATTCGGGTGGGACGGGAGTATGATTCTTGGTCTTGATACATAAATTAAAGAATACTAATATTTTTTATAAAAATTGATTTAAAAAGTAGGTGTTGTGAGTATGATGTCTGATGAAGAGAGAATATTACGGAATATGGATCTCCTAATGGGTTTAGGAGATCCAATTGCTTTTAATTATAGATATGATAGCTATTTGGTTAGATTAGAATTGTTCCAAGATTACTTTCTTGTTGCCTACTCTTTAGAATCATTTCCTAAAAAAGATTCTCTTTGATGTACTATAAAACCATCTCAAAATCAATAATATGATCAAGCTTTGAAACCCTAAATAATATTCTTTCTTTTATGCCGTGTCTAGTTTAACAGAGAAAGTGGGTAGAATAGTGAATGAAAAGTTGTTGCGAGTATGACAAGTGTGTTCCATTAATAAAAAATATAATTTTTTTCTTGATGAGATGTCTTCATTCGGGTGAGACACCAAAAATGACAAAACGTTTTATTTTGGGTGGAATAGTGGCGAGTATTACAAAAACACACAGATTAATACTTTGAGGGTGCTTCATGGCCAATAATACGTAATATAGGGGACAAAGTGCAACATACTCCCTCCGTCCCACTTGAAACCTAAGAATGTGTGGTAGAAAATGAAAAGAGATAATGAGTGGGGTTAATAGTAGGTTGGTTGAATGAATTGTGTGGTGGAAAATGAATAGAGAGAATAAGTGGGTGGAGTAGATTGAATATAAAATTATAAAAAAATTATTATTTTGGGGAATTTATGTAAAGTGGACGAACCAAAATAGAAATAATTCTCAAGTGAGATGGGACAGATGGAGGAGTATACAATAACTAACAACGTCACGTTTTAGACAAATTCAAGTGCATTTTTGTATCCACCCGCGTCCGCGAATCCAGAAGCTTCTCTTCCCATCGTAACTATATAACTACCCTCCACCTGTACGGTTAATCGGTTTGTAGAGAAATTGTTAATTCTGCGATATCAAATTACGAGAAAGCGATAAGAGCATAGGGAGGGAGAAGTTCATTTTCACCGATCGATCGAACGATAAAACTTGAGATCATCAATTCGACTTGATTTTGTTTTTCTGCGTGTCAAATCGTTACGGTGAGTTCTTACTTTTCTGGAAACTTCGTATCAATTGGTGTCATCGTCGTGGTTGTTTTAGTTGAAATTGATTGGATAGCTTGTTGATTTTTCACATCAAATTCCGATTTTGTTGATCAGCCGATTTATGTGTGTCTAATTCAATTGCGATTTATTTATTTATTTTTGTATAATTTGATTGAATAAATGGGGTATATGTCTTACTGCATGTATGTGATGAATTTAGTGTTGTTGCGTTGAGAAGTCTGTAATCATCACGTCACAGTTTGTGTTCATGTGCTCCTTGATGTGTTGTAAGATTTCATTCTGGTAAGGTGTGATTATTTTGTCATTTCTTTTATCAGTCTGGAATTAATTGAAGCTGCATAGAGGCGATGTGTGTGTGTGTATTAGATTTTATGATTTAATTTTAGATGATGATCTTGTCAGAACTGAACAGTTGAAGTCAATTTTAGCATTCATCTCATATACTCCCTCCGTCTCAGGTTAGTGTGGACTTCTTTCCTTTTTCGTCCGTCTCAAGTTAGGGTGGACTGCCCCAAAATAGCAAATAATCTTTACTATTCCTCCCACTCATTCTCTCTCCTACTTTACTTTTACTCTCACAACACCAATCAACTTACTATTCCTCCCACTCATTCTCTCTCCTATTTAATTTTTCACTCACAAACACCCTATCCATTATTTATCTTAGGCTCCGTTTGTTTCACGGAAAATGTCCGGAAAACGTTTTCCAGAAAATGTTTTCCGTGGTTTACCAAACACCGGAAAATGGGGAAAACGTTTTCCCCATTTTCCGGTGTTTGGTAAAACCACGGAAAATGAAGTCAACGGAAAACATTTTCCGGTCAATGGAAATTAGGCTTGTTTCCTAAGGAAAACAACTTCCGGATTTCACCTAAGGAAGTTGTTTTCCGGAAAACTCCTAGCACGCCCTCACCCCACCCCCGACGCCCCCCCCCCCCCCCCCCCAATTTTTTTTTTCTCATTATTATTTTTAACTCCCCTGCCCCCTGCCTACCCCACCCCACCCACCCACCCAACCCCTACCCCACCCCCACCCACCCAACACCCTACCCCCCCCCCCAAAAAAAAAAAAAAAAAAATAAAATTTTACTCATTATTATTTTTAACTCCCCTGCCTACCCCACCCCACCCACCCACCCAAACCCCTACCCCCCTCCCCAAAAAAAAAATATTTTTTTTAACTCCCCTGCCCCTGCCTACCCCACCCCACCCACCCAACCCCCTACCCCAACCAACCCCCTACCCCCCCCCCAAAAAAAAAAAAAAAAAAAAATTTTTTTTACTCATTATTTTTTTTAACTCCTCTGCCCCTGCCTACCCCACCCCACCCACCCACCCACCCCACCCAACCCCCTACCCCACCCCCACCCACCCAACCCCCTACCCCCCCCCCCCCAAAAAAAAAAATATTTTTTTTTTTACTCATTATTATTTTTAACTCCCCTGCCCCCTGCCTACCCCACCCCACCCACCCACAAAAAAAAAAAAAAATTACTCATATTATATTTTTTTAAACTCCTCTACCCCCTGCCTACCCAACCCACCCATATTTAAAACTATTTTTTCACAAACTTCTCGAAAAATACCGGAAAATGTTTTTCGGAAAGCATTTTCTTAAGATTTACCAAACAAGAGAAAACATTTTCCGGAAAACGGTTTCCTTTTCCGGAAAACATTTTCCAAGAGAAAACATTTTCCGGAAAACGGTTTCCTTTTCCAGAAAACATTTTCCAGGAAATCATTTTCCGGAAGTCATTTTCCGTGAAACAAACGGAGCCTTACTTTTTCTTAATTTGTGTGCCCAAAATTTTGGTCCACACTAACTAGAGACGGAGGGAGTATATCTTGTTAAGATCAGGCTTCCCTTCTTCCTCCTTCAGTGAAACATCAGCACAACTTTTGCAATCTCATGTTTGGTGATGTCTTTGATTAGTTGTTCAACATTGTACATACTACAGTATGTGCGCTGTATTTTCTTTCTTGCCTAACGGTGTAGATTACTAGATGACTTATTACCACACTAAAATTACAATATCTGAAAGATTATTTGATTGATTCCTAATTTATTCATTTGGTTCTTCCGATTTGCAGATGTCGTACTCCAGAAGGTCAAGGTATGATGTACTCTTGATACTCGTTTAGGATTTAATATTGTGATATCTTGATAATGTAACCGCTCACATGTCACCTTTGATATTAGGTATTCCCCCTCTCCTTCACCATGTAAGCGCCGCCACAGCAGATCTATCTCAAGGTCCAGGTCGATGTCCAGAAGTCGGTGAGTGCAACATTTTGTTCATTTATTTTGGTTTTCTTGGCATCCTGAAACGTGTTTGCCTACTATTACTTTTACTCGTGTTTCTGATTTGGTAAATGGCATGCAGGAGATCTGATTCAGTTGATGTTGAAAATCCTGGAAATAACCTGTATGTGACAGGGCTATCTCCACGAATCTCGAAGAGAGACATTGAGAAACATTTCTCGGCAGAGGGGAAGGTATGCCACAAGCTCTTTGGCTTTAATTTCTAGGCTGGGGGTAGTTCCTTTGACTGTGTTTGTATTAGATGTGATTTGAGTACTGTACAAAGTCGGTTTTAGTGGAGTAACGTTGTTAAGGATAAGGAAAAGGAAACCAATATCAATTCCTAATTTATGTGTATATAGTTACCTTATTAACTTAGGTTTCCTTTGTGCATAGTTTTCCTAATTAGAATAGAATTCTATAGTGTGCTCTTCAAGCAATCTCTTGTATATAATCTCTATTGTGAATACAAATCAAGGGAAGGCTTTTATGCACCAAATTACTTTCTCTCATATCTCTTACATGGTATCGAGCATAAGTTCCTAGGCCTCTTACCCTACACGCCTCCCTTCCTTCAAACTGCTCAAACCCTACCCACTGATCAAGCCGCCTATGGCTTCCTCATCCGAATTTCCCCTTATTCCCAACAACGATGAACCCACCAAACCCCTCATCATGGTATCCCTCACCCACATTCTTAAACTTACATCCACCAATTTTATTGCTTGGAAAACACAACTTGAAGCAACCCTTCTAGGGCTTGATCTTTACCAATACCTTGATGGCACTTTACCCGCACCAGATGAAACTCTTACCATCACCACACCCGTTGTCGCTGCAACTGCTGATACTCCGGCCAAACCGGCCACCACCATCACCACACCAAACCCGACCTACAAATCCTGGTTCAAACAAGACAAACTCCTTCTTGGTGCACTCTCAGGTACTCTTTCACCCTCTCTAGTACCCTTAATCTCTTTGTGTAAAACAACCAACGCAGCTTGGCTTACTCTCAACAAAACCTATGCCAACCCCTCCAAAGGCCATCTTAAACAACTTAAAGATCGCCTTCGCTCCATCACCAAGGGTACTAGAACTATTACCGACTTCATGAATGACATCAAAACTTGTGCCGATCAACTAGCATCTTTAGGCCGCCCTCTAGATCCCGATGACATCATTGATCGCATTCTTGACCAAATTAATGACCCTGCATATGACTGTCATATCCGCAGTTCAGAACAGAGAATCACCCATTACGTTCGATGAGCTACATGAGAAACTCATTAACCGTGAACTCACAATCTCACTCAAAAACCGTGTGGCCCCATCCTTCCCTGCCACGGTTAACCTTGCCGCCAAACCGACCCCATCCAACAACAATCGCCCAACCGCCAACTACACCAATAACCGCAACACTAACCCTCCCAACCGCACCAACAACACCAACATCAATCAGTCCCGCAACACCTATCAAGGACGATGTCAATGGTGCAAAGAATATGGACATTCTCTTAACTACTGTTCCACCTTCAAAAGCCAGTTTCCCAATGCCAACATCCCACCCCCACCACCACCCTCAAACAACCGCAATAATCCACCTTTCCGCCAAACAAACAACCCTGCCCTCTATGCCGCTACCACCTCCTCCTCAACCCCTCACCCTAATTGGTTTCTCGACAGTGGTGCTACTCATCATGCCACCAACAATCTCAATAACCTCTCCTTACACTGCCCGTATGATGGTACTGATGAACTCTTCATTGGTGACGGATCTGGTCTTCCCATCACCAACATAGGTTCTACTTCTCTCCTTACTCATTCCTCCATATTCAAACTTAATCATGTTCTTCATGTTCCTACTTTATCCCGTAACATTATTTCTATATCTAAATCGTGTCAAGATAACAATGCCTCCATCACCTTCTTATCTAATTCCTTTGTTGTGAAGGGCAATCAAACCGGGGCAATCCTTCTCCAAGGTCATCCTAAATATGGCGTCTATGAATGGCATCCATCTCACTCAGCTGTTCATTTTACATCGGTCTCCACCACCTCTCGTTGGCATCACCGCTTGGGTCATCCGTCCGTTTCAATTTTAAGTCATCTTAATAATAGTTTTCAGTTATGAATTTCTTGTTCTAGTGATTTTCATTGCAACTCTTGCGATTGTAATAAAAGTCACAAATTACCTTTTTATAATAATACCATTCGTTCTTTTGGTCCACTTGATGTAATTTATAGTGATGTTTGGACTTCTCCCCTTCTCTCTCATGATGGCTACAAATACTACATTATCTTTGTTGATCACCACTCTAAATACATTTGGTTTTACCCCCTCAAACACAAAAACGATGCTCTCACTGTGTTCACCACCTTCAAACCCATGGTGGAGAAACACTTCAGCCGCCCCATTAAAACCATCTATAGTGATAATGGTGGCGAATATCTCGGACTTCGTCCTCTTCTTGCCTCTCATGGCATACAACACCTTACCTCTCCCCCTCATACACCTGAACACAATGGTTATTCTGAAAGACGTCATAGACATATTGTCGAAACCGGTCTCTCGCTTCTCACTCATGCTTCTATGCCGCTCACTTACTGGACACATGCCCTATCCACGGCTTGCTATCTCATCAATCGCATGCCTACACCCACTCTCAAACTCCAATCTCCCTTCTCTGTTCTTCACAAACAACATCCTAACTATCTTAAACTCCGAAGCTTTGGATGTCTATGCTACCCTTGGCTCCGTCCCTACACCTCACATAAACTTGATCCTCGGTCTGCCCCATGTGTTTTTGTTGGTTACTCTGCCACTCAAAGTGCGTACTATTGCCTTGATCCTATCTCCAACAAAATTTACACCTCCCGTCATGTCAAGTTTGTTGAGGCTGTCTTTCCCTTTGCCACTCGCCTCACTTCCTCCCCTTCCAATCCCACTATCAACGAGTGGTGTCACAACTCGCTTCCGCTCATCTTATCTATTCCACCTCCTCAAACTGCACCTCCTCAAACCGACCCCTCTCAAACCGCCCCCTCTCAAACTGTACCTCCTCAAACCGAACCCTCTCAAACCGCCCATCCTCAAACAGCACCTCCTCAAACCGCACCTCCTCAAACTGCACCCCCTCAAACCGCACCCCCTCAAACCGCACTCCCTCCAACCGCTCCTTCTCAGACCGCACATACTCCAACCGCACCACCAGCTGCCCCGCATGGTCCGGTCACCCGCTCAAAGCACAATATTCACAAACCTATTCAGAAATTAAATCTGCAGGCCTCCCTTCAGTCCACTGAACGTACTACAATCACTCAAGCTCTCAAGAACCCCCTTTGGCGCACTGCCATGCAAACTGAGTTTGATGCCCTTCTCCGCAATCAAACATGGGACCTTGTTCCAGCCGCCTCTACTCACAACCTTGTTGGCTGCAAATGGATTTTCCGTACTAAGTACAATCCTGATGGTACAATTGAGAGACATAAAGCACGCCTTGTTGCTAAAGGGTTCCATCAACGTCCCGGTATTGATTATTCCGAAACATTTAGTCCGGTTGTTAAACCTGCTACTGTCCGCACCATTCTTACCATTGCTACCGTTCGCGGTTGGTCTCTTCGGCAGGTTGATATCAATAATGCATTCCTTCAAGGCACTCTCACTGAGGATGTGTTTATGAGTCAACCACCGGGCTTCATTGATCAATCCAACCCATCTCATGTCTGCAAAATGCGCAAGGCTATCTATGGGCTAAAACAAGCACCGAGGGCATGGTACAACGAGCTTCGCACCTATCTCCTCCACCTCGGCTTCAAGAACTGTGTTTCAGATTCGTCACTCTTTACTCTTCATCAGCAGCAGGGTACTATCTATCTACTAGTCTATATGGATGACATTATTATTACTGGCTCCAATAATGATTTGTTATCCTCATTTATTGCCAAGTTCTCATCCAGGTTTTCTCTCAAGGATCTTGGAGCCCTGTCATACTTTCTTGGCGTAGAAGTTTTGCCACACTCTCACGGTATTCTTCTCAGTCAACAGAAATACATCACAGATTTATTGACTCGCACCCACATGACTGAAGCAAAACCGGTTCCTACACCTATGGCTCCTCAACCCGCCTTGTCGGCTCATCGTGGCACGCCCTTAGCTGACCCATCCGAATATAGGCCAATTGTGGGAAGTCTGCAGTATCTCTCTCTCACGCGTCTTGACATCTCTTTTGCCATTAATCGTCTTTCTCAATTCATGCAACAACCCACAAAGGATCATTGGTTTGCACTTAAACGTGTGCTTCGTTATCTAGTTGGTACTGCTTCTCATGGACTTCTTATTCAGAAAGATTCACCGCTCACACTTCATGCCTTTACCGATGCTGACTGGGCAGGTGATACTGACACGTTTACATCTACTACCGGGTACATTGTGTATTTGGGTAAAAATGCTATTTCTTGGAGCTCTCGCAAACAGCGTACTCTTGCTCGGTCCTCTACAGAAGCTGAATATAGGGCAGTTGCGGCTACTACTGTTGAGATTCTATGGGTTCAGAATCTCCTTCTCGAGCTAGCATGTCCGCAAGCATCAGTGCCGGACATTTTTTGTGATAATTTAGGTGCTACGTATGTTGCTGCGAATCCCCGGTTTCACTCTCGTATGAAACATTTGGGTCTGGACTATCATTTTGTGCGGGAACTGGTTCAGAACAACAAATTAAGAGTTTCCTTTATCTCTAGCAATGATCAACTAGCTGATATTTTGACTAAACCACTTCTCCGGGCACGGTTTCAAACATTAATGATCAAGATTGGACTTACTCAACGGTCGTCCATCTTGCGGGGGCATGTTAAGGATAAGGAAAAGGAAACCAATATCAATTCCTAATTTATGTGTATATAGTTACCTTATTAACTTAGGTTTCCTTTGTGCATAGTTTTCCTAATTAGAATAGAATTCTATAGTGTGCTCTTCAAGCAATCTCTTGTATATAATCTCTATTGTGAATACAAATCAAGGGAAGGCTTTTATGCACCAAATTACTTTCTCTCATATCTCTTACAAACGTATCCCTTTGCATTCGATGGATGCTGCACCTGTTTGAGTTCTGAGACGCATGATAATTGTTGGAACTTGGATTCTTTTTTTGTATGATGGTGTTTCCTGCGCTCGCTAACAAAAAACATACATTATCAGGTTGAAGATGTTCACCTTGTGGTTGACCCACGGACCAGGGAATCCCGTGGTTTTGGATTCATAACAATGTCCACTGTTGAACAGGCTAATCGTTGCATCAAGTACTTGGATGGTTCGGTTCTTGAAGGCCGTGTCATCACGGTGGAGAAGGTATAAAATTCATGCACATCTTTTTTGTTTATTATTTTTCTGTTGTAGCTAATTGAAGTTCGTTATATTAACAGCATTAATTGTTATCTAGTAAATATGAGTTTGAAAGTTGTTTGCCTCTTTTCGCGTGAAGTTTTTCTTGGCAGCAGGTAGCTGTGTGTAGCAGCTCTTCATCAAAGTCCAAATATACAAATCAAATCAAACTCAAGCAAAATTCAGACCATCAACCCAAAGGGTTGTATGCCCTGCATTTCTCTATTTTTCTTGCTATTTTAGCTCATTTGCATCACATCTGTATAACCTGATCATCTTTTCTTTGGATAGTAATCAAAACAATATTGACAGAAACTACCATTTTTTCCCTTCTACTTGTACCTGATATTGCGATCTCATGCTCATTTCAATTTTTGCAGGCACGCAGGCGTAGGGGCAGAACGCCCACTCCAGGAAGATACCTTGGGCTCAAGACTTCCCGTGGTAAGTTGGTTCATGTTTTCGTACTCGCTTGAGTGATCGGAATCTTGTTTGACCATCTCTCTCTAATTTTCCATTTTCATCTTGTCATATAGGGCGCAGTCGCCGTTCTCCAAGCTACTCCCCCTACTCGAGGAGCCGTTCACCGAGTTCTTCTCCTGAAAGAGACAGAAGTAGAAGCAGGTTATACTCCCCTTACTACAGGAGGGATCGCAGATCATACTCCCCATACTACAGTCGAGGACGGTCATACTCGAGATCTGTCTCCCCATACAGCAGATCACCAGTGAGCAGGAGGGACCGATCTTATTCACCTGATGATCGCTACTACAGAAGAAGCCGCTACTATTCTAGGGATTACTCACCTGATGACAGATTGTACAGAAGAAGCAGACGCTATCGATCTGTTTCTAGAAGCATCTCTCCCATTCCGAGGAGGAGAAGAAGCTACTCTCGTAGCAGCATCTCCTCCCCAGTTGAATCATACATGAGAAGAAGAAGAAGCTACTCTCCAAGTGTTTCTCCTAGACCAAGGAGGAGTTTGAGGAGGAGCAGCCACTACTCACGTAGTGTTTCTCCTAGACCAAGGAGAAGCGTGAGGAGGAGTAACTCGCGTGGTCGTTCTTATAGGAGGAGGGGATACTCAAGTGAGAGTTTTTCTTCGAGGAGTTCCAGTGCTAGACCAACTTCTTCGAGGTCTATAACCCCAAGGTCTGCTTCTCCTTCACAGTAGATGAGAGGCCTGGGAATTAGTTGACACCAGAAATGTTACTGTTGTTTGTGGTTACCTTGTACCATTACTATCATGGAAGCTTGAAAACCTTTCGGAGCATACATTGTAATAATGCCCCTTCTCATTTTTCTGGATATCTGGGTGTTTGTGATATTTGGTATGAGCTACAATTTTGTTTTCCCATGAAAACTAGACACAAGATTGCTAGTACATTTCTTGTTCCAATAGCTGGAAAAGTATGAGTTACATGTTACTGGGAATTCATGCAGAATAACATAAATATGTAAACGCCAAACTTATTGAAGCCAGAGTTAAATGTGGCTAAAAGCTTATTCATCTAATCCAGGAAGGGGTACAAACTTTTGGCAGTGTATCTATCATCCTCTTTGCACTTATGGAACTCGGCACTCGGCTATGTTCCAGATTTCACTCGCATATTGAGAAATGGTTCTGTCGCTGCTAAATTTTCCACTTCCGGCAGTGCTTAATATAGACATCTTTGTCCATCTTTTCCTGTCCCTGGAAGAATTCCAAAGGTCTGTCAGAACATGCATTTCTGTCCATATCCATTATAAAACTTCAATCTTTCCTATGTAAAACATGATATATATATATATATATATATATATATCACCAAGGGTCAAACAAAGCTAATTTATTTGACCTAGACAAGTTTTTGGATGTATGTTAATGTAAAACAAGTCTCTACCATTTTGAGTGTAGCAGTATATTATTACTACATTCGTTCCAAAATGGTCTTCACAGTTTTTTTGCCGTTACTACGAAGGAACTTGAACAATAATTTAGGTTGATTTTATTATTATAATAAAAATCTAAAACTTGTTATTGATAGTATTGTTGATGGTCTATCAATTACGAGTTTTATTATTGCTCAAAGTTCTATCGTTGTAACCGCAAAAAAAAAGTGAAGATCATTTTGGGATGGAGGGAGTAGTATAGTTCAGAGACTGAGAAAGCTAGCATCATGCATCCATAATCAAGTACCAAAGCATGAAAGTTTCTTACTTGTAAGCTTCATCCACTTCTGCCTGGGAGTCAAGGTAACTTGGAAAGTCTTGACCAACTAGAAAGTAATCACCACGACCATAACCTGTATTCCCCTCCAGTGAATCAAGGAGCGGGTTATAATCATAGCTTCCGAAAGCCTTGGATCTTATAAACTCCTTGGCCTCTTCAAATCGAGGATCTGGTTTGAACTGTTCACGGGGAACAATAAAAATATCAGAACGACAATGAAAGCTCAACAATGTGGTACTCCCTCCGTCCCAAAATGAATGTCCAACTTTTGGGGAAGTTACTTAATCATCCATCATCAAACAACCGGTTCCAATTCACACTTACACTTGTGATGCAATATGGTGATATCATTAAGGTTTTTTTATGTATTTATGCTACTAAAAAGGCATAAATCCCAACTTTCATAAATCTCACTCGACGCTAATAATGGACATTCATTTTGGGACAGAGGGAGTATCAGAAATGTAAATTGACGTCATAACCAAACAATATGAAACCGAATCTGTTTACCAGTCCATTCTCTCTATCTTTGCGAAGCTGGGGGACTTGATCTGCTGTTGCACCAAACAAGAAGAAATTCTCCTCCCCAATTTCCTCCCTGATTTCCACATTAGCCCCGTCCAGTGTTCCTATAATGAGGCATCCATTAAGCGCAAATTTCATGTTGCTTGTGCCACTAGCCTCCATGCCTGCTGTACTGATATGCTGTGATAGCTCACTTCCCGGAATAAGAACCTCCGCTACTGATACATTGTAATTTGGCACAAATACTACCTGTGGAGTATCAAAAATAGTAAAGAATATTAGTCTTAATCAGCTTTAAATTTTACACTAGGTGCAACCATTCCTCAAATACACACACACACACACTAGGTGTAACAATAGTTGACTAATAATTCATCATTTCTTCATGTTTATTATATTTGGGACACCAACTTGGCAAATTACTGCTGCTCGCTTCAATATTGCGATTAATGGAATAGGATAAAATCTGCTTAAGGGAAGATAATAGAAGTAAGCCAAAGCTTAAATACAAGGATATGGGCCAAATACTCACGGTTACCTCACTGAAAACATATAAAGACTATGCATTGGACAGAAAAGGACAAACTACATAATTTTAAATGTTACAGATTATACTTGGTGCTAAAAATACCCTAAGAAGTACTACTACCTCCGTCCCAAAATGATCTTCTCGTTTTCCATTTTTCATTGTCCAAAAAAGTTCTTCCCATTTGTTATAATTTAGGCTTGAAAGTGCATAAACAAATCATGAGTAGTGAAGCAAGTGTTCATATCCTTAAAAAGTTTGAATAGTCAAATGAGAAGATCATTTTGGGACGGAGGGAGTATAACTCTAGTTCCGTAGTTGAATAGGTCAGTTACCTTCAAGTAGTCATTTACGTCTGGATCAGTATTGACAACAGCACCAACGTCATTCACAAGCTTAACTATTCTTTTAGCATTTGTGTATGTTGCAAATGCTTTTCCTCCAATCATTATTGTCCGTGGAGTTGTACTTTTCCGTTCTTCAAAGCTCATTTCCTGTCACATATAAGTTCAAGAAAATACAATCGCGAATGAAATTAGTCTATAGTCAAACAAGAACATATCAAGATTATCAACCACATGAAGGGGAAACAGCACATAGACTAAAGCTATTATGATTGTGTGAATAAGGAGTGAGGATAAGTTATGAATCATTTGGACAGGTATGGGAAACAGATCTATATATTCAAGAGATGAGAAAACTGGGGAATCCCATAAATAGAAATGAAATCAAATTTGATACAAGGATTCTTAGTACATTTACTTTAAGAGGTGAATGTCTATGTACAATCATGAACTTGTTCTTATTTGTTTGGCCAATAGCAAGAAAAGTAATACATTCCAAATAATCCTAAACCTACATCTATAAGTGTCATGTAACTTTTTAACAAATCCTTTTATCACAATAACCAATCAATGTCATAAACATTGCAAAGTAAACATGTAGGAAACTTACCTTCAATTTCTTGTATCTATAGACTGCACCCAAAATATTTAGCAGCTGCCTTTTATATTCATGGATCCGCTTCACTTGTATGTCGAAGAGGCTATTGGGGTCAATGCTCTCACCCGTGACTCGCAAAACGTACTGAGCTAACCGCTGCTTATTAGCCATCTTAGCTGATTCCCATTCAGCTTGGAGTTCTGCATTGTCAGCAAACTTGGGGGCGAAAGGAAATCAGTAACTGTATTACTTCCAGCAATAAAATATTTATTTAAAGAATAGTAACACATGTTTGGGAGTTTAAAGCCTTTCTAAACGACGTACTTTTCGAAGATCCGTAAGTAGGTCAAGGTTAGTCACCCATTGATCTGTTTTTAACCATTTGGTGATAATTTGACTGAGCTCAGGACTGCAAAACCGGAGCCACCTGCGAGGAGTTATGCCATTGGTCTTATTCTGGAACTTAGTAGGCCATATGGAAACATAGTCTGCAAATAGCTCAGCCTTCAAGATGTCACTGTGTAGCTGGGCAACACCATTCACCTGCAGAGTTGAAGGCATCAGATTCATAATTCAGAAAAAAACAAGATTTTGGAAGAATATAGCACTAAAGAAAGAGGCATTAAAATTATAAGAGCAAATAACTGAGTAGGTCAAGAAATCAGCATAAACTAGCCAACATTATATCGGGCTGTGGCAGGATAAGTTTGGCTTATTGCCCAAAAAGAATGGTGGGTGGCTAATAAAAAGGAAATATATAATAATACTTGGTACATATTCATTCCCACTGTGTAGTTGTCATACCGTGTGTGCAGATACCACACATAAGTTTGCCATGCGCACAACTGGCTTTTGGGGATTGTGATCCAAGATGCGCATGCTTGAAATCTTAGTCTCGAGATCAGGGCATGTTGAACTTATTGTTGCAATAAACTGCAAAAAGTAAATAATTCACTCAAGGGTCACTATAAAAATTGAGGTTTCAGTATAAGAAGGGAGAAAACATACTCGTTTGTCAATTTCTTCTATGATTTCCATGTGACGGGGCAGAAGCTTTGACATCACAACTTGTGACCATTTTTCCAATGCTTCAGGAAGAACTGTGTGGTTTGTATAAGCAAAAGTCCTGGATCAAATAAATTCTTTGTTTTAAGGTCCATTATTACTCAATCCATCACATAACGACCACTAAACACACATTAAATGAATAAATCTACGAAAAGCCATGAAAAAGACATAATTGGACCTTGAAGTCACATCCCAAGCTTCATCCCATCCAAGTCCTTCTTCATCCATTAACAATCTCATCAGTTCTGGTATTGCAAGAGTTGGATGTGTGTCATTCAGTTGCACCGCAACCTTGGTGGGAAATTCAGACCAGGGACGCAAACCGGATCCATCTTTTCGCTCCTTGAATCTGAAGATAATGTCCTGAAATGAACCCACTATGAGAATAATATAACAAGGTAACAATCACATGTGCTTTCCCTATAGGAAGAAACCTGCGGTTTACAACAAAGAGGCTATGAAGTTTTGGAAACTACTCCCTCTGTCCCGAAACGATCTTCGCATTTGCCATTTTCACTGTCCCAAAAAGTTCTTCCCATTTCCACATTTTGAGCTTAAATGTGCATAAATAAAACATGGCTAGTGAAGCAAGTGTTCATATCCTTAAAAAGTTTGATTAGTCAAATAGGAAGATCATTTGGGACGGAGGGAGTACTAAATTAACGGACAGTCAGATACAGAACTTCTTGTACTTTCAATGCATGCATGAATTAGAGGTAGTAAACATGAGAAAACAATAATTAAATTAAAATAACAAACAAAATGAGCAGGAAATATAGAAGGTCACCAAATATAATTCTGAATTAGAGGTAGTAAACATGAGGATTTGCCAATGGGTATATTTTCACATTAAACTGATATTATTTTAGGACTACAGTATACTCCCTCCGTCCCAACACAAGTAGGACTTCTTTCCCTTATAATATATTTTAGGCCGTCCCAAAACAATTGAGACTGTCCAAAATGGAAATGTTTTAATATATTTATATTCAACCAACCCCACTATTTAACCCCACTCATTCTCACTCTTCATTTTCCACCACTCAATTTATTCAACCATCACTACTATTTACCCCACTCATTCTCTCTCTTCATTTTCTACCACACATACACTACTTTTCTCTTAATTATTGTGTCCACTCCTCTAGTCCTACTTGTACTGGGACGGAGGGAGTAGTCAACAATGGAACAAACTTCATCAAAGAAAACCGGGCGAGCAGTTAAGATAACAATGGACCGGAATTAAAAAATGACGAGCAACAAAACCAGTCCAACCTGAAGTGACGCGCTGCAGAGAAAAAATTGTTGCTTCAGTCGAAGAAGTTTCCCGTTTTCAGTAGCATCTCCAGGGTAGAGAACAGCACAAATCTGCAAATACGAATGCCAATACAAGTATGCCATGAAGAAACATCAGATATTGCCCAAAAATGTATTTTTCAGGTTTAAAACTAAAAATAATAATTGGTGCAAATGAACGGGGAAGGGGTTGTCGAAAAAAGAAAAATGGACCTGCTGAGCTTTAGAATGTATTTCTGCAGCAGATTCATACTGTCCATCATTAAACTGAAATAGGTTGAAGTCCTCAGCACTGGCTTTGGCATCCCAAAGACGAAGACTGTTGGTATTCTTTGTTTTGTATCCTGGAATCGGAACATCGTATGCTAGAGCTTGCAAAACCTCTCCACCGACCCATTTTCGACTGCAATGAACACAAAATGGTGGTGTTTCAAGGGGGTTTAAATGTTAGCACAATATATGACCTGAACCGGACAGTAGATTCCTATAATGTAAAATGCCATTTAAGACAAATGAAACATCTGAACATTAATTCATGATAGAGAGACTTACGATCCTGTGGGGTGGACCTCGACATGACCAAAAAATCTGACAGGGAAGACGACATCATGTCTGACAACTTCCCACGGACTAAATTTCTGCATCATTCACAAAGATTTTACGCCTTTTTCAAAATATTTTGATAAAAATATATTTCAGCAAAAGTTTGTGGTGAAATACAATACCTCAAGCCAATCTTCAGCAATCTCTTCTTGGCCAGCCTTATTGATCTTCTGCTTGAACAGTCCGTACCTGTACCTCAAACCATATCCCCATGCTGGCAAACTCAATGTTGCCATAGAGTCTAGAAAGCAAGAAGCAAGCCGTCCCAGACCACCATTCCCGAGTGCCATGTCTTTTTCCTGTAATATTTAAAGCTTAGTATATACAAATATTGTGCTCATGGTGCTGCATGTAGAAACATTAGGGTGACTGCAAACTTAAACTTGATAAATTGATATAATTCTTGAGAAGGTCAGAAGGATGATCCAATTGCCTACCCAAAGCAGAAAGTCTAAGCTGTCATTGTTAATTGATTACAGGTACAAGGTATTGATTGGTGAACCTCAATGCCCCGGTAAAAAACACAAACAATAAATACTACGCGTATGGATTTTCTTTTAATACAATGGCCACTTAATACCTTCAAGGTGACAATTGCTGTCAACGTAAAGCATATTGCTCATAAGAACTTTCTTCTTTTCTTTTGCGTTCTACTTTTCTTCCACTTTCTATTTTGAATCTAGACTCACTCGACAAGACAACAGTATCACTATGCTCATGATGTTGGCATAGATCATCCATCAAAAGACAAGTGTCAAGAAAGGGGAGTGTGAAAGTAAATTACTTGCTCAGAAATTTCCTCAAGGTCATGACCTAGCTTCTTTAAAGCATCAGCATATGCATCTTGAATGTCCAAGTTCCCAATTGCATTGGTCAATGCTCGTCCTTGAAGAAACTCCATTGATAGATAGTATGTCTGCTTCGGGTCAACTTTGTGATAGTGAAGATAGGTCTCGTTCCATTGCTGCAGACATGATAAGAAGATAGCAGAAGAGCAGTATGTTAAATTGCAAAACGGCAAATACATAACAATATGTAGTCTAGCCTAGTTATTTACCTCCATATTGGCATTTCACAATCGTGCACATGCAAGATAATATGCAGTGTAAAAATTGAATCTCTACTTTCTATTCATTTCTCAAAGACTTTAAACAGTGACAGCTAATTTGGTCAAACACACTAGAAAATATGCATTTCACCCCCCCCCCCTTTCATTTTATAAGGGAACCATAACATAAACAGCAGTTTGGTTGAGATTTTCTACTTGTTCTCTTTTAGTTTGGCATTAGATCATGAAAATGTGTTTATGCATCTATACCCAACATTCTTAAATGCCGACTTGTGGTCTCAGAACTGCAAGGAAGTAAGAAATAGTATGTATGAATTCAAGAAAGAGGCATTAGTGACATGTTGATGGAAGAACAAACAAGTAAACAACAGAAGTACAGTTGTTTGACTCAAACTGAGATTATGAAGGTCATCAGATTGGTAGAACTGAGAGGAAAAGGCAAACCCTAGTATCATCCTAATTACCAGTCCACAAGGAGAGGGGACTGGGAAAAAATTTAAACTTAAAGTTATTACCATTATTTAGTTTGCCTTCATATTCCTACTGGCAACCTTGTTGCTGTGAGCAAAATCTTTTCCCTATATGTGGCCTTTCAAACGCCACATACAGGGAGCTTGAAATACATGGTCTACTAAGCTACAAAGGCGGCCTTTGTAGCTTAGCAGACCATGTAATTCAAGCTTCCTACTTTAATATACTCCGTATAAGCAAAATGAAAAAAAACGAGAGCTGATAACACAAATAACAAACGTGACTTGGTATTTCTGATATAAATAGCAGTTGAAGAAGTTTGTAAGTTGTACTTGTATGAGACGGTCACGGACACTCTCTGCTGCTGCGTAGTATGCTTGATCAGGCTCAAATTTGAAAGGTGAAAAATGAGGACTGTACTGTGCATGGTATTTGATATTGGATGCAATCTCTGCCGGGTCTTCTGCTAGCGGGTGAGCAACTGCAGGAATTTTGGTCGAAATCTCAGTTTCAGCCCTACCATTGGCTGGGGAAGTTGTCGCCATCCCGTAAAACTTTTAATGAAATGCAGCTGCTAAAGAACCAAAGGAACACATAAACGAACATCAGAAACCAATTGTTTGAATATTGCTTCAGAAAACTAGTAGTAGTATTACTTCACAAAGAACACATGTACTCAAAGAATTAAACAAACATAAATTCACAAGCAATTATCATTTTCTTTTGGGATAACATAATTTTCTGAAAAATAGAAGAAAGAGCAGAATCTGATAAAAGCAAAAAAATAAATAAAAGACGGGCCCTATAAAACAATATCATTGACAGCAATCAAAGTAAATACTACCTCCATGCTAGGTCAATAGTCCAAATTAAGAAAAAATAAAAATAAAAAAAATCAAATCTTGACTGCGATTCATACTTATTCACTTGTGAAGGTGTGTGTTTGGCAACCCAATACTAAGCCATGACATTGGAATTATGTTTTTTTCAATTTTATCAAGGCTTGGAGCCAGACATACCAAAAGGGTGTAATTCATATAATCTTGAATGTGGTGAGTATTACCCAGAAGATAATAATAGTAGTAGTATTACTTTGGGATGGAGGGAGTATGATAGTATATAATCTTTGAGCATAAAGGGGGAATAATTACAGTTTATACAGAAAAAGAAGAAGCATCTTATACACATATATACTACATTCTAAAGAAACATATGATTTACATTAAAATATAGAGGAGCTGAAAAATGGAGACTGACAAATGCATCACTAATTATATGAACATGAGTAGTGAAATTGATTGAATTAAAAGAATGAAATGAAACAGAAAAACTGGACAAGTTAAGGAAGAAGGTGTAACGAAAATTGAGAAGAAGGGAGCTTACAGGTTGTGATCAATGGCGAGTGTTAGCAAAACAAACAAACAAACACCAATCAATCGTCCCGAGAGAGAGAGAGAGATGTTAAAAAGAATGGAAGGGACTTAATAGACGAAAATTTAGAATTAGGGGAAGATATTTTTTAACTTCCCTTTTTCCAAAATACTCCCTCCGTCACAGAAGAAGTGGCAACAACTTCTGGACACGGATATTATAGTAGATGTGTGGTAGGGATGGTCAAACGGAATCGGAACCAGAAAACTGGACCGGAGAAGCACGGAACCGGAGCAAACAGGAACCGGAGTAACCGGAACCGCCATTCATCCGGGCCGGTTACGGTTCACATAAATGGCGAACCGGACCGAAAATCCCTTATTTTTCAATAATTTTAAAGGGGGGGACCGGAACCTAACCGGAACCGGATTGTGCCAACCGGAACCGAAACCAGGGTAAGCACGGGCCAGTTCAGGGTCACATATATGCCGAACCGGAACCGGTTTTGGCCATCCATAATGTGTGGTAGAAAATGAAGAGAGAGAATGAGGAGGGTAAATAGTAGTGTTGGTTGAATAAAATGAGTGGTGGAAAATAAAGAGAGAGAATGAGTGGAGTTAAATAGTGGGGTTAGTTGAATATAAGTATATTAAAATATATATTTTTTAGACAATATCACTTGTGTTGGGACGAACCGAAAAGAAAATAAGTGTCACTTGTAATGGGACTGAGGGAGGGAGTATGTTAAAGTGAGAAAAAAATGAAGGGAAAAAGGGGGAATATGCGTATTTTGTTTTGTAAGTGATGACAAATACAGTGAGTGTGAAAAAGGGAGTTGGAGCAAATGAGGTCCGTTAAATGAGTGTATGGTGGTGATGTTTTCACTCAAAGATTTGTTTTTGTTTGGTGTGAAGAGAGAGGAAATATCATATTGCAACATGATATTTTTGAAAGAAAAGGAAATGTTTTTGTTATGGATCCAAAAGTTTATAGATGTTCCATTCATATCAATCCTATTCAATGGTTTGATTAAATGTGTAAATCTGTCTCATTTCAAATTGCAAAAATAAAATTATGCATGAGAATTAAGAAAAACAAATAAATAAAAGTAATGTAATATGAGTGTAGATAGTTGAGTATGAGAGAGAAAGTGTGGTAGGTATTAGGTAATAGTAAGTGAGTTGTAGTTGATGTGAGTAAGTACTCCCTCCGTCCCAAAATGATCTTTTCATTTGCCATTTCTCGTTGTCCCAAAAAAAAATTCACATTTTTACAATTTAAGCTTAAAAGTGCCTAAACAAAACATGACTAGTGAATCAAAGTGTTCAAATTCTTAAAAAATTTGAATAGTCAAACGTGAAGATCATTTTGAGACGGAGGGAGTATGTCACAATAATTAAAAAGTATTGAAAACTTTTTATTTTAAACTTTTGTAATTTTAAGTGGAACATCCGAAATGACAAAATTTGCATATGGAGTATAATTTTGACACACTATAATGTGAAACTATACTTTGAATTAGAGTTATATAGTATGTCACCTTTTGGAGATAGTAAACCTTCATAAGAAAATAAAATTTCCAAGAGGAAAGAAAACAAAAGGGTGTAGTATGGATTATGCATATGTACGTGTCCGACTAGTTTTTTGTGACAAGCTAGTTATATTTCATTCATTCAAGGGGCTAATTGACAAAAGTTCTCCACTTGCTCGGAGAGAGAATCGAACCTGCGCCCTCCACCTAAGTGAAAGCCTTACCCACACACCCATATACCATTAGACCAAGAGGCCATTCGTCTACAAATGGTAGGTAGTTAATGGATTTATTGTCTATATAAGTAAAATAAATATTTTAAACACTTTTCAATTTGCTCAACACGTTAATGCAATTTGATACTCTCATCACTCTATTAACGAACTTTCTCTTTCTCGGTGCATCTTCGCAGTTCTTTGTCTTCTCTGGCCACCACCATAGGTTGTGATTCAACTACACTAAGTCACTAACACTTAAACTATCACCATGCATATTACACCCTCCCTCCCAAAATCCAAATGATCTTCGCGTTTAACTATTCTAACTTTTTAAGAAGGTGAACACTTGGCTCACTAGCCATGTTTTGTTTATGCACTCTTATACTTAAATTGTAGAATTGTGAAGAATTTTTTTGGACAATAAAAATGTCAAACGAAAAGATCATTTTGAGACAGAGGGAGGGAGTATAATGAATTAGATACTTCTTATAATATACTCCATTTGTCCCTAAATGAGTGTCCATTTTTAAGAATTTTTTTCTCAAAATGAGTGTCTATTTTGATCATTACTTTGTCTCTAAATATTTTTTTTTTCACCGGTCTCTTTATACTTGAAAAAACTAAATGTTTGTAAAGAGGATTACAAGATTATATATAAATTTTGCAACCAAATTATACAAAAAGTTATGTTTTTAAAATAAAATTTGAACACTCATTTAAATTTAAAGACAGAAGTAGTAATACGTTTGAAATTGCTTTAAAAAATATTGTTTGTGGGAACGGTGCAACACCGCAGACACGTGGGGGTCTAAGGAAAAAGTTAAAAAGAGTGCGTACGCACAACGATATTAACTTGTGACTTCACCTGCCTGGAGATCTGAATTCTTTGAATTGTGTTTCCATATCCTCTTTCACGGGCTCACTGTGACATATTCTTATTTTTGTACTCGATGGACGAGATGTTTTTAACTTGGACCTGTAAACTTTCTAATCGATTTCAGTCACACAATGAGGAAGACGGTGTGGTTGAATCGGCGTGTTCGAGGAGAAAATCCATGTCCTATCACTCCCTTACACTTGGCTATACTCTTTCTCAATCAACTCACGTGTTACACACGTGAGCTGTCCTAACTTTGCGCGAAACATCAATGTGTTTAGCTAAACAAGTCCATCTCAAAACCTCACACATCCTTGAAGAATACCATGGCCCACAACCCATATGCAGAAACTAGCACTAAAAAGGATTTCGAACCGCTGCACCCTTAATCAGCTCCACCCAACGGATGAGATGTAACCGAGCTCGGTGGGACCCACAAAAAATTGAAATCATCTTAGCCGCACAGATGATGAGCTCGCATATGTGGCCTCGATCTGAGCCATTGGGTGGAGGGGTGCAGCGGTTTTGGGTGGAGCGGTTCCGGGTCCCTAAAAATAATATGAAGTTGATGCTCAATAAGGAACTGTAAACAACAATGTACATTCTTGAGCATTTACAAGATTTTCCCACCAGTTCCAAGGATTTTACAAAGTGCAAAATGAACACCCTTTACAATTACATTTGATTTCATTATTTCTAGATGATGAAAGTAACTACAATTTCCATTATTAATACCTCACAAAAAGTATACGAAATGACCTAATCAGTTGCATCAAAATTAACCCTTTCCCCAGTCGAGTAAATGTTCCAGAACATAGCAGCACAAAAGTAAAGGAATGCTGTAAGCAACAAAAATCCCTGAAACGAACCTACTAATTCAACAAAGAAACCAGCTCCAACTGTCCCCAAGATAGCAGCAAATGTCCCTGCTGTATTTGACATGCCTATAAAAGGAATAATGATGCATGTTAAAGGCCAACGTAGATTTCAAATAAGAGACAGGAATATATGTATGCTCAAAGTTCAAATGGTAGTAATACATACAGTATATTGGTAAGCATGACCAAATTTCAGAATGCAAACAAGGTTTTTAGCCAAGGAAGACTGCCTAGTGCCTCCAAACATTTTAACGAAAAATTTGTTCCAAAATAAATGACATTTTTTTCTGCCAAGTTACTTAAAGCTCTTTCTTAATGATAATGTTTTGGTTTTAGTCTTGTACTAACAATGTTATATGGTGAGATGACTAGGGTATATATGCCAATTTCCCTCAAACTCAAAAATGGTGATGGGGATCATGATGGAGATTTGTTTAGATTTAATTTTAATTATTATTATGTATTTTCGAAATTTTATTTAATTAGGTGATGAAATCATGTTTTAGAGTTGATTTATGCAATATTTTGATGTTTTCTAGTTGATTTAGGTTACTATATAGATTAGGAATATTTTTAGTAGTGTTTGACTTGATTTCCAAGTCTTAGGAGTGCTATAAAAATAGGCTTAAATGTAATTCCGAAAATTGATTGATTATTAATAAACTTTTGATATTGAGTGTTTACTCTCTATTTCCTAAAAGTGATTGAATTCCTTTTGGGTGCCAACTTTAGTATTCATTAAATTCTGCTAGGTTGAAGATCGGTTACTAGTATCGATTAATTCTACTAGTTTCGATTATCTATCCCATCGTTTACGAGTATCGATTGAATTCCTTTTGGATGCCAACTTTAGTATTGATTAAATTTTGCTATGTTGAAGATCGGTTACTAGTATCGATTAAATTCTACTAGTTTCGATTATCTATCCCATCGTTTACGAGTATCGATTGAATTCTACCGTATTCGATTATTTATCTCTTTTATGCTTCCGCTTGCCTACATCATTTGGTAATCAGAGCCTAAACCAGGAATTCGGTTGAGGTATTTGTTTATCATTTTTTTTTCTCTTCTTCAAACAGAAAACAAAAATCCAAAAAAAAATAAAAAATGGTTGATTTCTCGTGGCCTTTTTTTGATTCTCCAAGTAATGATATTCCCGTTGATTGGTCAAAACCTCCAATTTATGATGAATGTCATTGCGAAATTTGTCAATTCAATATTGTTTTTTCTTCACCAATTTTACCCACTCCAGAACCTACGAATGTGTGCTATCAACCTTCGACCCAGCATGGAGAATTTTCTACACATCAATTTTTCGACCCCTTTGATGTTCCTCCTGTGAAGTCATCTTCTTCGAGTTACATTAGAAACTTGTTACTTCGTTAGTTTATTAAACTACGGTGGACTGATTGGATGGATGTTATTACCAAAGTTAGCAAGTTTAAAGTTCTCCAAGGATTTGCGGTTTTTCAAATTCTATTGTCAAGGCACAAGGGAGGGATACTGATGTTACATACTCTCTTTGCGCTGCTAGAATTTTCAATTACAACCAATTTTAAATTCGAGGACGAATTTTTCGAAGTCGAGGAGAATGATGGGGATCATGATGGAGATTTGTTTAGATTTAATTTTAATTATTATTATTATGTATTTTCGAAATTTTATTTAATTAGGTGATGAAATCATGTTTTAGAGTTGATTTATGCAATATTTTGATGTTTTCTAGTTGATTTAGGTTACTATATAGATTAGGAATATTTTTAGTAGTGTTTGACTTGATTTCCAAGTCTTAGGAGTGCTATAAAAATAGGCTTAAATGTAATTCCGAAAATTGATTGATTATTAATAAACTTTTGATATTGAGTGTTTACTCTCTATTTCCTAAAAGTGATTGAATTCCTTTTGGATGCCAACTTTATTATTGATTAAATTCTGCTAGGTTGAAGATCGGTTACGAGTATCGATTAAATTCTACTAGTTTCGATTATCTATCCCATCGTTTACGAGTATCGATTGAATTCTACCGTATTCGATTATTTATCTCTTTTATGCTTCCGCTTGCCTACATCAAATGGACATTCAATTCAGAACGGAAAGAGTGCTCTTTTTGTTATATATAAAGATGCTGTGAACTGAAGTTAGTAAAGTGATTAAAGATAATTGTAAAATCAAAAGAGATGGATAAAGGTACCATGTAGAACACCAGAGTACTGCGGTGCGATTTCCTGCACACAAAGGACTATTATAAGATGCGAGTTGCAAGTACATACCTTTTTATTCATTCTTGCAGTAGTCTATAAGAAGGTACCTGAAGGTTCACAAGGAAGCCACAATGACTAAAAGATTTTAGGCCAACTGCTAATGTAAGCCAAGCAGACGCTATTAGTGGACTTTTTGCCATTGTTAGGCCAATGAGAGCAATACCAGGGCCAATGAAACCGATGGACTGCAAATAAAGCACGCATTATGTTCCTCTTGGTACAAAATAACAAATAAGCAACCTCTTAAAAAAATCTATTATGAATCTGTAAGTATATCATAAAAATTTCAAAGGATACTACGACAATCCATCTGTTTAGGGATTCGGGTGGTCTCATACCCACCTAGCGCAAGAATTAATAAAACCCATCCAAATAATAAGATGAAAGAGATAACAATTTGGTAACCCAGTTCATCACACATGACTACATCTGGGGCATTGCCAAGCCAGGATATCCACTATGATCAATATATGGTGGTGTTTACAACTTTGAACATGCGATCCTCACAAGTACTAGCATGGCTACTCTCTATGTAAACTACTCACTCCCTCATATATTTTATCCTCCCTTATAGAACACACACGTCTTGGTCATGGCCACGTTGCAGGAATGCCCCTCTTGGCTTTTCTAGGCCGCTGGCCCCTGGTGACTCTCTTTTGTGGCTCTCTCGTGCATAGCTTTTCCCTCAAGCACACATAATATGGTGGTCGTCACTTCGGTTGTATAAGGTACAATGACCAAAACCTAAACCTAAACCAATTGGCTGCAGCAACACGATGGAAGGAGTATCCTTTTCACAAAAGGACACAAACAATCAACGCCAAACTTGGATCTGCGGGGCCATGCGACCGCATGGTTTCCAGATTCGGCCTTTTCCATTTCTTCTTTTCCTGCTTGAACCCGTCTCCTCCATTCGCGGTTTTGACTCCTTTCACCATGGTTTGAACTTTGAACTCCACAAACCAACACCATCAAGTAGACGTGACATGTTCACAATTTGGGTCTCGTTTTTGCCCTTATTAAAAGAAAATCGTTGTGCGGAAGGAAAGCTAAGTAAGATATAATGCTTACAAGAATCTGAAAGTGTCAAACCTGCATGATTTTGCGAGTCAAAGTTACACTCATGCCACGTTGAATCAGTTTGTCTGAAAAAACACCAGCAAAGTAGCCTACTAGTGCCATCATAGTCCAGGGAACAGCACTAAACCATGCTGCTTGTCTAAGGTCAACATGATATATCTGTAAAAAAAAGAAGAAATAACGAGCAACAAAAAGAAACCACCAATATTCACAGAAAAATATTTTGATTAAGATATACTCCCTCTGTCCCTCATTAGTTTACAAAGATGAGTTTTGGCACAAGAATGAGAAAATGATTGAAAAGGTGATGTGTTGTGAGTGTAGATAGTTGGGTAGGAGAGAGAATGTGGGTAGGACAGAGCAAATGGGTAGTAGTTGTGAGTATGACAAGTGGGTCCCATTATTTAAAAAATATTTAAAAGTTTCCATTTTTAGATTTTGTAGATCAAAGTGGGACAACCAAAATGACATTTTTTGTAGATTAAAGAGGGACGGAGGGAGTAGCCAAAAGATCATTTACTTACCGTTTTGAAGTAAATGGGCATCCATGAAAGGATAACAAAAAACCCCTGAAGTGGAAAAGAAAAGGAAAAGAACACCATTATATTATAGTCTATGACATAGCCGATAAAAACATTGCATACACAGTATTTTGCACATGCACACGTATGAATACACATAAGTCATAATTGAACCTTGGATTCTTTATTGAAATGCAAGTAAGCGTACATTTAGAATAAAACACAATACCATGCTCTTGGATAAGAAGAAGAGCTATACACGTACCCAACTATGCATGGAGTTCGCAATAATTATGGACCATGTTGGCATTTTAGAAAGCAAACTCCTGAAAGGAGGGATCACTTTGGTTGTCTTCGTTTTACTTTCAACGGTAAAGGATTTCTGCATCTTACTTTGTATGTAAGCCAACTCATATTTTGATATTTGTGAGCTTCGGTCAGGAGTGCTCGAGGTAGCAGCTAACCATACCAGTACCCAGAGAAACCCGAATAACCCAAATATTATAAATGGTCCATACATACCACCCTGTGACATGAGAATTGGAGACAGTGTAAGTCCAATTGCACTTCCAAGCTGGAATCCAGCCATTGCCAGCCCAACAGCTCTGGATCGTTCTGTTTGAGGAAACCATCTGAAAGCAAAAGTTTAGGCAATTTATAAGACTTAAACTTTACCAATCACATTATTAATCTTAAGATGATTTAGAGAATCTATCCAAATAATCATCGTCATAAACAAAGCAATATGAAAGTTCGTACCTTGCTATCATGTTGTTCATGCATGGAAGTGCCACACCTTCTGCAACTCCAAGCAAAGCTCGCATGGCAAGTAATACCCACAAAGAATTTTCTGCAGCCCAAGGAGTAAGAAATGTAGCGAGTGACCATAAGGCCACGCCCCATGCCATTACTATCTTACCACCATAATAGTCCACAAGGGTCCCTCCAGCTATTGGTGATATCATGTATCCCCAGAGAAATGATGACTGCCATTAGTGATGTCTATCTATCAGAGGAAATAAATAATATATTTTGAAGCAATATTTGAAACAGGTGTCCAACGATGTATTACTTATTAATGGATAAATTCCCCAAGTCACATTAGTGCATCCTCATTAAAGGATGATGCACAAAAAAAATCCTAAAACTAAAATAGCTTACAGGGTCTATAAAAATTAATGCACATCATCCAAGAAAAATATTAGCTAATCCTTTCTTGGTAAACAACACCTCCATTAACAGTGAGAATCAAATAACAAAGGAAGCACTAATGAAAGTTGAGTGTGACAACACGAAATGATTTTCTAGTTCAGATTACAAAATGACAAACAGTGACACGACCAAATGAATGCAGCGGCAATACAAATCAAATTACCAGCATGTAATTAAGATGGGGAAAAAAAAAAACCAATATGGAACAACCTAACCCAGCTGCTAACCAGTAACCAACGTTGTGCATTCACAGAGTTAATGCACATCTATGCTCAAGGGAGTATAAGGCCTCTAACCCCCTCCCCCCAAACCATCATCACCACACACACCACTATTACCAGGCTACCAGCCCACCAAAGCCAATTAGAAGCTTCAGATAAGGATGGCCAAAAAAAAGGAAGATGAAAGGAAATATCGTACTGCGGTTGTATTGAGTACTGCCACGATGTTTCCCTAAACTGTTAGGTAATACATTCACTGCAGAGTACTTTTTAAGTTTCACAATGAACAATTTGATTAGTGCCATCACAAAGTCATAACCACTTCTTAAGATTGAAATAGCCACTTTAAAGGAGCCTAACATAATTAGAAGAAAAAGTAAGAGGAATAAAAATGGTATACACAAAAAGAGAAATTGTCTTCTAGGTAGTAAATAATTTTAAGTTTTCATTAGACGACAAGATGTACTACGTATTTGTTTCAGCTAATATTTGTCCTTATTGAGAAGTTGCAACCCCATGAACAAAAAACAAATCCATGAGAACTCCCTTCATTACACGCAGAGAGCCCTAATTTATAAAGTCAAACACTTGAGAAATACTCTACTGCCTTAGAAGTTACATGTGAACTGTCTAACGTAACTTAATGTATGCCGCTTGTATTATTTTACATATAAGGCGCAATACTAGAATATCAAAAGATACTTTCTCCATTGAGACTCTAAGCGGAAAATCCCAAAATGAAGACCAGGAGTGTGCGAGTGAAATGAAGTAATAATAGCATGTAAGCATGCGCACCTGAATTACTGCATTTACCAATTACATTGACTGATGCAAAGCTACTCAGCTAGACTCAATAAAGAAGGAAATGTGGAAAAGCACCTAGGCCCGTCTAGGGGTTGCTCGGTTAGACACTTGTTCAAGCTGGCTCCAAAACGAGCCGGATTCAAACTTCATTTCAAGCTCACTCAAAATGGCAAAATGAAGTTGAACGACGCAATTGAGGTTAGAAAAGGCAAGATTCCTTTCATGCCATTTAAGCTATAATAGAATGAAAAATTGCATTACAAGTTTAAAGGATCATTATTGCTCAACAAACTACCATTAAGTTCAGTAAAAAGAGTCACTACAAAGCAAGTCAGACTGAAGTGAATTCATTTCACCAACAATCTACTTCCAAATCAATGCAAGTTCCTGTACATCAAATCCAATCCACCTAACGCCATTAAATCAAAAACCATTAACAATTATACAAGAGGTGAAGAGAGAAAGAGCAACCTGAACAACACCAGCAAACGACTGACGCCAACCGCGAGACAACGACATCGGAACAATGGCCACAGACATGACAACGCGGTCCGCATTACATAACGCCAACGCCAAGGCCACCATAGCCACCACCTTAACTCTCTCAGATGTTATGAACTCAAAGAAACTCGGCTCCCGCACTTCACCGTCGTCCCCAAACGGCACGAACTGAGCTTCGTTCGACGAAACCCTAGCTCGAAAATTCCGAATTCTAACTGCTTCATACCGAAATTCGAGTCCCGAACAAGTAACAGAACTGAATGACTTTTGCAAGTTAATCCGGATTGATGGTTCAGTGAAACTGGAAGGGAATTCGGGCGTCGAGATATGGAAGTTTCTAGGGTTTTGAAAGACGGATGGAGAAGATAAGCGATTTGGGAGATTGAGGGTCGTCGGAGAAATCATCGCCGGTTGGTTGAGTGGAAAATGACAGTCAAATTTTGGTCAGGAAATGATAAAAAGAGTCAAAATTGATTGCTTACGTGTACGACGAAGCAAATGGCCGTTACGCCTGGAATATCCTCCGGTAGGTGCGGGCGGGTCAGTTCATTACTTGTGATTATGAGATAAATTAACCGGAACATTTTGGGTAAAAAATTGGGTAAAACTAGTTTTTTCATATGTTATAAAAAGTCATGTTTTAAATATACGTAGTGTTTTAAAGCTCTAACTTGCTATTTTATTTTGTTTGGTGATTTAAAGCCTAAAATTGCTATTTTTTTTTGGTATTTTAAAGCCTAAACTCAACGTTTTGATGTCTAAACTCGCTATCTTAAGAATAAAATTATATTTAAGAATTTTTTTTTTTTAATTTATGGAGAAATTAGTTTTCTCAAAAACCTACTCTATTGCAAAAAAAAAAAAAAAAAAAAAAAAAAAAACTACTCTAAAATAAATACTCTTATCCAGATATGATTGTTCTGCTTATTTTTTAAAGGGGCATTTACCATATAGTCCCTTAACATAACCTTATTTACCTCTTAGGACAAGGGATATTTTGACTAACCATATAGTCCCTTGCTTACCTCTTCCTTAACATTTTACTAACTACACATTCTTAACATTTTACTTTCACCCCAACCACTATCACCTTAGGCTACCCCTCATCACCTTCTCCATTCAACAACTCCGACGACCACCATTTCCGGCGACCACCAACTCCGGCGACCACCCCTGAGAAAAAAATAAAATAAAAATTTAGCTTCAGTGACCTTCCAGCAACCAAACAGTTGAGAACTTATCAGTAAGTTCTCAGTTGTCAAGTAAACTACTAATAACATGACCAACTCCGGCGACCAAACAACTGAGAACTTATCAATAAGTTCTCAGTTGTCAACTAAACTACTAAGAACACGATCAAACTCCGGCGACCACCAACTCCGGCGACCAAGCAGTTGAGAACTTATCAGTAAGTTCTCAGTTGTCAACTAAACTAGTAAGAATACGATCAAACTCCGGCGACCAACTTCGTCGACCAACTCCGACGACCAAAGAACTGAGAACTTATCAGTAAGTTCTCAGTTGTAAACTAAACTACTAAGAACACAATCAAACGCGACGACTACCAACTCCGGCAACCAAACAACTAAGAACTTATCAGTAAGTTCTCAGTTGTCAACTAAACTACTAAGAACACGAACAACTCTGGCAACCACCAACTCCGGCAAGCAAACAGTTGAGAACTTATCAGTAAGCTCTCAGTTGTCAACTAAACTACTAAATCACGATCAACTCTGGCGACCAAACAACTGAGTACTTATCAGTAAGTTCTCAGTCGTCAACTAAACTTCTAAGAGCACGATTGACTCTGGCGGCCACCAGCTTCGTTGACAAAATAACTGAGAAATGATCAGTAAGTTCTTAGTTGTCAACTAAACTAATAAGAACACGATCAACTACGGCGACCAAACAATTGAGAACTTTCCATTAAGTTTTCAGTTGTCAACTAAACCACTAACTACTAAGAACATTATCAACTCCGACGACCAAACTGAGAACTAATCAGTGAGTTCTCAGTTGTCAACTAGCAAAATTCAACTCCACCACCCCCCCCAAAAAAAGAAAAAAAATATATACTCCTTCCGTAAATGATCTTCCTATTTTTTTTCGATGTTATTACGAATGAACTTTGAATAATAAATTTAGGTTGATTTAATTGTTCTAATAAAAATCTTATATTTATTATTTATAGTATTGTTGATGGTATATCAATAACAATTTTTTTTTCATTAATATAATTAAATCAAATTAAAATTATTGTTCAAAGTTCCTTCATAATAACGACAAAAAAAATGTGAATATCATTTTGAGACGGAAAGAGTATTTATTTTTACATACATTCGTGAAAAATAGACTAGGAAAGAAAATTAAGAGGAAAATTTCCTTTTCTTTGCTTGATAAATACTCCCTCCGTCTCAAAATAGATGTCGTTTTGAGAGTTAATTTTTGTCTCAAAATACATGTCGTTTTACTATTTTCAAGGTTATTTTGTTGTTGTATACCAACTCTACCCTTATTAATGATAGTGGACTATCTCTTAAACAGTTATTTAATTGCCTAGGTAATTGCATTACTTTAGGGGTATATAAGACTTTTTCACATACATTAATTGTATTTCTTAATATGTGTAAAGTCGTCGACATCTATTTTGGGACGGAGGGAGTAATACAGTATGCACCATACGTACTCCACCCTTTATCCACCTATTTGAAATGTGTGGCTTATGATGGATATTTGACTTTTCAACATTAACCAGTATTATAACATCGCAACTACCAAAATTGTGATAGTGACTTTTCATCACTTTCCAAGAAGTTTATCTGCCACAACCATGGGGAATGAGAAAATGGAGGGTGCCATTCTTCGGTTGATTATTGGGGTAAGTGAACGTAATAAAATCGCATAAACTTTTCTCTTTGGGGTAAGCCTGTTGTGTATGGATTCCAAGATCCAGATCTACATTTGAGGATGCGTCGGTGCTGTGAGAGTTTGGGTGCACCGAAGGTGGGGGAGTGGGGGCCGGAGGGGGCAACCGGCTGATATACGTCTGAAATGGAGGTCGTCAGAGAGAGAGAGGCAGTCTTGTTGTTGGATCTAGGCCAGAGGTGTGGGGAGGGAGAAGGACGCTGGAGTTTGGGAGGAGAGAGGTCGCCGGAGTTGAGGAAGAAGAACTTGGCAGGAATGATGAGGTGGGCTGGTTGGAGCGCAAGACAGAAGTCGCCGCCGCGGGAAGTTAAAGGCTGGAGTAGGAGAGGGAAGAGATAGATTGCGAAGAAGACCAGATCTGGCCGGAATACAAACAGATATTAATCCAGAAAGGGGAAGGGGACGATCGGAAGAGGAAGAGGGAAAGTAAGATGCCGGACGGGGAGGAGAGGTTGACCGGAGATGGGGACAGATTTTACGGTCGCCGGAGTTGGGAAGGTAGACAGTCGCGGAGTTGGGGAGGGAGACGGATGTCGGAGTTGGGGTGGAGAGAGGTGGAGGCGTGGAGCTGCCGGACGGGGAGAAGAGGGTTGACCGGAGATGGGGGACAGATTTGACGGTCGCCGGAGTTGGGAAGGGAGACGGTCGCGGAGTTGTGGAGGGAGACGGTCGTAGGAGTTGGGGGTGGAGAAAGGTGGCCGGACCGCCGGAGTAATAGGTGATTGGAGGGAGGTAGAGAGAGAAAATAGAGAGAGAGAGTAGAGAGCGGGTAGTGTGTGTATCAGGAAAGGGGGTGTTGTTATCCACTAAAAGGACTATATGGTTACATAAAATATTTAATGGGACTAGGACGTAAATCGAAAATGTCCTTGTCCTAATACGTAGATTTGATATTACTCAGGGATTAGGAGGTAATTTTCTCTGTTTTTAATAATCTACGAGTAAAATTAAAATCAACATCAATCTAATTAATTTAATAATTTTAAAATTATTATGGCAAATTATTCATAATAAATTACTCCCTCCGTCCCAGAGGTTCTTAGTTTGACTTTACACTGAGATTAAGAATAAATAAATGTTATGTGTATGAAAAGTAAAGTAGGAAAAAGTAAGAGAGAGAAAGTGAGTATAAAGTTTTGTTGTGAGAATGACAAGAGGGTTCTACTGCATGTTTTAGGTAATAAAATAACTAAGAACCTTAGTATGAGACAAACCAGAAAGGAAAATAAGAACCTTAGTTTGGGACAGATGGAGTACTTGATGATTTATCAATAGCGATTTTTTTTAGAAATAATTAACTTGACATTAACATTCGGTAAAAAATCATTTATATTGACCACTGAGGATTAAATAAAACTATCTAACTGAAACAGTAGTAGTTTTAATTTTTTTTAGTAGTGATTGGTTTTTCCAACACGTGCATTGTTGAAATTGTATTTCTAAAGAAATATTAAAAAAAAATAGATCGTGATACAAATAATGGACAAATAAATGAAAATCATTTTATAAAATTGTAGTAATATAAGGAGAACAAAACTTACAAAATGTTGCTCACAATATATGTAATAATCATTAACTAAAAGTTCATTTGGTAAATCAAATATTAAATAACTTAAACACTCATCAATAACTGACACATAAATTTTTATGAGTATTTTGTAGGGGTGGATTGGTAGGTATACCAAGTGTATTTTGCTTGTACCGTGTACCAATTAAGTATGATTTGGTACACAAAAATATGTACCAGTACCAACCACTAAAGTCGGTATACCAAGTTTATTGGTACGGTTGGTATTCGGTTGGTACGGTTGGTACTCGATATATACCAAATGTAGATGAAGACAAAAAAAGTTGAATTTTTTTTTTTGTTAGGACTTTTTTGTCTAGTATAAAAATTACATTATAACATAAAAATATATCTCAAATACAAATTATAAAGTTTTGAAACTAAAGAAAAGTAGAACAACTGAAGTTTTGAAAACTAAACAATACAGTGACTTTATATAATATTCACCACGACTCCAAAACCAAAAGATTACAATAAGGTAGTTTGAATTTTTCCTAAATCGTAGTAAAGTAACTTGAGGTTAGAAAAAGGAAATTAATGTTTGATACTCTATTCATCCCAAAATGCTTTTAGTTTTAGAACACGTATTAAAAAAATCAATAAATATAAAAGACCAAACTACCTTTTGAATATTTCAAGTACGTAGACAATCAGACGAAGTATTATTTGTGTGTGTGTGTGTGTATATATTTATATTTATATATATATAAAGTTGGTACATGGTATACCAACCAAAGTCGATATTGTATACCGTGTACCAACCAATTAGACAAAAATGGTACGGTACTACCTACCAAAAAGTTCGGTATACCGAATTCTTTATACCAATTATAATTGGTACGGTTGGTATACGAGTTGGTTGGTACGGACGAGTACAATTTGCCACCCCTAGTATTTTGAGCGTTCTAACATTTTTTTTTATTTTTTTTTTAACCAATCTACCGAGAGTAGAATACAAATTATGATGGTAATACAAATGGATACTCATTTGACCTTGGTCTTGACCTTTTTATCATAATTTAATTATTGATGTTCATTATGAAATGAAAGGTATAACACTCCATTTATAATTTTATATTACCCTCATACTACTCCAGAGAAGGTTAATCAAATCTAATAATTGTCAATAAATAAATTGATAATGGTAGCAATGAAGAAAATGAAAAGACCAAAAGTGCAAGTCCAAATGCCGACCATAGGGCTGTAAACGAGCCGAGTCGAGCTTTGGGGTGTCGAGCTCGAGCTCGTTTAAAACTTATCAAGCTCGAGCTCGATCCCACTTGCTTGTTCGAGCTCGAGTCGAATCGAGCTCGCGAGCTGCTCGCAAACAACTCGAGTCGATATCGAACTCGAGTTTTAACGAGCCGAGCTCGAGCTTAGACATTTTTTTAAAGAAAAATATGGTCTTAACGAGCTTATCGAGACGAATTCGAGCTTATCGAGCCGAGTTCGAGCCGTTCGAAAACAAAAATTCAATTTTAATGAGCTTATCGAACCGAACTCGAACTTTTAACGAGCTAAACGAGCCGAACAGGTTGGCTCGATAAAAAAAACGAGCTTGACAATCGGTTCGAGCTCGACTCGAGCTACACCTCGAGCTTTCACGAGACGATCCCGAGCCGAGCTCGGTTCGTATAACAGCCCTAGTTGACCACACCATTTCCCTACTCCTTGGATGCTGTAACCTCTGTAAATATAAATGGGTAAATATAAATTCACAAAAAATTCTCACAAAACTTGGCTCACAAAATGATGTGTCAAGATTTTATTGGTGCTTTTAATTAGAGTGTGACCGGTCCACAATCGATGCAACCAATAAAATATCGCCACCTCATTTTGTATCCAACATTTTGTACACTTCTTTTGTGCCCCTGGCATTGCCTAATATAAATCGTCATTCCCCAAATCAGAGCGCACGTGCACACCCCCTCCCTCTCACCCTAGTAGCTAACGCCCCACGGTCAGGTCAGAAAGTCACCCGAGGTTAATCTTGTCATTCTCACTCCATTATTTGAAATCATCACAGATTCTCGTACATCAATCAATAATAAGTCGGTCTTGTAAAAAACGTGTTTTACACCCATTTATGAAAAACGTGTTTTTCTTAATTACATTCTCTAATATTATCATGTGCCTTTTCTAATATTATAAAGTGATTGTTGTAATATTATACTTATAAATATTCAAGCATGCGCTTTTATCAATTCAAAAAGTCATTTTTAGTGGTAGTTTTAAGACTGACTGTCTTACTAGTACAAAGTGCCTCTTGGATTATTGAAAAATGACTCTTCCATTGTCAACAAGTGTTTGATAGGTTTTTAAAATTTTCAAAACAAGTATATGCCCTAGTGTTAAAAAGTGCCTTATGTAATATTGAAAAATGCCTCCTACAATGTAAAAAAGTATCTAATGAGTTTTTGCAAGTGTCAAGTGAGTTTTTCTAAGTTCTAAAACAAATGTCTCCTGCAGTATTGCAAAATGCCTCATACAATGTAAAAAACACCTAATGAGTTTTTGTAAGTTCCAGTTATTTGCAAAAATGACACCGCGTCTTTTAATAACGTTCTGTTTATTTACAAAAATGCCACTCCGCATATAGAAAGCACATTTTACACTAAGACGTGTGTAAAACGCGTTTTTTCTGAGATTTTTTGATCAATAATAGTACAGTATAAACAAATCCATAATCCATATTCAACTTTCCCTTCTCTATGTATTTTTTTTAGTAGGTTTTGGGGAAAACTAGTTCCTCCATAAGTTATACAAAAGTCATGTTTTTAACCCTTAAACCCTAAATCTAAAATCCTAAACTCTAAACCTTAAACCCTAAACCATAACCCCTATAAAAACAAGATTTTTTATAACTTTTATAACTTATGGAGGAACCAGTTTTCCCCAAAATTTCCTCATTTTTTTTAATAGGCTCTATATTCTTGTTAAAAATATTATATTTAGTTGTTGTAAAACTATTTTCATGTACGTTTTTGTTAAAACCATTTACTCCCCGGTGTTAGATTTTTAGAGTAAGTGTTCACATTTTTTTTAGTTTGCCTCAAAATAAGTGTCTATTTTTTAAAATGACAAAAAACTTTTACTATTCTTTTCACGCATTCTTTTTTACTTTACTTTTACACTCGCAACACCAATTAACTTATTTTTACTACCCAACCTTCTCTCTCCTACCTCACTTTATTTACTCACAATACTTACACCACTTTGTTTATTTCTTAATTTTCGTGGATGAGTAAACACTTACTCTAAACACAGAGAAAGTATAAGATACTTTTAAATAATAACTATACATAACTGACGTAATTATTTTATATTAAAAATTATTTAGCCACGTTTCTTTATATAAAAATCATGGACTATTCATTGTTAACCGGTTTTGATTTTAAAATAAAACTTCAACCTTTATCATAAGCATCCTCCCTCATAAATGTAGAACATTAGGGTCGGCAAATTACGGTTTGGTTTTGGTTCAGAACCGACGGTTCCGGTTCACGGAAGCCTTGAACCTTAACCGGCCTGTGTTCATCAACCGGTTACGGTTCACGGTTTTGTATTATTTTTTTTGCATAGGAAAAAATGTTTTAAAATTATTTTATTACTGATTTTTTTTAAAAGTTATAAAAAATTGTTGAAATGCAGTCACAACGGCTCTTTTTTGGTCAATTTTCTGTTAGTAACGGCAAAATCTGACAAAAACGTTAGAAATGTGACGGGTTTGACGGGTTTTCTTACAATTTTGACGGTTTCTTGACGGTTCTAACGGTTTTTTTTTTACGGTTCTAACGGTTACGGTTAAGGTTTTTAGCACGGTTCGTGGCGGTTTCGGTTCGACGGTTCCGGATCCGATTTGGTCAACCCTAGAACACTTAAGACCCGACTCAAACATGAGGTGGTCTCCCATTCCCATGAGAACAAGGGGATCTGTCTCATCTATGAGACGGGTATTTTGACCCGGACCCGTCACCCATGGGGAATAACCTGCCACGTGGCAGCCCACCATTGGCCCCATTTTTTTTCCCGGCTTTTTCGTCGTTTACCAAAAGTAATAGTTACCATAACTTAATGTAATGACTGTATACATATAAAGTAACATTGTTAATAAGTAAACGTAACACCTGTTTTACAAAAACAAAAAGCTCGTTTTACTCATTTTTTCAAATGTAATACTAACTATAATTACGTGTAACCCAAACAATATCTAAATGTAATTATCATTTATAATGAAATATAATAGTGCTTTTACAAAAATGTAAAATATTGTGTATTTTGATTTTATTTTTTAAAAGAAAGTAATATTTGAAAAATAATAACTTATGTATATGAATGTAATTTTTATACAAGTAAATGTAACACTTTGATAGATGAAATTGTAACAGATTTATATAGATAATGTAATACTTTACATGTATTGTGATAAATTGAACCCATTGTAACTTATTATTTGAAAACATATAAATATACTATTACTTTTCTATACATATGTGTTACAAATTATGTATAAACACTGTTACATATAAGTAACACGTTCGTTACATTTTAGTTGTAATAAGTATTACTTTTGGCAAACGAAGAAAACAGAGAAAAAAACACTGTTACTTTTCTATATATATGTATTACTTTTATGTATACAAACTATTACATATAAGTAATACGTTTGTTACATTTAGTTATAGTAACTAGTATTACTTTTGACAAACAGAAAAAAAACAAAAAAAAATGTTTTTTTTTTTACCTATGAGATATGAGAGGCTGCCACGTGGCAGGATCGTTCCCCATGGATCATGAAGCCGGTTCGTAGGTCAGGTCGGGCGGGTCAAAAAAACCCGTATCGTGGATGAAACGGGTTCTCTTGTTCGCACAAGAGTTTTTGTCCTCAAACATAACTATTAAGTTGCCAATTTCTTTAACAAGTGCAGCTCGTCATTTTCCTTCACTCTAATCTCAGGCATACCCATCAAGTCATTAATTAGCTCAGTGACTGAGTCAAAGGAATAAATAAAAGATTACTATTAATTAGGAAATAAAAGGGTTTATGAAGGGTTATTTCTTTCACTGGACCAAAACGGCCCTTTCCGTTCTTTCCTTTTCTATCTCAATCCATTACACTGTCACTGTGTAGTCTAATGAACACTCTCGTTTACAGTAGCCACCACCTTCACCTCCCTCCGCAATGAATCTCGATCCCCAAATCCATACCCGTTCCCACACCCATATCCGAACCCGCTCTCGCCGCCTCTCCGCCTGTTACCGTCACCCCTCTCAACCTGTCACCGGTTTCTGCCCATTATGCTTGCGCGACCGCCTCGCTGGCCTGGATTCCCCTGAACCCGCCGAATCTTCCTGTAAATTCGGCAATGCTGATGCTTCTTCTTCTTCCTCTTCCTCATTGAGGCACCTCCGTCGTAGCAAATCTGTTATTGCCGGAAGATGTGAGGTTGCTTCAGGTGTATCGGATCAGCGGCGGAGGTCGTGCGACGTTAGGGTTAGTAGTACGCTGTCGGATCTTTTCGTTCGTGATGATGTTGGTAAGGGAGTTGGAAAAGAGGTAAGAATTGAGTCGAGGAACTTAGGTTTTGACAATGGGGATGTGATTAGGGTTACGGATGAGGTAATGGCACCCGATTTGGACGGGGATGATGTAATTGGAGAAGAGCTGAAGACAATGAAGGAGCACATTGATCTCGAGTGTTCAAGTAGTAGGAAGAGCAATGCACGAGATTTGAGAGAAATTGCCGGGAATTTGTTGGGAGCTGCTTCAGTTTTCAGCAACAAGTTGAAGAAATGGAAGCAAAAGGAGAAATCAAAGAGAAGAGATGGATATAATGGAGGTGTGACTGACCGGCCGGCGACAGGGAGGGATTCGCAGTCCGAGGTTGCTGATTATGGATTCGGTCGGAGATCTTGTGATACTGAACCTAGGTTTTCCATTGATGTTAATCGAGTGTCTGTAGATGATCCGCGGTTCTCTTTTGATGAGCCCAGGGCTTCTTGGGATGGTTATTTGATTGCTAGAACTATTCCCAGGCTTACACCAATGCTCTCTGCTGCTGACAATGTGATGTTAGGGCCTATGAATAGGGTTGATAATTTGCAGATGCAAGTGATCAAAGAAGATGTGGGAAATTCCGGTGACTCAGGGCAGTCGAATTCCGAGTCTTCATCATCTAATAGACGAAGTAGTTCTGATCGATCAAGTTCCATCAAGAGTTCTACGAAAGGGTTGGGACTGGAAGGTGATGATGTGGGTCGTATTTCGAATGCTAAGGTGTCTCCTACAAATGATGTTATTTTTCATGGAACTAAGTTGGTAATTACGGAAAGGGAACTTAAAGATTGGCATTTGAATTCTCTCAAGCATGGGAATTTGGAGAATGTCGAGTCTATATCTTTGGCAACTGGCAGTGGTTCGAATGGCTTTAAAAAGGCTACGGCTAGTAGATGGCGCAAAGTGTTTAACCTTTGGGGTCATAAGAACAGTTTTGATGAGAAGAAGGGTGGGGATTTTATTGGAAAAGAGGGTCCCGAAAAGCTAGGCAGCGAGATTGATGGGTTGCAGAAAGAGGATTCTAGTGAGAAGCTTGTTCGAAGCAGTAGTGTTGTAGGTTCTAGAAGAGTCCGAGGCTGTTCCAAGAAGGGTAGAGAGGAGTTTGTGCTGGAGAGGAACAAGAGTGGGAGGCATTCAATGAGTGACCTTGATAGTGGCTTATTGAGGTTCCACTTGACACCTTTTAGAAACTTTAGCAGGAGTAAGTCTGGAAAAAATAGGGTTAAAAATACGCCTGCTACGGCCAGGAATGGTATACTGCTGAATTAGTATTCAAGGTACAATTATTGTTCTCCAGTACCCTCTGTAAAGCCTGTTGCTTCTAGTTGTTCCTAGCACAACAGCAGTATAATGTTACTTTCTCTGTGCTTATATCCTCTTTCAATAACATTATATCAAAAATTTTAAGTCCTATGTTGTTAGTATTGTCAACAATAATCTCTTGTAGCGGCGATAGTTCTTAAAGTTTTGGTTACGAGAACGCTGGCTGCTATTTTAAGTGGATAAATTTCTATTCCGATGTTCATGTTGGAAGATGTGCATAGCTCTTTATCGGTCTGAGAAGCAAATTTATGAACCATCTTTATCTTTTGAAATTTTGTGTTCTTTAACATGTAGACTGCTCGAGTCGTCAGCAAGGTGTTACTTTTGTAACTTGGATGTTAATTACTGATATTTTAGGTTTGAATTTGCTCTTTTGTTCAAGTTTTGAACACTTGCCATGTGCAAATTTGCTAGTTAGGTTTAAGAAGATATTCATCAGGAGTTGGTTGTATATACTATATACTGCCTGAATATTCTCTGTTGGTGAAGCTTTTCATACATTTTCTTACAGTTGTTGGATTTTGTAACACCTTTTAGGCTGGGCATGGTATCTTATCTTAGTCCGTCAACATTGACCATCATTATCGTAGTTATGTAGCCAATGACTTGAAAAATGGTGGTGCTCATCCGTCTACGTCACTGTGCCATAGAAATATGGTGGATCCAAAATTTTCTATACTAGGATGATTCAAACTTGAGGGTAGATTATTATAGGCAACGCCAGAATTGATGTCAAATCAGAAGTCACAATAGAAGTTAGATCACAGCACTACGGGCAGAATATTTTGGTGATTTCCACATCCTGAAGTTGGTTTAAAAATCTAAGCACAGGGATCAAAGAAAACTCATGACAGCAGTGAAAGGGTCGCTGTTCCACTTATGACAATCGAAAAAATCACTCTCTACGTATGGTTTTAACAACATTTATCTAGCCTAATCATTGTCAAATGAATACTATAAACAACATTCTATGCTGTATGTAATACAGTATGTATGTAAACTTACAAGATAGCAGTGCTGGCTTCATACCCTATATATCATCTCGACCCCGCCAAGTACTTGGTTTTCGCAACTTCCCTGTCTCGGCATCTTTTGTTCCTAGATCTTTTACCAGACGGTGATGACTCTTCCTCCCCTCCTTCATCGTCAGTGTCAACTATGAAATTACCTGATCTAATCTGAGTGCTCATTCGCCTAAGAAGATATACGTTGAAGTAGTAGTTGATAATGTCTTGTCTGTTCTTAGTTAGTATGCTCTTTATTGCAGGTTTTAAGAAACTTTTACCTCGTGATACGGGGTTCAATCTGACAATAGACTCAAACTTTGCTTCTTCTTGTTTATTCCACGAACTGGAAACACTTTCTCCCATTGTGTCGAATCGCCATGCAAAAAACATGAACCCCACTTCACTTCTTAGATTGGTTCTTTTCTCAGAAATATGCATTCTAACACAATCTATAGAGCCAGGATTGTTGCAGTTACAGTTATCAGGTCTCCCAGCTCCAATTCTTTCTCCTGCTTTTTCAGGAGCTTTGCCAGTCCATACTTTATTCTTCAAACATACCATATTTGAATCTTTGATGTAGGAAATTCTGAACTGTTCCTTGTTAGGTATGTCAGTCCAAGGTGGCACATCAGCCTGAAAACGAGGTCCAATAGGAATCCGGTTTTTTGTGTCGGAATAATCAGTAATAAACTGAAGCCACTCACTTAATGGCCTTTGAGGTCCCTCATCATTTGATAACTTTGACTTCTTCATGTCTGATGAGTCTCGATTCTTTCTTCCAGTTGTTGAGACAGAAGACAATGTCAAAATAAATTCAACAAAATGACTTGGCACTTCAATATGTTTCGCTGACTGTATACAAAGACTGGCAAGAGCGTGCTTCTCTGTTTTCGCTCCAGACACAACTGTGCATATGCACTGAACATTCCACACGGCTTGTAGTTTCTGTAATAAAAAAAAAAGAAACGTTTTTACTGATACTTGTAAAAGATGGACTAAACTTGAAAGGGATATTACCATGGCAAATCGTATATTCGGTACTATTATCATGTAAGCTTAATTCCTTTTTCTTGGTCGCAACTCGCAAGTGGCTACCAGGAACAAAGCATGTAATGAAGATGTCGCATGGCTAACTTCCGAGTAACTGAACACAGGGGTGTCCTGTCCATTCCCTTATTTTCTACCATGAGGCACTTGTCTCACTCAGTTATCTTCACATTTCAACACTACCATGGTACTCAAGCCAAGCAGACTCGTTATTATCTTCTCCTGTCTATTATCATCTCATGCCTATCAAACTCATTATTTATCCTATCTTGCCTATTTGCATATCAAACGAACTCTATTTCACCAACCACACCACACCTACACTTTGAAGCTATTACCTCAACTCAGATGCTTGAAAGTAGATACTAACTCCGTCCCAAAATGAATGACCGGATTTGCTTTGAAATTAGATATTACCTTTACCTCAGTCCCAAAATGAGTGACTGAATTCGCTCTTAATCAAGAGTAAATTCGGTCATTCATTTTTTAATGGAGGGAGAACTGTAATGACCAATTCATCAAGCCAACTTCATTTTGTTGCAACCTTTAAGGCTGTTGCTGTTGGCTACTACTAATCTTTCACACATGTGCAGTCGAGTCGAACGGTACAAATTCTCAACTATCATTATAGATAATAGATGAATGACATTTATAATAACATGAGTTACATCTTTTAATAACTTCATAACATATGCTATATTTTAGCGGCGTGCGAGAAGATCATAGTAACATGAGTGAGTTACATCATATGTTAACAACTTTAAACATTAATACATTCGAACTAGACAATCCCCAAATCTATCACGTTAATATCTTAGTTTTAATTTATCAGGCACAATCACATCAAGTTCTGGCCTACACTAGAAACTCCTAACCAAGATCACCAATATTCAAGAAAGTCAAAGAAAAGAAAAGCAAACAAAGGCATTCACTATTGAAAATTATTTACTTAATTTATCAATACGTAAACATCTAAGACTCATTTGCTGCTAGATTTTAACTGGTCTGGTACTACCCCTTATACATAATACATGTACTTTTAATAATTTTTCAACACTAAATAAAAATTAAAATCGGATATACTCCCTCCTTTCCATTTCAAATTGCAAATACTAGGTTGGCACGGGGATTAAGGGAAAAAGTGAAAAAGGTGATGTGTCGTAAGTGTTGATAGTTGAGTGGGAGAGAGAAAGTGGGGTAGAGAATAGTTAGTGGGTTAGTGGACGTGAGTGTGCAAGTGGGTTAAAACTTGTCATTTTTGAATTTTGCAATTTTAGTTGGGACACCCTTTTTGGCAACTTTTGCAATTTGAAATGGGACGGAGGGAGTAGATGTCAGTAGCCAAAACTAGCAAGTACAGATTTCTTTAATGAACAGAGAATATATAAAGTACCTTTTGCAAAGTAACTCGTACTTCACTGGAAAATCTTCTCCGGTAATTCCTGATAATTTCGGAATTAGATAAAGATTATTGTTATTTCCACGCAAAATTTGCTTCCTCCACTCTTAACCTTGTCCGTACCTGGCATATCCCAAAAAAAAAAAGGATCACAACCGCTCAGGCGCCGGCAACGGCAACGGCAACGGCAATATATAGTCGGATTCAGAAATCCTTGTGTTTTGAAATACAACGATTAATGAACGGCGCCGGCGCTGGGAACATAAGTTAGATTCAGAAATTAGTAATTACCTCTCGCACTTACTCGAACTCTTCAGAGTCCCTGATACCGAGTATTTCAATTCGCAATGAATCTAGGGTTTCTTATTGCAAATTCTTCGTCAACTCTACAATTCAAACTTAGTTGTAGATTTGTTTCTTGATTGCATGTAAATATGAAAATGATAAAAGTCAAAGTGAAGTGAAATCCCGATCTCGAAACAAAAATGAGGGGGGATTCCAATGCGTTAGAACGCCGGAGGAGAGAAACGACGGGGAAGTCAGTTGAAAGAATGTGCGACCAAGAAAACAATGAAATTCAAAACATGATTCGTTTCCCGCGATCTTAAAATGATTTTCCCGAGAACAGGAATTACGGATGTAATTTTAATTAAAAATGTAAAATAAACTCTGGAAGAAGTAAATATATGAATAAACTAGTTTATAAAAATACAACTTCCTAAATATTTCTACATACATTTTCTCAAAAAATAAAATAAAAAATTCCTACATTTATTTTCGTCATCAAGTTCACAACCTAAATTAAGGTGTGATTGTTTTCTTAATGTGGGAGAATTTAATTTCTATTCCTAGAACCAAATATTCCCTCCCCCCAAAAAATATAATAATTTAAATTTGATTTTGGTTAAGAACAATTTTGATACCCTTCACAATATTTCAAAATGTCTCTTAAATACTCTTTCCGGTCCAAAATATCTGTCGCTTTTGAGCAATTTTTTTGGTCCAAAATAATTGTCACTTTTGAGTCAAAACAATTAAAATTCCTTATTTACCCTTGCATTGGAAGTTGTTTTACTTTATTAATTGACTTAGTGAGTGTAATAATGTAAGAAAGTTGAACAATAAATAAGGGTAATCATGGAACTTTCACCATTAATATGCCTTAATAATTGCATTTCTTAATCTTTGTGAAAAGTCAAAAAACGACAGTTATTTTGGACCGGAGGGAATAAGAAACAAACATTTATTTTGTCACAACTAACCATCCACCAACAGAAGAACAACAAATGTCACAAGCCACAATTCCCATCAAAATAAAGCGCGGATAAAAAGGAAAAATAATGGTAACAACAAATGTCACAAACCACCATTCCCATCAAAATAAGGCGCGGAAAAAAACGAAAAATAATGGTAGCAAACAATTTCACCATCATCAACTTTTAATACTCCCTCCGGTCCAAAATAACCGTCACTTTTGGATCAAAATTTTGGTCCAAAATAATTATCACTTTTGAGCTAAATGTCTCTTTTAACCTTGCATTGAAACTTGTTTTCTTTTATTAATTGTCTTAGTGTGAGACATTAATGTAAGAAAGTTGCACACTTAATAGGGGTAAAGTTGGAACTTTTGTCATCAAACCATGATAATAATTGCATTTCTTAAGTGTTGTGCAAATGCCAAAAGAGACAGTTATTTTGGACCGGAAGGAGTATGTCACAAAACAAGTGAAATAAAGTACATTTTCGCAAATACATGCGGTGAGTGTAAATGACAAACCAATAAAACTTCAAATATTAACACCTTTAATCTAATTATAGCTTAAACTAACGATAACTGGCACAACATCCACCAAATAGCACTCACCATAAAAATCACTCAACATCATACCCTTTTTCTTGAAGCTCAGAAACCACTTCATTTCTCATCCTCAACCACAGCTTAAGAGCTTCTTGATCAAACTTTTTGTCTTGCAATTGCTTCTGATAATTTTCTGAATCTTTATCAGTCTCAACAACCCCTTTAGGTCCTATTGTTGTCCCGATCATTCCTCCCTTCTCGACAAACTCCCTCATAGCCTCCTCGTCACCCGGGTAAGGAAACTTTCGGCGTTCGTAGAGGTGGGCTAATTCTTTCTCCTCTTTGGGCCTTGGCTTCAGTGTCCACCAACCAAGCGGGGAGGTTTCGTTGTATAACCAGGCAGCACCAAAAACAGCATATGTACACAACAAGGCTTTGCCTATTTGCTTCCAGAAGTAACGATCCTCCTCTCCTAGTCCTATTTTCTTCAGGTACTTCTCGGCACTGAACGATTGAGCTGCAAGCAGCCCTGCAAAAATTGTTACAAACACTACATTATACTCCTTCTGTCCATCGAAAATTTGACTACTTTAGGAAAGCTTTTCGTTTTTCAAAAATCATTACAAAGTTAAACTACACAAAGATACCTAGCAGGCTAGAACTGCAAGCTTTTCGTTTTTTTTTTAAAAATCGCATTAATTGCGAGTTTTGCTTCCATTGTCAGTCAGACTATTTTTCGGATCCATGTTCAACAAACATTTACTTGTTGAACGGAAAGGGAAAAAAAGAGAGAACGAAGAACAAATATAGTCATTATATAAAGTGCACAAAACACATCATAAAATCAAAGCCACACTATAGTTTTGAGTTCTGAGTTCTGACACCACACACATACTCTCTCTCTCTCTCTAGATGATTTCCGACGTGGTCTCTGACAGCAACTCCCTCTGCTGACTGCAGTCACTAGAGCCCTTGCTCTGATAATTATTATCTTTGCCAAAAAGAATTCATGTTTTATTTTTAATAGGCCCTTGGTCAAATGCTGAGAAGCCTAGTGTTCTAACTTAACTAAACTTCATGTGCAAAAGGGCAAGTAAGGCTTCTATGTTCTCAGCAGAAGCAGATGAAGAAGGATTCTGGCTCAGGCATTTCATTTAACACCTAATAGCATATGAATAAATGTACAAAAAAAATGGAAATTTAACGGCTGGAGAAGCAATTAGGATTATGGCATTAAGCTTTTCAATCATATAACTAGCTTAAGACCGTAATCGCCAAAGAGCTCTAGCTCAAGCAAAATCCAATATTCATTTCCACCTGAAAGGTTAGGGCCTCAGGGGTTCAATTCCCACCAAATGCACTTTCAAATAGATAACGCCATTCATTAGTAAAAAGCTTAAGATTGTATTCACCTTTTCAATTATTATATTATAATTCAATTGGGGAATCAAATTCAAATGAGATTTCAGGTTGAAGGCTTTATCTGTTTTGGTTTTGGTGTCGAAAAAACGTGTGCCTATGATGCTCGCACTCTCCACTTTACCTCGCCGTGCCCGTGTCGACACGACACGACATGGGTGTGGGTGTGGCTATTTTACACATTTGGTGTAAAATCTTAAATTTTGGAAGATTCGACACTCGGATCCGTATATGTGTCAGAAACTCGTACCTGAGTCCGAGCATTATAGACGTGAGCGAACAATTGAAGAGTTGCCAATGCGAAATGGCAGGCATTGAATACCTTCCAAGTTGGGGCCTGGGAGTTTCACAGTCTTTCTATTCTTCTAGGGGTCATGGTTCAGGAGTAGCTGAGGGAAGAGGTCACTAAGTACAAGGAGAGTCAACCTCCGAGCTCTATAACCTATTTGACATATTCTTTGAAATTACCCTTCTACTTTTGGTTGACGATGGTGATCTATATTAGAGGCTTCGAATGAATTACCCGTCTATTCTTTTCATTTACTCCCTCTGTCCCAGAAAGTTAGCCACTCTTTTTTCGTGGTTACAACGAATGAACGTTGAACAATAATTTAGGTTACTTTTGATTATCTTAATGAGAATCAAAAAATTGGTATTGATAGTATTTATAATGGTGTATCAAAAAAAAGTTGTAAATCTTCATTTGGATAATTAAAGATAACCTAAATTATTGCTCAAAGTTCATTCGTAATAACAACAAAAAAAGAGGACTAATCTTCCGGGACGGAGTATTATTTCTAAATCGTCCTTGGACAAGTGCTCCGAAGCACAATGTTGTATACAAAGATCTAAACTTGGTGTATAAATTACCAAGTAGGGTTTCAATTTTATCGAGAGAATATAAATTTTCTGGTTTAGGCATTTCGTCGAACACCTAAAAGGCAGATGGATAAAAATTAAACATAAAATCTACTGACAACTGGAGAAGCATACGGAAGTAAAAACAATCAGATTTCGACTATTAAACAAGCTCAAAATCATAAAATCAACAGTGAATGGTATGATCAAACAAACATAAGAGTAAACGTGAAATCTGAAAGCAGAAAAATAATTAGGGTAGTCCAATTCAGATGATGTTTCAAGTTGGAGGGTTCACCTGTTTTGGCATCTTGAAAACGTTTGCGAACCATCGGAGTAATTAATTTCGGTGCCTGACGTAGAATACCCTTCAAGTTGGAGTTGGAGTTTTGGAGTCTTTTCCCCTTCTCACGGTCACGTTCCAAGAGTGGCCGGGTGAGCAGAGCGGTTTTAGTCTTCTAAAGGGGTTGAAATGTAAATGTTACTCCACCTTTCCTTTTTCTTTTTAGTCTTATTTCCGCTTCTTAAAATGACAAATAATATTTACTATTTCTCCCACTCATTCTCTCTCTTACTTACTTTCATACTCACAACACCAATCAACTTACTGTTCCCTCTCACTCATTCTCTCTCATACTCCCTCCGTCCCACCCGACTTAGGACAAATTGCAATTTTAGGCATCCCACTCCACTTAGGACATTCCTAAATGGCAAGTTTATATTACTTTAATATTCAATGAGACCTATTTTTCATACTCACAACAACAATCCATTTACTATTCCACCAACTCATTCTCTCTCCTATTTACTTTTCATACTCACAACACATCATCCGCTCATTCTCTTTCCTCTTAAAATAATAGTTCTTGTTAATCCCCGTGTCGGGACCAATTGTCATAAGTCGGCCGGGACGGAGGGAGTACTTTATATTCACAACCCTTACCTCACTTCCACCATTTCTTAAGAGTTTACTTTAGAGTCCCTAAGTAATATTTTGTGTCATAGAAGGCCTTGGCCTTAACGGACACTTTAAAAATTTAACGGAATTTATCACGGCCCACTGCCATGTTCAAACTTATGGATCACAAATTTCTACAAATTTATTTCTCATTGCAAAGTTTTAATGAAACACGTATTTTCATCTAAACATGATCAAGTAAATGAAACTTCATTTATTAATATCACTAACGAATTACAAGCAAGATAATTAATTGTGGCAGAACAAGATACAGGGAAACAAAATGCTTATTCCATCCAGAAAAATGATACATGGATGATGGATCACCAGTACTGTCCGTATTTAACAACTGAAATCAGCGCCTCAATGGTGGTGGTGGTGGTGGTGGTGACGGTTCATCAAAAACTTAGCCGTGTGACCGCAGCTAACAGCCTCATTAGGCACTTTCATTTTCTTAATACTATTGATAGCTTCAACAAATATAACTCCCATACCCATATGCAAATGAGGCTCAATATGGCAATGAAAAGCCCACACCCCCGGATTATCAGCAATAAACCTCAAAGCTGTCCATCCATGAGGGAAAATCGACACAGTATTTTTCAACGGCGGGTCCTCCAAGTTAAAACTCTCCCTATCCTTCTCGGTAAATTTGCCTTCTCCATATCCCAAAACCCAGAAATCATGACCGTGCAAATGCCATGGATGTATCTCACTATGACCAGTCACATTCAGCATATTAGCGTTCTGGAGCACCACGTCATATATCTGGTTATGAATAAGCGTGTAAACTCCGCTACTTACTCGTGAGTTGGGATAATCGGCGGGGCTGTTAATGTCATAAGATTCGGGGTATTCGGGCAGGGGGGTTTGATCAAAGGTGTTCTTTAGATTGTATTTGATTGAGCCCAAATAAGGCGTGGGCGGTAAGGCTAGGGAAATACCATTGATAGCCCATTTCAAGTGATCGTTGACTTTAGTTTGTGTGTTGAGAAGTTTTATTTGCTTGTGAGAAATCTTTGGTGGCTTGGGGGAGACTTTAGTATTAGCCGTTAGATTATTAACGAACGCCTTGCTGTGGTCGTAGTCATCCCACCTAGGAGTAACAGGCGGCTGGGTTTCCGGGTAGCCGGCGGCTGCAGAGTAGCTTAGAAGAGCTAGACTCTGATTAGTACCTGGTTTTCTTCCTCTCACACCAACTGATATCCAATAGTTTTTCGACACGTCTTGATCAGCCTTCACTAGGACTGAGTAGCTCTCACCTGAATATATGTCTAAATCATCAACTTCAAACGGCTTTACGTAGTTTCCGTCCGCCTCCACCACCGTCATCGTGTGGTTCTAAACAGATTCAACAAGAAAAATGAATATCACAGTAAAAAAACTTCCAAGAACATGTTTATATCTATAGTGTTCATTATTACCGCAATTTGTAAGTTGAGCGAAGAAAGTGAAGTCGTGCTAGCCACCCTCAACCTGTAGGTCTTGCCTGGTTCAACGTTTAGAATCTCGGGCCCACACTGATCTTTAAGTAGAGCTCCGTTTTTAGTCTTATCATCAAACTTGCATTGTGTTTCAGAGGACGGGTCGCTTGGTGCTAGGGAACAATTGTACTGTCCTTTACCGTTGATCAGCAACGTCTACGCAAACAAAAACATTAAGTTTAATACTCCCTCAGTCCCAGAATGATAGTCCACCTTTTTTCATTGTTACTACGAGGAAACTTTGAGCAGTTATAAATGATACTTAAAATTATGTTAATGTGAATCTAAAAATTGATATTAATAGTATTTATAATGGTGTATCAAGAACAATTTCAAAAATTTCTTTAGAATAATTAAAAGTAGCCTTATTTATTACTCAAAGTTCCTTCGTAAAACCCATGAAAATAGGGGGACTATCATTTGGGACAGAGGGAGTATCAAGATATAAAAGATCAGTATAAAGGGCAACCTGGTACTACAAAAGCTCTCATTTTACCTGAGGTTCGCCGATAAACCTAAATGGATTGCCGGATAGGTCAACTTCTTGTCTGTGAGTACTTTGATGCCACCAATCGCTCAACAAGAGGTTAAATTCCCCGTTGTAAGGAACAGGGAAAGGCTCCATTTCTTTCTTTGGTAATTCTACAATGAGAGATCCATACAGCCCTGCTGCTCTTTGCATCCCATAGTGTCCATGGTAAAAGTATGTTCCAGCCTACACCCACCCACAGATTACATAAATATTTGTAATGAACGCGCTATACATTCCAAGTGAACATTATAGCATGATACTAGCTCTTTCATCACGCTACTATGAAAAGGGGAAAAAAGGACAGAGGCGGCCCTAATCCAAACCACACGCTGTAGCGTAACAGAAAATCTGCAGCTTAAGCGGGCTCAAATCTGTCATTGACCAGATTTACAAATAATTATGTTTTAGAGTAGTTCCTTAATTTCACCTTGTCAACTTTAAACTCGTAGACAAAACTTTCTCCAGGATTTATAGCACACTGCGAAATCGATGCTGTTCCATCAGCCCATGGTGTTTCTCTCTGAAATGAAAAAAAAAACAAAAACTTCACATTAATTCTGCATCAAAATGTATCTGGAAATGGAGCTCATTGTTCGTATAAGCATGCTTATTGAGAGAAATGTATGTATGTGTACATAAATACCATACCTGAGTAATGCCGTGCCAATGAATAACAAGACCCTCAGTAGAGAGCTTGTTTATGACAGTGATTTTGAGGGTATCTCCGACATGAGCCCGAATCTCCGGTCCCGGAAACTTGTGATTGATGCCCATGACGATGCTTTCGATGCAATCGGGAGAATGGTGCATATACTCCACTTCCCATGTCTCTGAAATAGTTTTGCCGAGAGATGGCTTAACTACAATGAAAAGAAAACAGCATAAAACTAGGACAGTTCTAGCACAACTCCAGGATGGTTGAATCATATTGACAATTAACCACAATGTATTTTAGCTATTGGTTTTGTGTGTTGAAGTTATGACTTGGTGCATCACTTATATAGAGAAGGGATGGTTGTTTGAAAAATGGAAAATAAAATTAATTAGTGTTGTTGGAGTGTGTGTGAATGTGATGGTCTGTTAGGGACTGGAACTGCTCTATGATGTAGCGCTATTGCTGCTGCGTCGCAATACTCTTTTCGAATCAACTGCTGATATTAATTTGATTCGGTGTGAGTCCCACATATATTAATTTGTACATTGTAATGATAAAACTACACTAAGCACTTCCCTAATTTAGAAATACGACTCTTGTTTTAAGACGAAATAAAATAAAAAAGGTGACATATTTAAGAGGGAGGAGTAGTATAAGTAATCAGTCCAATTAATGCAGTTCTCAAACTATTTTTGATGATCAGAAAAATTGTAGGTGCATACATGCAAAAAATTGGGGCAGAGGCAGTCCGTTTACGGGAGGACTTAATATTCAGGCCGAGCCGAGTAGAGTGGCGTCGAGCTCGAACTTGTTTATATGAGCCGAGCTCGAGCTTAAATTTTTTTCTTTAATAAGTGTACGAGCTTACTGAATCAAGTTCGAGCTTGTCGAGTTTGAGCTGATCGTAAACAAAAATTCAAGTTTTAACGAGTTTATGCCAAGCTCAAGCTTTAAGTTGATCGTGAACAAATACAAATCGAGTTTTTAATGAGCCAAACAAGTCAAACACGGTCGACCCGAGAACAAAATGAGCTTGACAACTGGTTCAAGCTCGAATCGTGTTACACCTCAAGCTCACTCGAGCTCGAGCTTTTACGAGCCGAGTCAAGCAACTAATTTCTTAATTATAAAACAACCGTAAGCATGCGCAATGCAACTGCTGTCAGTGGCGGACCCAAGATTTTTTTACAATTAGGGCAAAATTGCATCACTCATTTAAAGGGGCAACCCAAGCCTTCATTGGCCGAGTGGTATGGGCTTGGGATTTCCTTCGGGAGGTCCCAAGTTCGATTCCCCTTCCCCCATTCCCCAATAATTAAGTGGCCTTTGGAGGTCCCACGCAGGAACGTCTAAGAGAAGATTTTTAGAGCGGCAAGTATCACTATGATAGATTCCAATATAGAAATTTGTAATAGATAGGGCAATAGATCTGTAATAAACTTGATAAACTTGATGGGAGTTTGTTTTTTGAACATTTTCAATTTAATCGAATTTCGTACTACCATCAATAAGTTCACATGTGCTCGTGATATATAAGATGTGAAAGAGGATGGAAATAACGGCGTAAGTGTGAAACAAACAAAAAAACTACTCTCCGGGACAGTGTACAATAAAGTGGGTAATGGTCCTAAAAACTGCCGAGATTTTACCCCTATAAATTTCAATTTTGGGATTTCAGATGATTTTGATGATTTTGGGATTTCTTGAGATGATGTTGTGAATTTGTGTTGTTGGTGGTTACAGCGTCGGCGTGGCGTCGATGATGTTGAAGATGGCGGCGTCTTCGGAGGTCTTCGATGGATAGACAGGAAAGTCACTTAAAAGTTAGTCATAAAATCTGGTTGAGCTAATTTGTGGAACTTTTAAATTCTACACAACTTGTGTTTAGGGATGCATTTGCCATAGAAACTGGGATAGTGTATATGAGGTGGGGGAGGAAAGGGGGGAAGAAGGGTTGACCATTTTTTTTCTTTTTCTTCTTCCTTTTTTTTTTTGTTGGGTTTGGTTGAGCTAATTTAAAAAAAAAAATAGCTAGTAATGCTTTATTTCCTATTTAATAACTTAATATATTTTTGTAAAAAATATTCTAGTTTTATTAATTAAGATATTGCTAATATAATCTATATAATATATAAAAGCAAAAACATTTCAAGCCTTCTCATTAAGCCACGTGGAATTATGACGTGGAAATCCACGTGGCATTATTCTATAGGCAAATGTATATAATACTTTTTTTCAGGAAATGATTTACTTTTTTAAAACAGATTTTTTTTTTAAATCAAATATTTTTTGAGCTTAAATTACGAAAACATGATTACTTAATTTTAGTAGGCTAAAGATAATGGATATTTTAAATTAAAATATTAGAAATTATAATCATTCAGTTGAATTTTAAGATATGGGCTAAAGATAAGAAATGTGATGTAGTAGTATATCTCGGTGAAGAAAATCGAGCCACATATTTTGCAAAAATAAAAATAAAAATAAAAATAAAAATAAAAATGAAGGATTCTATAAATAAAGTATGTTTGATGGTTTAAATTACTAATTGATGCGGACACTAAGGCTTTGAAGTTTTTGGAGTAATTTCAGCGAGTGCGCCGAAACCGTCATAACTTTTGACTCCGGATGAACCGCGGAACGCACCGCATATCAAATCGAACGTCGGAGCGAGACGGACAAAAATCGTTATCTTTAATTTGGACGTAGATGTTGTCAACTTTGCATGCATATTCATTTTTATATGAGAATTTGTATTTTTTGTTATTTAGTGAAAAAAAATTTAAAGTTAATAATTAATGGTAAAAATCTACACATCTATATAATATATAAAAGCAAAAACATTTCAAGCCTTCTCATTAAGCCACGTGGAATTATGACGTGGAAATCCACGTGGCATTATTCTATAGGCAAATGTATATAATACTTATTTCAGGAAATGGTTTAGTTTTTTAAAACTGATTTTTTTTAAAATCAAATATTTTCTGAGCTTAAATTACGAAAACACGATTACTTAATTTTAGTAGGCTAAAGATAATGGATATCTTAAATTAAAATATTAGAAATTATAATCATTCAGTTAGTTGAATTTTAAGATATGGGCTAAATATAAGAAATGTGATGTGGCAGTATATCTCGGTGAAGAAAATCGAGCCACATATTTTGCAAAAATAAAAATAAAAATGAAGGATTCTATAAATAAAGTATGTTTGATGGTTTAAATTACTAATTGATGCGGACACTAAGGCGTTGAAGTTTTTGGAGTAATTTCAGCGAGTGCGCCGAAACCGTCATAACTTTTGACTCCGGATGAACCGCGGAACGCACCGCCTATCAAATCGAACGTCGGAGCGAGACGGACAAAAGTAGTGATCTTTAATTTGGACGTAGATGTTGTCAACTTTCCATGCATATTCATTTTTATATGAGAATTTGAATTATTTGTTATTTAGTGAAAAAAAATTAAAGTTAATAATTAATGGTAAAATCTACACATATATATAATATATAAAAGCAAAAACATTTCAAGCCTTCTCATTAAGCCACGTGGAATTATGACGTGGAAATCCACGTTGCATTATTCTATAGGCAAATGTATATAATACTTTTTTTCAGGAAATGATTTACTTTTTTAAAACAGATTTTTTTTTTAAATCAAATATTTTATGAGCTTAAATTACGAAAACATGATTACTTAATTTTAGTAGGCTAAAGATAATGGATATTTTAAATTAAAATATTAGAAATTATAATCATTCAGTTGAATTTTAAGATATAGGCTAAAGATAAGAAATGTGATGTAGTAGTATATCTCGGTGAAGAAAATCGAGCTACATATTTTGCAAAAATAAAAATAAAAATAAAAATGAAGGATTCTATAAATAAAGTATGTTTGATGGTTTAAATTACTAATTGATGCGGACACTAAGGCTTTGAAGTTTTTGGAGTAATTTCAGCGAGTGCGCCGAAACCGTCATAACTTTTGACTCCGGATGAACCGCGGAACGCACCGCATATCAAATCGAACGTCGGAGCGAGACGGACAAAAATCGTTATCTTTAATTTGGACGTAGATGTTGTCAACTTTGCATGCATATTCATTTTTATATGAGAATTTGTATTTTTTGTTATTTAGTGAAAAAAAAAATTAAAGTTAATAATTAATGGTAAAAATCTACACATCTATATAATATATAAAAGCAAAAACATTTCAAGCCTTCTCATTAAGCCACGTGGAATTATGACGTGGAAATCCACGTGGCATTATTCTATAGGCAAATGTATATAATACTTATTTCAGGAAATGGTTTAGTTTTTTAAAACTGATTTTTTTTTAAAATCAAATATTTTCTGAGCTTAAATTACGAAAACATGATTACTTAATTTTAGTAGGCTAAAGATAATGAATATCTTAAATTAAAATATTAGAAATTATAATCATTCAGTTAGTTGAATTTTAAGATATGGGCTAAATATAAGAAATGTGATGTGGCAGTATATCTCGGTGAAGAAAATCGAGCCACATATTTTGCAAAAATAAAAATAAAAATGAAGGATTCTATAAATAAAGTATGTTTGATGGTTTAAATTACTAATTGATGCGGACACTAAGGCGTTGAAGTTTTTGGAGTAATTTCAGCGAGTGCGCCGAAACCGTCATAACTTTTGACTCCGGATGAACCGCGGAACGCACCGCCTATCAAATCGAACGTCGGAGCGAGACGGACAAAAGTCATAGGGCAAAGCCCCTTGAGGCGGGGTCTAAAACAACAAAAAAACATTATTTAAGGCCTTAAACGGGCTTCTTTATATCCTTGCAAATGAGATGGTGAACTTATATTCTGAGTTTGAAAATATCTTTCATCACTTAATATCCTTGCAAATTATATGGTATTATATAGATCACTTAATTTGATTTCGTACCATTATCTCAGTTTGAAAATGCCTTTCATCAGTTTTTCTTAATTAATTAACTTTATTATTCCCGTCGAATTCCGACGGGTTACTCACTAGTAAATAATAAGGATTGAATAGAAAGCATTAAATTATGTGAAGTAAAAATAAATATATTACTGTCTTAATTTTCTTTTTTATGTTGCATATTTATTGGATGAGTTTTTTTTGGTAAATGTAAAATTTAATTTGTTTATTTATAGAATAAAATTCTTATTTAATTTTCTTTTTTATTAATATTTTGAAAATAACTTTAAAAGCCCTTTTATTTGATATTTTAATAATTATTTTACTTTTCAGCCCTATTAAGTTTGAAATTTTCATTAACCCTTTAAAAGAAATATCAACTCCAAACAACCTAATTCAGTTAGTCACGTGCATGGCACATGCTTTTTAACTGAGTTTTTAATGAATTCCGTCAAAACGGCCTTAACTGGCGCCGTAAAAAAGGCCTTAACTGACGAGTATTTTTCACATTAAGGTCTGATCTGACGGGAAAAAAAACAAATATCAAGGTTTATTTAGGAGGGTGGTATATCACTTTAGGGTCTAAATTGTCATTAACCCTACTTTTAAATAGGAACAGAGTAATAGGGATAGCCAAACCGAATCGGAACCGGAAAGCCCAGAACCGCCTTAAACTTGATGAAAACCGGAACCATGTAAACCGGGACCAGTGTTTGGTCTTTCTACAGTGTAACATCTTCTTCAGTCTCGCTCACCGTCCACATATTTTGTGAAACTGGAAAGTGAAAATTTTGTTGTGGGAAAAGGACGACAGAGAAGCTTTCTTTTTTTTCTTCTTGATGTACCTACCATTTGCAAAGTCATTTCTATTTGAATAATACCAGGGACACAAAAAAGTCACAAAATCTTGCTCACAAAATTTTAGGTGTAATGATTTTATTGGTGTTTTTAAGTAGAGTGTGACGGGTCCATTATCGATGCAACCAATAAAATATCGACATCTCATTTTGTAAGCAAGATTTTGTGAACTTATTTTGTGCCCCTAGCATTGCTCTTTCTATTTCTAATGGTGCCACCGTGACTGCCAACCCATAATTCTTGTGACTGCCAACCCATAATTCTTACTCTCTTCGTCTTAGGCAACTCAAACGATAGGTATTAAATGCAAAATTTGATACCCATGATGAAGTACTAGGATCTCCAATAATATTATCAACTCTTAATCAAGGGGTACCAAAAATTAGTGTGGTACTAAGCAAGGTAGCAAATTTGCTACCTTGCTTAGTACCGGTGTTCTAAAAGACGTCCGTCTAAGTCGTCTAGGCGCTAGGCGTTCATGAAACGCCTAAGTCCCGCCTAGAATATTATAACTATTTCTAAATTCTTGGCCCCGCCTAAGTTCCGTCTAGACCCCGCCTAGGCGTTAGGCGCTGCTGCGGTGCCTAGCGACCGCCTATCGCTTTTTAGAACCTTGCTTAGTTCCACACCAAATTTTTTATATCTATTGTTAGTGTTTTAAAGAATTTTTAAACATAGTGAAAATATATTTATCATGTTAATTAAATGTAATTTAAAATATAAATATTTATTTAAATAATTTTTTAGATTTTATATAATTATTTACAAAATTATTTTTAAATTTAACACAAAAATAATTCAAGTATTGATTATATATTGAAATTATTTATCATTTCAAAAATATTAATAAAGTTAATAACCATAAAAAAAAGGATCAAAAATTAATTTGATACCAAAATTTTGATACCTATGATTGGAGATGATTTTTTGATACCTTGTGAATAGTACCCATAGATACAAAAATTTGATTTTGATAACTATGGAGCAAGGACCACAATTGAAGTTGCCCTTAGATAGAGTAGGTAAATTACAGAAAGTCTATTTATTTTTACTTACAAACATTTGACGAATATTTAAAAATGATTTTAAAAATAAGTATTTGGAGAAACTAATTTTCCAAAAAAATTTGTGTCTCAGATGACTTGCAATGTTTTTGTTCGACACAAAAATTAAGGAGAGAGCATATACATTCAGAAATATTATGAGTAAGAAAATAGTTATAAGTATGATGATTTGAGAGCGAAACTCAAAATTTAAGTGCGTGAGTATGACAATTAGGTAGGGTGAATAAAGAAAGATTAAAAGTTAAACACTTTTAAAAAATGAGATTTACAATGAGACATCAAATTGAAAAAAAATAATTGGTGTAGGTTGTTATGGTAGGGAAGTATTTAAAACCTATACCAATATTCTTCTTCTTTTCTTTTTCTTATTGGGGAACTGTGGCCGATTTTAAGAAACTCTACCAATAATAACTTTGTTATCTTTTTTAATCAAAATTGTTTATCTATTTTTTCTTCATATTTCATATATTTCAAAAATTGAAATTTAGAAAGTTGATATCAATTTTTTTTTCTTTTAAAATGTCTCTTAACTGAGAACTGAACATTTAGTTTTATTTTAAGAGGAGGGTGAAATATAAATAACCAAATACTCTCTATTTTCTCTTTTTATTTACTTTTGTTTTTAAAATTTATATGTTAAAATGATTGTTTTCCAAACTTAACCATGTAATAAATTTGTTAAGTAACGCCTGATTGTTACAAGAAATAGAATAATAATTGAAGCTCGCTAAACGTAATAATCATGGGCGGATCTACTGTATTCAGAGGGGGTGCACGTGCACCTCCTCAACTTTCGTTATCAAGAAGGAAAATTTTGTGTTGAGAGTATATATATATATATATTAAAAGTGCAATTCTTACACAAAAATTCGTTCTAGCACAGGTGATCTAAAGCATGTTAGTGTGTGGAAGGGAATGAGTTCGAATCTTGGCAAGTTTGGGCCAAAACTTGGCTTTTGCATTTAAATGTACTTATTGCTTTTTCAATGATCATTTATTTAAATTTAATTATTGTATTTCTAATTTGATTTAAATAATATTCTCATTTTAAGATGGATGTTTAGTCATGTTTATTTTGAGATTAATGTTCAATTTTTAATAAAATATGTAATTTATTGCTTCTTTGAATTGCCACACACACATACAAAATATTATTTTAATTAGAAGTTACTTAATTGGTTTAATTAGAAAACTAATAACAAATTAATCATATTTGGTTCCTATATACTCATTGTGCCAGTTAATAACAAATTACATAAAAAAATGTTTATATTTTGATTTCTCTTTCTTTTTCTATTTGTATTGATTTTTTTTTTACTGTAATCGCTAAGATATATTTTAATTTTTTTTGGTGTAGTTGTGCACCCGCTGAGTAAAAGTTCTAGATCCGCCACTGGTAATAATGTAATGACAATATATTCTAAAAGTATTTAAATAATAAAATGAGACTATTATTATCTGGTGGAGGGAGTATCCGTCGCTTTCTTTGAAGGCAAAGACTCATGGGATGGGCGTTGTTTGTCGGTCGTCAATGGCTTGAAGCCAAATTTGTTAAATGTGTTTTTCACGTTTTCCACATGAAATTCGTGGAAAGGAATATGGATGACAATTTGACCGAATCCGACCCGAATCCAATTCGATCCGAAAAATTTGGGTTTGGTTTTCATTTTCTAAAATCCAATTGGGTTCGGATCAGATTCGGATCATGTCGATGATCCGACCCGAACCCGATACTGATTCTTAGTGACCCGACCGAAACTCGACCCGACCCGAACCCTAAATAAAAGGTTAATCTAAAATATAAATAAAATATATTTAATGTTTTCCTAAATTGTATTTCTATATTTGTGTTTGTAAGAATGATTTTGATAATTTTAGACTATTCTTTGTAGAACATTCAACATTATGCTTAAATATAAATTTCACTCAAATAAATTTAAGCTAAAATTTTTTTTTTAATATATTCGGGTCGGTCACTGTCTTTTAGATTTCGGGTCGGATCGAATTCAGATCGGCTGCTTTAGGATTCGGATCAGGTCTGATCCGATCTGAACCCTACCCGTTGTCATCCCTAGAAAATAATTTAACTTACATAGTACTCCCTCCGTCCCTATTTATCTTACAAAAATTACCATTTTGGGTGTCCCCATTTACTTTACAAAATCCCAAAAAGGAAAGTTTTTATTACTTTTCTAATAGTGGGACCCAGTTGTCAAACTCACAACAACTATCCACTTACTTTTTTCTACCCCACTTTCTCTCTCCCACTCAACTATCTACACTCACAACACATCAATTTTACAATCATTTTCTTAATTTTTGTGCAAAGCCTCTTTTTTGTAATGTAAATGGGGACGGAGGGAGTATAGACTATAGAGTACGTCAATCTCAAAAAAACAAAAACAAAAGGCCCTTCCATAGTGTACTTTCTCCTACCTCATTTATAAATTTAAAAAAAAAAAAACTTTTACACATATTAATATTATAGTCAATTGGTTTAATTATATAATAAAAAAATGTTTCTTCCATCCCAACTTAATCTATAAAAAGATAAAGAGGGGACGTGACTCAAGAAAAAATATATTATTAAAGTGTTGTGAGTAACTGAATATTGATAGTTAGGAAGAAGAGAAAAAGTAAATTAGAGAACTGTAGATTGGTAGTTGTTAGGATGACAAGTGAACCACGTCATTTAATTTAAAACGTAAGAATTTCAATTTTAAAACTTTATAACTATGAGCCGGACATTCATAATGAACTTTTTTATAAGTTAATGTGGAACAAAAAGAGTATAAAATACAGTTGTATTCAATGAATTTTGCGTTGAAATTGATAATTATTTATAGTATCTAAACTCAAAATTTATACTACTATTATTTTTTGCTTATATTAGAGGCTAGATATAATATTAAACTCCATATATAAATGGAGGTGGACTGCTGTGCGACCGCCGCACGACGTACAAAGGCGCCAGCAAGCCCTTTTTTTTTCGGGCCATTTTTTGCTTGCCAGCAAAAGTAACATTTTTTATAAGGAAATGTAACACTTTTTTCTCATATGTAACACTTTTTTTTTCAAAAATTTACCACAATTTTGCTAAAATAAATTAATGATAACATAAGATTGACAACTAAACTAATGTAACATTTTATAATAAATGAATGTAACCTTTTTTTTTTCTCAATTGTAACATTTTTCTAGGGTTTTACATTCAATTGAAATTCAAAACAGATTATATACATGATTTTTTACTCTTTTTTTTTTAAATGTAACATTTATTCATCTATATAACATATTACAATCATATATGCACTGTGTTACATTCAATTATTATTTTTTCTAATCACAAAATTATTTATATTATTTGCGAAACTGCTGTTACATCTTACAATAAAAGTGTTACTTTTTTAAGACCAAACTGTTACTTTCTTCATAAGAAAGTGTTACATTTTATTATGACGAGCAACTCAATTTTTTTGTGTGTTAAAAATTATTTTTTTAAAAAAAAATAAATCAAACCATATCATGACTTATGACGAACACACCGGTATTAAAAAAATCGACTTTAAAATTTCAAGATATAGCATTTTAAAATTATTGTAGTATTTTTTTTTTTAACAAACACGTGGATTTTTTTTTTGGGGGGGGGGGGGGTGGTTGGGTGTGGGTGTGGGGGGTGGGGGGGGGTTGGGGGAGGGGGAGGGGACCGTCCACTCGCGTAGAAGTATTTGCCATATAAATGAGTGGATTAGCTTTCAAAACATAAAATAACAATGATAAGCAAAGATAAGGTACATGTGGTGCTGTTAATTTTAGCTAGAAATCAATCACATGATAATAAGTATGGCCACTCAAAATAATACTCCCTCCGTTGTCCTAGAGTATATGTCCACCTTTCTTTTTTAGTTTGTCCTAAAGTATATGTCCACTTCCTAAAACGGTAAAAAATATTTACTATTCCACCCACTCATTCGCTCTCCTACTTACTTTTATACGTACAACACCAATCAACTTACTATTCTCTCCCACTCATTCTCTCTCCTATTTTACTTTTATACTCACAACACTTACACATTTCTTAATCTCCGTGGAAATGGAAGGGTGGACATATACTCTGGGACAGAGGGAGTAATAATAATTAGTACTACCTCTATACCTTTGTCCCGCTTTAAAGTTCTGTGGAATCGACTAGCATGTCGATGTTGGGCAGTGGAAAGTCATCATTCGGAGAAGCTTTGTTCAAATCCCGGAAATCCACACAAACACAGACCTTGCCGTTAGTCTTTCTGACCATCACGACATTTGCAAGCCATGTTGGATACTCAATAACTTTGATGAAGCCCACACTGAGAAGCTTCTCTATCTCTTCTTTGACTTGTAAAGACCATTCTGGCTTGATCTTTCTAAGTTTCTGCTTTGTCGGTTTAGCGTCGTCTCTGATCGGAATCCTGTGCTCGGTGACCTTTCTGTCTAAACCCGGCATGTCTTTGTATGACCATGCAAATACATCCACGAACTCTTTGAGCAGTGCAGTCAATCTGTCTTTCTCTTCCACCTTAAAGAAGCTTCCGATCTTGGTTTCTTTCGGCTCTTCGTACTATTAAATTTACTTTAAAATTTGTCATAACAAATACTAAATAATTAATTAATATTATTTTACAAAAAAAAAATCGTGTATCACACATGCATTACCCGTATATTAATCTAATATTTCATTTTTTGTTGTGACACCTTTATATTTCTTAATTTAAAATTTCAGTACTCCTGATTTCTAAATAAACATATATCTTTTATTTAAAAAATCACAAAAGTTTCTTCACTTTCAAACAATAATTATCTATATATTATGAAGTATGAGAATATTTTTAATATTTATGTATTAATGCTATTAAATTTACTTTAAAATTTTTAAAAACAAAAATTAAATATTCATTTAAAAATATTTTATAAAATTAAAAATTGTGTATCACACGTGCATTGCACGTGTATTAATCTAATATATATGTATATTGCTTTCAAAATATTATTTATGTTTTTTTTTAAAGTAAGTTTACAAAACAAATAATGTTCTTATTTGGCTTTTTATTTTAGATCTTTCTTTATCTGTTCTCGCATGGTCTATTATTATATGACAATTTTTGTTGGCGTGCTCAATCAATCTTAAAATATAAATTAGATATAAGCTAATACATGTGTCAAGCAATCTTATACCTTTATTAAATGTAAAATTTGTTGAAAATAACATATTGTAAGCTCTTTTAATACATGTTTTATGTCTACATACATAATTTCGAGAACTCATACAAGATTATGAATTTGTACCGAGCGCTTCACGACATCCAACATGGTACTATTGCTCGTCCTACCTTTAAGGACGATAACTCGTTTCACCTTAATCTGGGAAGAGGAGTGAGTCTGATGCAACTTGCCCGGCAGAAGAAGAATCTAGTTTGCAGATACCACAATGGGGCCGCTTATTGTGCGTCCCCTATGTATGTATCAATCATACGGTAAGTAATTCTTTTTGAATACAAATTAGTCATCCTTAAGTGCATAAATGATATAAATATAATGAAATTTTAAGTTCACGTTTAACTAATATTCTCTTCACAAAAAGCTACCTTACATTCATATTAGTTCCTGAATATAATAGTATTAATCTTGCTTTTCTTAAGTCAGTTTTAAGGAAATATAATGATTACTTTTTCTCTCTCTCTTTTGCTTAAATTTTAGTGGGTTGGTCAAAGGGATAATTTAACTCCAGCCAACATCTATTTTTGTAAGCCTTGATGTGGAAGATGTTTTTGTGACTGGTGGTGATTAGACATGGCCAAATACGGGTACGGGACGGGTTGTACAGGTACGGGTACGGGTACGGAACTCAATATGAAGGACCCGGACCCGAACCGTGTATGGCACGGGTACGGGTACGCCACGGGTTAAGCGGGTACGGTTCTACGGGTCCACGGGTTTCCTCTCCCTTTTTTTTTTTTTTTTGTTTAACTGTTAAATTTCAAACGAATTTCGTTAAAAAAACTAACGGAATCAACAAGTTGAGTAAATGGCCATATTTTCCATAACATAAGTCCATTTTATTTGACTAGTGGTGCAATATATGATTTTGGACCGGGGAGAGGAGTTGGAGTCGTGGAGCTGGAGGACCTTTGCTTGATAGGTGCATACTCCCTCCGTCCCATCTTAAACTTCAAAAAAAATCATTTTGGGCGTCCCATCTTAAAATTCAAAATCCCAAAATAGAAACTTATTTATACTTTTTTATAATATAAAGATTCTCATCTTAATTCTTGTGCCAACTTTTTTTTTGAAGTTTAAGATGGGACGGGGGGAGTATTATTTAGAAGAAGGACCGGAAAAAGGAGTTCAAATAAATCATCATTGTTCTATTGACGCATCCCACCCCAACTTCCTTGTTCTGCCATTAAAAAGTGTAGGCTCGACAGACAAGACAACTTGACAAGGCATAGGATAGATAGGCATGGCGTGGGTGGGCTTCTGTGAGTGAGTGACTTCTGAGGCTGTGTGAGTGTGACTGTGTGAGGTGAGGCAGAGGCTGTCCTTCCTTGTGTTGTGTGGGTCCAAAAAAGCGGGTTGGGTACGGGTTTCACGGTTCAGAATCGCGGGTTACACGGGTACGGGCCAACGGGTTACACGGGTTGCGGGTCACACGGGTTATACCCGCCGGGTCACGGTTTTTTAAGAACATAACCCGCAACCGGACCGGCCATTTAACGGTTACGGGTTTGCCGGTTCGCGGTTTGACCACGGGTCACGGGTTTGCGGTTTATTTGCGATTCCGGTTTCACGGGTTGGGCCGGGTGCGGGTACGGGTTGGCCACCTCTAGTGGTGATGCGTTGAAGAATGATGATGAGATAATTGTATCTGTCTTCACCGGATATGGCTTACGTCCTCTTGAAGAAAGTGTAAAATATTTTTATTACTCCCTTTGTCCCAATTTAACGTTTTTATCTTGCTTTATAGTCTATTCCAATTTAAGGTTTTTAATACTCCTTTAAATCTAAATAAACATATATTTTTTATTTAAAAGTATTACAAAAATTTCTTCACTTTCAAACGATATTTTTATATATATTATTAAGTATGAGGATATTTTCAAAATATTTATGTATTAATACTAATGAATTTACTTTAAAAATTGTCATAATAAAAATTAAATAATTATTTAATATTATTTTATAAAATAAAAAAATTGTATATCACATGTGCATTGCACATTTATTAATCTAATATTTCATTTTTTATTGTGAGACCCCTATATTTTCCTAATTTAAAATTTCTATACTCCTATTTTCTAAATAAACATACATCTTTTATTTAAAAAAATCACAAAAAATTCTTCACTTTCAAATTATAATTTTATATATATTATGAAATATGAGAATATTTTTAAATATTTATGTATTAGTGCTATTAAATTTACTTTAAAATTTGTGAAAATATAAATTAAATATTCATTTAAAAATATTTCATAAAATTAAAAAATCGTGTATCACACGTGCATTGCATGTGTATTAATCTAATATATATGTATATTGGTTTCAAAAAATTATTTAAGTTTGTTTTAAAATAAGTTTACAAAACAAATAATATTAAGGGCCCGTTAATTTGACTTTAACAAGGACCCATAATTCATTAGGAACGGCGGTGGTTGAATCAGTCAAGTTTGTATTCTTTAGCCACAAAGTATCCACTGAATCACTTTGGATAACGTCAATTCTATTATCTATTAATTCAACACCCTGTGCGTAGACTCTTCTCGGTAAAAGAGACTCAACAGATAAACCCAGAACTTTCAAGTTCCAGTCCAATATGACACTCCTCTGTATCAAGGATAGTACAATGCAAGGGACTTTCATATTTAGCCACGTCGTGCACCTTACAAAATTTTGTTATTCCGTTCTCCATGGTTTCAACCTCAAAATTTTGCTATTCTGTTCTACATGTTTTGTATTTTAAATCTTTTAATGAAAAGGATGAAAAAACATCACCTCATCTGATCGAATTACAGCATCCTCTTGCATGTCGTTCTTCTCGTCCCCTATCAGCTCTGCACATTAAACATAAGTGGGAGATAAATGGAATGGACCATGACAAACACCAATTCAAAAAGTAATCAAGCTGCAACAACAAATATACAAATCTTACATAAATAAATGTGTGTAAGTAAAAATTGTTAGCAAGAAAAATATTTACTACCAACCCTACGGCGGGGCTCAATTACCCTCACCGCTCTAGTCGCACCAATGGCGGGAAATTCTGCATCATAATTCCCTTGAACCAAAACCGCCTCTACATAGCCAACGATTAATCAAAAACATTACTCATAACGAAAACAAAAAAACAACAACTTATGCACTGATTTACAAAATGACAAAACAAATGAGATATTTCAGAACGAATTCACCCATTACAGGTGAACTTTAAGCTTGCACAGTGAAGGCGTTGTAGCTTTATCACATTTTTTGTTCTTAAAACCCCAATGTAACATAAAAAATACAATAAAATATTTTTATATTTATAAATGCAATAAAAATATACACCCTCCGTCCTAGAGTATATGTTCACCTTTCCTTTTTAGTACGTCCCAGAGTATAGTCCACTTCCAAAAATAACAAATAATCTTTACTATTCCTCCCACTCATTTTCTCTCATACTTTACTCTTTTACTCATAACACAAACCAACTTACTATTCCCTCACTCATTCTGTTTCCTACTTTACTTTTATACTCACAACACTTATATCACTTCCTGTCAAATAATCGGTGTGGAGAGAGGATTTCACACTCCAAGATTTACAATAGCCTAAGTTATCTATTTATACACAAACATAAACCCTAATACTTGATCAATACTCTATTCTTAATTTACATCCACTAATAAGGTAACATTATTAACAAAATCTATATGTATATATATTAAAGTTGGCCAAAAGAGCTATGGTATTGACATGTGGACAAACAATGGAGAAAACTTGCATTTAGAGAAGCCAGATCATCAACAATAAATTAATAAATAAGTGACTTTTTATTTTCTTTTCATTAGCTAATACTATTAGCTAATAATAATAGTTACTATAAAGGGTAACTATAATAGTTAACTATTATTATAGTAACTATTACTATTATTAGTAATAATTAACTATAATAATTAACCATTATAGTTAACTATTACTCTTATTAGCAATAGTTATTATTATAGTTAACTATATTAGTTAACTATTACTATTATTAGTAATAGCTATTATAATAGTTATCTTATGTAGTAACTAATAGTATTAGCTAATGGTATTAAGCAAATAACACTTAGCTATTAATAGTAAGAGTATTAGTTAATTATAATAGTTATTATATAAGTTAAATATTAATTTTTAATATTAATTAATCATAATAGTTACTATATCATTTAACTATTACTATTAATAATATTAGTTTATTATAATTATTATTATTCCCTCTGTCACAGTTTAAAGTTCTTACTTTCCTTTTTGGTGTGTCCCAATTTATATTTAACTATTATAATTAACTATTAAATAAAATAAAATTTACTATTAATAGTATTAGTTAATCATAATAGTTACTATATATATATTAATTATTACTATTAATAGTATTATTAGTTAATCATAATAGTTACTATATAAGTTAACTATTATTATTAATAGTATTAGTTAATCATTATACAATAAATGTTAATATTTAATATTAATAGTACTTGCTCCGTTCGAGAGTAAGAGTCATACTTTTTATTTTTGTACGTCCCACTAAAAGTCTATTTCCTAAAAGGACAAATGATGAGAAAGAATGAATAGTGTTTTGGACAATTATACTCTCAACACATTTGCAATGTTTGCCAATTTTCTATTGTGTATTTAATAAGTGTGCACAAACAAGATAGGACTCTTACTCTACGCTCTAGGGCGTAGGGAGTATTAATTAATTATAATAGTTAATATAGAGGTTAATTATAGCTATTAGTATTACTAGTGAATAATAATAGTTATTATATATGTTAATAAGTACAATTAATAATATTAGTTAATTATAATAATTATTTTAATTATAAATAAAAAATTAACACAAAACCAATTAACTTATTATTCCCTCCCACTCATTCTCTCTCCTAATTTACTTTTACACTCACAACACTTACTTTACTTCCATCATTTCTTAATCTCCGTGCAAATAGGAGGTAGGACTCTTACTCCGGGACGAAGAGAGTGATATTTAACCATTATAACTAACTAACTAATACTATTAATAGTATTAGTTAATTATAATAGTTAAATATAATTGTTAACTATAATAGTTACTATATAAGTTAATTATTATTATTAATAGTATTAATTAATCATAATTGTAATAATTTATATTAACTATTACTATTAATTATATTATTTAATCATAATAGTTAATATATATGTTAATAATACTGATAGACAAAATTATAATACCTCGCAAAGGCACGAGCTATCGTCATAGCAATATGCAAACACAAGGGTCGAACCACAGAGACTTGGATTAATTCTAAGTTATTTAACTATTTTAAAAACAATAAAATAAAAGATAAATGATCAACATGAACTAGTATATTATGATAGGATGGCGGAATATAGATTCACAATCATCTCCCCTATGCTATGATAATAATAATCAAGTTATCAATCTCAATTCATGGATTCGTTCACTTATGTAAGAATTGGGACGGTCCGGTCGCCGGATTGCAATCCTATTATTTCTTTTATGTTAATATTTTCCGCTAGGTCTATACAACATGCAAGAAATTCATGAAGCCCTTAAGAACACATGAACCTAAATCCTTTTGACTTCCGCTAGGTCCTCAATTGAATTTAATCATCAAAACAATGGTCAACGTATTATCACCCACGCTAGTGCAGAAATATATACCCAATAATTTTAGAGTCAATTTATATCTTAAATTATAATTGAAACTAAAGAATTTAGCAAGAAGAATATTTTGATGAACAAGAATGAGTAAGAATACACGATTTATATTAAAGCATAAAATTGATAAAAAGTTACCTCCAATTAGTAGTTGGTGAAATTGTTCTTCATAGACAAAGAACAAATTTCTCCAATCTTGCAAACCTTACAAAATATTAACTAGCTAAATGATTGATAAAAAAAATACAATAAAACTAACCTAGTATTTATAGGGTAAAACTAACCTAAATCTAAAAGGAAAAAGAATAACGAAAAGAATAATAAAAGAATTAGGAAACTAATAAGAAAATCCTAAACAAAATAGAAAACAAATCCTAAATTCCTAATAATTAATAATGCTTGTGTGCGCTGACTTTCGGATCAAATAGGGCTGAATTCCAAAATTGCACTTTAATCCCTGAAGTTTCATGATTTTACAGTTTAGTCCCCAGATTTTCAGTTTATTGCAGTTTGGTCCTGAAGTTTCATATTTGGCAGATTGGTCCCTGGATTTCAGCAGTCTTTCATAACAGTCCCTGGCCTTCCCAACTTCGATCAATTAAGCTCTTTTTCATCTCCATTTCTCTAAATTGAGCACATAACCACCCTACACAACAAAAACACAAAAAGAACCTAATCAAATAACAAAAGCTTGAGAACAAAGCAATAATTAAGCCTAAAAGTACCCAATAGAATGAGTAAAAACTCATTCATCAAATACCCCCAAACTTAATCATTTACTTGTCCTCAAGTAAAAAAATAAAAATAAAACTAAACTATTAAACAATAAACATAAATACTACTATAACACAAAAATAAAGAAAACTACTACAATATTTTTGAGTCTCTCCCGTAGTTAACATGAAAAACATACTACCATACGTCTCAACACGGGTTAGGAACAAGACTATGCAAATGACTATACACTTGGAATAAATTAAATATTTTTCTTAGGCAAAATGATCAAGCTATAAATCTCTTGTGCATATAGAATATAAATACCATTCCTTAGCCTATCAAGATATGAATAATTTTATAAAGCATAGTACCCAAACATTCTCTTGTTGAATCCGTATTAAACCAATGCATAAGAAAAATTCAACACATGATTCTCCTTTGATAAGCTCCCACACAATTTATCGCTTGATTCCCCTTTATATTTGTTTGCTTATATATATATCCATACTATTTCTGGCCATTTAGGTCTTCGTAGGTACAAGAATTTTTATTTATTCTTGGAATGGGGATTGGCGCCAAGGATTTGGGAATTATCGTATTACCACATATCCTTTTTATTTTTGGCCTTTATCGCATTTTTGCGAGCATTCGATTCAATGCTTTCATTCCTTGCCATTTCTCCCACTCTTCTTAACTAAGACCGTTTTATTGGGGGATTTTTCCACTTAATTGAGACTCACTTCAAGGAGACGCACAGTTCAATTTTCCTCATGCCTACCTTTTAATCTCACAATCTCACATAAGATAATGCAAGGGTACTATAACTCGATAAAGATAAGCAAAATTTCAACACCCAAAGATATGGTATATTGATGGATGAGTTTTATACTCATTTATTGGGTATTTTTCTAGACTTATTCTTTGTGAAATACTTGAGTTTTGGTTATTTAATGTGTGTTTTAGTGTTTATTTAGAAAACAGGTAAAACATGTGAATAGTACATAATTCAGAGGAGATATGTCAAAAGTTACAATTTCAGGGACTTAAGTGGAAATTTCAGAAAGCTAAGGACTGTTAGGCTGAAGATTCCAGGGACTGTTGTGCAGAATATGAAAACTGGAGGGAAAAATCTGCAAATAAGGTCAGGGACTGTTCTGTAAATTCTGAAAGTTGGAGGACCATATTGGAAATTTGTAATATCTCAGGGACCATTGGGGAAATTTGGAGTCCAGCCTTGAAGAGCCCTAAAAATCAGTCCAAGCCTTGGAGAAAAAGAAATAGTTAACTTGTTTAGTTAGTATTTTATTCTAGTTTCCTAATTCTTTTATTATTTATTTTTATTTTGTATTTCCTTTTTGGTTTATGTTAGTTTTTCCTATAAATACTAGCTTAGATTTATTGTTTTGGGACATCCATAATTCTACCTTTCCTCCATATTATTTTAGAGATTGGTTCTTTGTCTATGAAGAACTAATTTCACCATCTATGGATTGGCGGTAACTTGTATCAAATACTTATGCTTTAATTTAATTCAATTATTTGTTGGTTTGTTGCAAGTTTTAATTCTTCCATTCAATCTTAATTATTGTTCATTAAAATATTCATCATTATTAATTTTTTAGTTTCAATTATATGTTAAGATATAAATTGACTTTAGAATTATTGGGGTATATATATTACTGCACTAGCGTGGGTGATTATACGTTGACCACTATTTTAACGATTAGATTCAATTGAGGACCTAGCGGAAGTCAAAAGGATCTAGGTTCATTTGTTCTTGGGATCTTCATGAATTTTTTGCATATTGTATAGACCTAGCGGAAAGTATAATATAAAAGAAATAATAGGATTGCAATCCGGCGACCGGACCGTCCCAATTCTTACTTTAGTGAACGAACCCTTGTTTGGAGATTGATTCTTTTATGATTTGTGACACCATAATAATTGACATCTTTAATCAAATAAGCATAAGTAGGAGATACTTGTGAATCCTTTCCATAGATTTTTCCTCCATATTCATATCCATTTATCTATCTTTGTTTAATTAGTTTATTTGCTTTCTAGTTAATTAGATTAAAATCACTAAAACACCAAACTTTTATTTTATTTTATGTTATTTTATTTTACTACTGTTTAAATTACTATCTTCTACAAGTCTCTGTGGATTCGACACCCTGCTATTGCATATACTACTACGGTGATCTTGTGCGCTTGCAAGGGTTATAAATTTGTTCATCATATATATTGAATAGTGCACTAGGGAGTTATAACTTAATCATGGAACCTAAGTTAAATATTTCATAAATTCCACCTGTACCGAAATTCACAAGCTTTTATCCTTTTTTGCAAAATAAATCATCATTGGAGGTAGTAAACTAGTAAAGAGTACAAGAACTACGACATATTTTTTTTTTTTTTAATTAAAAGCAAGAAAATGAGTTTGACCGCACCGAAGTTGCCTACGTTCCCCCTAGGACAATAAGGGGCTCAGGTCACCGTAGTTCGAACCCGACAAACAAAAAAAATAAAAAAACAATTTATAACTAAAACAAAACAAAAGCTAATAAATTATAAATGCATTCCCACCCCCAAACTTAAACAAAACAATGTCCTCATTGGGGAAGAGCACATAAAAGAGTCCGGCTGATTACACGCCAAACTATTCCACATCAGTTTACCATTACTAAAATACCACTTTTTGAGACTTGATTAAGCACAATGATCCCATTAACAATTCCAACAAAGTGATAACAATTATTGTATTCACAAAAATTCCCATATGAAAATTAATCACAATTGCAAGTTCTCTCAGTTAACAGTTTATTATCACCCTTGATGAACAAATTATAACCCTTCAATGACTAAAAGAGACTTGCAGTCAAAATAAAAGGGGCAATTAATAGCAGTTCAGTTCAAGATGACAAAATCAGAACATATTACCTCTGTGATGAACCAAACCTTTAATATTGTCAAAATTTGGAAATCGCAGTTTGACGGGAGCATCAAATACCCCAAAATTTAACAACCCCTTATTCGATAATTTTTTGTGGGTCGGTTGCTGCAATGGAGAGCGGGGGAGGACTTGAAGAAATCTGGACATGGAGGCCGGAGATGGGGGCCGACGCTAAGCTGCCGGCTTTGGAGAACAGGAGACACAATTTAGACGCCGCCGTTGTTGAGATCAGGGAGAGAGGGAGTACGGACGGAGTGATGTGGAGTGGAGTTTGAATGGGAAAATTTGGGAGACCGGGGTTGTTGGTGACCTGAAAGACTCAGGTTGCGCCTGAGATGGGAGAGACATCGATGGCGTTGAGGAGCTCTACTCGCCGAGAGAAGATAGTAAGGGCTAGGGCTTGGGCTTTTGATTTGGGGATTTTTACAAGCAACAACACGCCCTTCAATTTTATTTTATTTTTAAGGTAAACCCACTCTCTGTCTCTCTGTAATATCAAGCGAACGCATTGTGCGAGCGCACCAACATTCTGTTTCGACAAGCCGGTCTCTAAATTTCTGCATAATTCTCCTTAGATCTATGCCTTCATATTTCAAACTGTTCCAAGCTGCTTTCTCATTCCTAGTCAACTGCAATCACAACACACAAAAAAATCCACAAGCATAATATCTTTCGAAAAAACAATAAAACTAAAAACTAGAACCAAATTTTGTTTTCACTAAAAAAAAATAATAGAAAATAAGCTGCAAGGTTTACAATTGGAGGCACTTTGAAAAAAAAACTAAAAAAAAACTAAAATCTTTTTGGAGGGTGACACTATTTACACTCTATAAACCCACAAACTCAAGGAGATCCTTTCGGATGACACGAAACAAAAACTAAGATAAATATTTTTAATAATTTTTTTTTTCATCTTGGCCAAGATTTTTTTTTTTTAAAGAAAAATAAATAAATAGTCGAATAACTAGAATTAAAGCGCAAGTCCCCGGCAACGGCGCCAAAAACTTGATAGACAAAATTATAATACCTCGCAAGTGCACGAGCTATCGTCATAGTAATATGCAAACACAAGGGTCGAACCACAGAAACTTGGATTAATTCTAAGTTATTTAACTATTTTAAAAACAATAAAATAAAAGATAAATGATCAACATGAACTAGCATATTATGATAGGATGGCGGAATATAGATTCACAATCATCTCCCCTATGCTATGATAATAATAATCAAGTTATCAATCTCAATTCATGGATTCGTTCACTTATGTAAGAATTGGGACGGTCCGGTCGCCGGATTGCAATCCTATTATTTCTTTTATGTTAATATTTTCCGCTAGGTCTATACAACATGCAAGAAATTCATGAAGCCCTTAAGAACACATGAACCTAAATCCTTTTGACTTCCGCTAGGTCCTCAATTGAATTTAATCATCAAAACAATGGTCAACGTATTATCACCCACGCTAGTGCAGGAATATATACCCAATAATTTTAGAGTCAATTTATATCTTAAATTATAATTGAAACTAAAGAATTTAGCAAGAAGAATATTTTGATGAACAAGAATGAGAAAGAATACACGATTTATATTAAAGCATAAAATTGATAAAAAGTTACCTCCAATTAGTAGTTGGTGAAATTGTTCTTCATAGACAAAGAACAAATTTCTCCAACCTTGCAAACCTTACAAAATATTAACTAGCTACATAATTGATAAAAAATACAATAAAACTAACCTAGTATTTATAGGGTAAAACTAACCTAAATCTAAAAGGAAAAAGAATAACTAAAAAAATAATAAAAAAATTAGGAAACTAATAAGAAAATCCTAAACAAAATAGAAAACAAATCCTAAATTCCTAATAATTAATAATGCTTGTGTGCGCTGACTTTCGGCTCAAATAGGGCTGAATTCCAAAATTGCACTTTAGTCCCTGAAGTTTTATGATTTTGCAGTTTAGTCCCCATATTTTCAATTTATTGCAGTTTGGTCCTGAAGTTTCATATTTAGCAGATTGGTCCCTGGATTTCAGCAGTCTTTCATAACAGTCCCTGGCCTTCCCAACTTCGATCAATTAAGCTCTTTTTCATCTCTATTTCTCTAAATTGAGCACATAACCACCCTACACAACAAAAACACAAAAAAGAGCCTAATTAAATAACAAAAGCTCGAGAACAAAGCAATAATTAAGCCTAAAAGTACCCAATAGAATGAGTAAAAACTCATTCATCAAATACTATTAATACCATTAAGTTTTTTTAAATATTCATACAACAAACTTAAATATACTTCTAAATTAATTAAAAAACATATCTATTACAACTATGTACAATCAAAACTATGAAAATGTTTTGATTAATTTAAAATATACATATATTTTCAAAAAAAAATTATTATGTTAATTTATCAATTAAAAACATCAAAAAATGAAAATACAAAAACATTAACGGAATAGATTCCCGTGCGGAGCACGGGTTACCTACTAGTATATTCAGAATATTTACTAGAGCAACTTGATCTCGTGCATATCTTCGGTTTGCTTTGATCTCGATCTCGTATATCTTTGACTTGGTCCGGCTCGATCTCGATCCACCTTATTCTTCAACTCCCCCCTCAAGTTGGAGGATCTACAACATAGAAACCCAACTTGCGAATATGAAATTTATAACGGGGATAAAAAATCGCCAGTCCACTTGTGTGCAACGTTGATCACACAAGTGTCCGAACAACTGAACACACAAGCTGCGATTCATGCAGCCCAAATTTTTATTTTTCGCGTCGCCGCCGAAATCTTTATTCTCTGACAACTGCACGCCAGAATCAATCATAAGCAGGTCCACTATGAAACATGGGTCCAGTTTGGCACAGCGGTGTGCGTTCTGATGTTCGGTCATGAAAGTAACCATCATCCGCTCCATCTTATGTCCTCCGACATGCTGTTCGTTGCTGGTTTCTGTTTTGGTCATTCCCAGACGTGTTTGTCTTGCACAATCCGTGCCACGTAGGAACAATTTGGTCTTCATGAACGGGCCCCTCCTCAACGCATTCGCCGTGCACATCTCGTGCCGTGAAGAGGCTTCCACGGGCTCCTCCCATCATTTATTATTCTCCGCCATTTTGCCTACCATGGCAACGATGGTTTCATTGCGAAAGCGTATGGATATTCAGCCCCCCCCCCCCCCAATCGGAGGCTCTGTTACCATGTCAAGAAATCGGTGTGGGAAGAGGATTATGATGGTAATATTGTTTATTCACTCTCCAAGATTTACAATAGCCTAAGTCCTCTATTTATACACAAACTTAAACTCTAATACTTGATCAATACTCTATTCCTAATTTACATCCACTAAATAAGGTAACATTATTAACAAAATTTATTCAGAATATTTACTAGAGATATACACAATCTCTTTATTCCATTCAACTTGATCTCGTGCATATCTTCGGTTTGCTTTAATCTCGATCTCGTATATCTTTGACTTGCTCCGGCTCGATCTCGATCCACCTCACTCCTTAACAATGTCTTTTAAGGGGATGAGGACCCAATTCTAATATGCTATCAGAGCCGGCCCAAGTTGATGTTGGGTTTGAGTTAACTCGTGTTGGGTGCCCGTATTGGGTTTGAATTGACCCGTGGTGGGTTTGAGTTGATAAAAATGCCGGCGTAATGATGATCCACGTGTAAAGCCCATAGAATCGGCCTACACGTGAGGGGGGTGTTGAAGCCTCATATATCTCACATCAACTTGGAGAGTAAAATTGATGAACTATATAGATTGGCTAACCTCACCCCTTAACAAGGCTTTTTAAGGGGATGAGGACCCAATTCTAATACTTCCATTATTTCTTAATCTCCATGTAAATGGGAGGGTAAACATATACACTGAGACAGAGGGAGTAATATTTATTATGAAACATAAAAAATAGTCTAATTTTATTTTCTTAGAGTGTGGATTTCATTTCGTATATAACAGGCTTAGTTTCATGCAATCACTGATAAGGTATTTGTGGTCATAAATAGCTTTCATGCAACCTAGGGATGACCAAAACCGGTTCCGGTTCGACATATATGTGACCCTGAACCGGCCCGCGCTTACACCGGTTCCGGTTCCGGTCATCACAATCCGGTTCCGGTACGGTTCCGGTTCGGTTCCGGTTCAGTCCGCGCTACCTTTTTTTTTTTTTTTTTATCATACAATAATGAATAAACATGTTAAAATTTATTAAAAGACAAGAGATTTTTATTTTATAATACACTAATGAATAAACATGTTAAAATTTATTGAAAAATAAGGGATTTTTATTTTTTTTAATGGAAATGCCGATCCGGTTCCGGTTCCGGTTCGCCATATATGTGACCCTGAACCGGCCCGCGCTTACCACGGTTCCGGTTACTCCGGTTCCGGTTTACTCCCCGGTTTGCTCCGGTTCCGGGCTTTTCCGGTCCGGTTCCGGTCCGGTTTTCCGGTTCCGGTCCGGTTCCGGTCCGGTTTGGCCATCCCTAATGCAACCACCGATAAGGTATCTGTGTTTATATGTTTTGTGAATAGGGTATTTCGATGTGTCCGGCGATGGCAAAATCATAATTTTGTAGCTTATGATCAAGTTAATTATATAAATATAAAAGAAAATTAAATTGAATAGTTGTACTTTGTATCACGTTTTAATTTAACAATTACCCCTTGTCCCAAAGTGAATGTACGAATATCATAATAGCAAATTAATTTTTTTAGCAGGATAATTAAATTAATTTATAATTATTACTCTATTAGATCGAAACAAATAAAAAAAATGAGACTATTATTTTAAAACGGAGGGAGTATTGGTTCGAGCGAAATTTGAGCAAGAATTTTAAGCTAATTAAATTATCTTTGTGAGAAAAATCTAAAAGTTGATAGTAACATTATTTAGTGAAAAACTGGGAAAAAACGTATTTTTCCCTAACTTCGCCTAAAACGTGTTTTTTTTTTTAAAATGCCGAGGTGACATTTTTGTAATAAATGAGAAGTTGTTTTAAAACAGGCGTTGGATTTTTTTAAAAATAACTGATGTTTGTCGTAAGTATCAGTGTTAGTGTTAAAAAGTATTAGCCATGTACACTGGCACTTATTAATACAACCACTGACACTTATGATAAGTATTTTGCAAGCTTACCGATCTCACAACATGCAAAACAAGGTGAACGTTGCCGATGCCTACTTCTACCGACATACCTTGTTGATGCCTATTGTTACTGATATACCTTGCCGACGATATAGTAAAAACACGTTTTTCCTATCTTTAAAGTAAAATACGTTTTTCATTAAGATAATAATACTAACTTAAAATTATTGTTCTACTAAACAAAAACTTAAAATTATTGTTAAAAGTTCATTCAAATTAGTGATCATTATCGAGAGTATTTATCCCCATCTGTAAGTGTGAACATATGTTTGTAAACCAAATGCTGCAACGTCAACTGTGAGTAAATGTCTCAACTCTTGATCGGAGTAAGTTCATGCATGTAATATCTCGCCTGAAACTAAATACTAAAACTCATACATTAAAATTAGGGTTAATGACAGTTTAGACCTTAAAGTGATATACCATCCTCCCAAACGAACCTTGATAATTTTTTTTCCGTCAGTTCAGACCTTGATGTCAAAAATACTCGCTAATTAGGGTATTTTTGACGGAAATCGTTAAAAACACAGTTAAAAAGCATGTGTCATGCACATGACTAACAGAATTGGTTAGTTTGAAGTTGAAATTTCTTTCAAAGGGGGTTAAATGACATATTTAAAACTTAGGGGAGAGTTTGATAAAACAACTCAAATAAATTATTTTTCAAAACTATTTTTTTTAAAAAAAATAAATAAATTCAATATCTTTAAATTAAATAAAAAAGCAATAAATTATGTGAGTGAAAAAGAAGTAGATATATTAATTCCTTAATTTATTTTTATTTCTTGTAAAAGATTATAAATGTTGCAAAGTTTTTCAAATACTTTTTTTTAATCATAAATATATTATTAGTAAATGTAAAAATTGATTTATTATGTTTAAAAAATAAATTTTACTTATTAATTTTATTAATTTTTTATATTGAATATTTTAAAAATATGTTAGAAAACCCTTTCACTTAACATATAATTATTGTTTTTGAAACCAATAATTATTTTTTTTGGCCTAATTAAATTTGGAATTTTCATTAAACACCTCAAAAAAAAAAAAAATTCAACTTCAAAGATAATGAATTTATTTTTCTTTTAAAACACTTTAAACCCTTTTAATTTTATAATTTTGATTTTCAAAAATAAATAAGTTGAAGATTGAAGTATTTGAATTTTTAAAGATAATTATTTTTTTTTAATTTTTTTTTTGAAGCTTTGACCAATAAATCCCTCATCCAAATGAAAACGACCAATAAGGACAGACATTATGAAAACTCGCTATAAAGTCCTGAATTTTTGTTGGACCAAAATGCCCATTCAATCCATGATGCGCGTGCCAGGCGGATGGAAAAAAACAGACGTTAACCGTTAAGCGGGATTTCGAACCGCTCCACCGAGCGGTTAGCTCTACCCCGGTCCACCCAATGGTGGAGTTTAGAGCCACCTCATTTTTTTTTGTTCGACGGATGAGATGTGTCCGATCTCGGTAGGACCCACAAAAAATTGAAATTATTTTAGCCGCACAGATGATGAGCTCGCCTATGTGGTCTTGATCGGAGCCGTTGGGTGGAGGGGTGAAGCGGGTGGAGCGGTTCCGTGTCACTTGCGCTTTTTCTCAAATCTCTCTCCTCCTCCCTACTTTTTCTCTATTCTTTTTTTTTTTTGCCTCAAAATTTTAAAATGTAATATATAAAAATCTAGAAATCGAACAAATAATACGAGACCACCGTTTTAATCGTGTCGTCAAAACGAATTAAACAAGTACACTCAACACATAATTTAAATTTTAGAAATTAAAAATCTCATTTTCACTAGTAAAAATTTGAGAAAATTATTTTTCATTTCTCAATTAATTTCACAATTTTAAAAAATAAAAATTATATTTTTCACTTGTAAAATTATTTCTCAAACTTATTTCTCAGTTGTGTGATTTCACAGTTGTGTTATTTTTTTTTTCATTTCTCACTTGTAAAAACTGATAAATTTATCTTTCAATTTTTTATAATTATTATAATAAATAAGACATGTATTTCACAGTTATCACACATGAATTTTAAAATAATAACTGTGGACATTCATTTCACATTTGTTCACACATGAGTTTGAGTTTAATAACTGAGACATTGATTTCACATTTATGTGATTTCACAATTGTGTCATTTTTTTTTTTCATTTTTTACTTGTAAAATCATTTATCAATTGACTTCATAGTTGTATGTATACATTATGTGATTTCATGTGACTTGAGACTTACTCCCTCCGTCCCACTTCACTTGAGACTTATTTCCATTTTGGGCCGTCTCACTTCACTTGAGACTCCCCAAAATGGTCATCCTTTTATAATTTTATATTCAATCTACCCAACTCACTCATTCTATCTCTATATTTTCCACCAAACAATTTATTCAACCAACCTACTTTTAACCCCACTCATTCTCTCTCCTCATTTTCTACCACACATTTTCCTTAGTTTATTCTTTTTCCTTTGTTATCGTGCCCACTTTTTAGGTCTCTAGTGAGGTGGGATGGAGGGAGTATTTCCCTTTTCGTCACATTACTTGAGACTACCCAAAATGGAAAAGAATGTTTACTATTCCTCCCATTCATTCTCTCTCCTACTTTACTTTTACACTCACAACACCAATCAACTTACTATTCCTCCCACTCATTCTCTCTCTTATTTAATTTTTCATACTCACAAACACCTCCTCCCACTATTTATCTCTCTTTCTTTTCCTTAATTTGTGTGCCAAAATTTTGGTCTCAAGTGACATGAAACAGAGGGAGTATAACTTTTACAAATTAAGATATTCATTTCTCATTTGTTCATAAATGAGTATAAAAACTGATAAAATCATCTCTCAATTTTTCACAATTATTATAATAAATGAGACATTTATTTCACAGTTGTTCACACATGAGTTTGAGTTTAATAACTGAGACATTCATCTCACAGTTGTTCACAGATGAGTTTGATTTTAATAACTGAAACATTCATTTCACGGTTGTTCAAGCATGAATTTAAATATAATAACTAGGACATTCGTTTCTCAATTGTTCACAACTATCATTTTTCAAAATTGTGTATTGTCAAATGATCTTTAAACAATTATCAAATACATTTATTCCCTTGTTTCAAACTAAATATTTAGTTAATAAATGTAAAGTGACATCACGTGTGAAACAATTGATAACTCAATCTCGTAGTTGTTTAAAGTTAAAAAAAGAACGTACTCTCATATGTACTCTAGAAAAATGATAAATTAATTGTTTTTATGATTATAAAAAATTGAATAAATGTTCATTTATGAAGAATGCTCATACCCAAAAAAAAAAAAAAAAAAAAAAAAAAAACACACCTTGAGAAATGTAATTTTGTTGTGTTAAATTTAAAACAGTTAATAAAAGGCACAATTATGTGGTTGGCATAGTGGTAGAGTTTCCCATTTAAGACCAAGAGATCTTGGGTTAAAACCTAGAAGAAGGCAATATATTTTTAATTATTTGCGGCGAGCGGTGGCGGTCAAAGGTTAGAGGTGTGAGAGGATTCTATTTGGACTAGGGGTATTTTCGCTATTTAAAAGGTGCGAGAGATTTATTTTGAACCCAAGGACCCTAAGGTAGAATATGAAATATTGTGTTTTTATTGGCAAATAACACCTTCCCCAAAGGACTTATTGGTAAAAATCATTTTTTTTTTAGTTTTGAAAAATAATTTATTTGAGTTTTTTTTTGTCAAACTCTCCCCTAAGTTTTAAACATGTCATTTAACCCCTTTGAAAGAAATTTCAACTTCAAAATAACAAATTCTGTCATGTTCACGGCACATGCTTTTTAACTGATTTTTTTTAACGATTTCCGTAAAAAAATCCCTATCTGGTGAGTATTTTTCACATCAAAGTCTGATATGGCAAAAAAGAAATAAATATCAGCGTTTGTTTGGGAGGGTGGTATATCACTTTAGAGTCTAAATTGTTCATAAACCCTTACAATTATTGTTCGAAGTTTATTCAAACGCATTATGAACCGGATTAAAGCCTTAGTAACATATTATAGGCCCTGCCTGGGTATGAAGGCCTACGGGCTCATGGACGGGCTAGAAGCCTTATTGATGAGCCAAACTTGGCGAGCTGGCGCCTGATTTGGACATCTCCATGTAGTGGAGGGTTATATTAGACCCATTAAGCATCCATTTTACATGAAATCCATGCGCCTATGCGTTGATCACATTGGCGTTTTTGCAATTTACCAAAATAAATACACACTCCCTCCATGAATAACTAGGTCTCTTAAATGTTAAATGAATCGAGCTGGCTCGAATTCGAGCTTTGGGCTCGAACAATTTTCCAAGCTCATTTTGTTATCGAGCAGATTCGTGTCCGACTCATTTATTCGACGAGCTTTAATCAAGATCGATTTGTTTGAGTTCGAGTTAGAGCTCGAGCACGGCTCGATAAGCTGTTGACACGTAATTTTTTTGTTCGCGATCGTATTTGGCTCGTCAAGCCAAATCATTATTACTATTGTAATAAATACACATATAATACATGTATAATATATGTACGTACATAATATACTCAAACTCGAGCTTGTTTGATTTTTTTTTTTTAAAAGGTCCAAGCTCGAGCTCTAGCGGCTCGCGAAAAACTCCATAATTTATGAACGAGCTCGAGCTTGAAAGTCCAAATTTCGACTCGGCTCGACTCGACTCGACTCATTTACAGCCCTCCTTCCTAATTGTCACATTCATGTTTGAATTTTTTTTTTTTTTTTTTTATCAACTTCTAATATAATAACAATTTAATTATCTACAAGAAATTTTCAAAATTATAGTTGTTTCTTTATTAAATTTATTAATTAATAATTTTCAATATTTCATGAGAATAATTAAAGTTAAGTAACTTTTTGTCAAAATTAAATCAAGTTAACCAAAAATTCAATCATGTGACAATTATTATGGGACAGATGGAGCAAAAAAAAAATTAATACTACTACCTTTGTTTTAAAATAAATTTTTGAATAATTTTCAAATATATTATTAATCAAATCAAATTAAAAGCAAATTTGAAAATCTTTTTGACATTCATTTTGAGAGAATGAGGAGTAGTACAATTGACAAAGTACAAGTACTATTGAATAATTCAAGCTCTTTTGTACTGGCTGAAGTACAACAACATATCCGGAAGTAGTACTGCAAAATGTAGCAGCCACTCACTTGTTAATTAATTTCAGTTGTATATATATGGGTCTCATAATTTAGAGAATTGATCAATATTTTATTACAGCATTTTGATGATCAATTTTAGGGAAAATGGCAGCACAGGTTAGAACACATTAATTACTTGGCAAGGCAATCTTTTGTAGAGTTAATATTCCTGTAAATTGTTTTTCAAAATCTTAATTACATTAAATACATGGTTTTCTCTTGTGCTATATTCTTAATTTTTGTGATAAATGTCCATTTTACGAAAATACTCCCCCTTCCCAAAATGATCTTCTCATTTGACCATTCAAACTTTTTAAGAATGTGAACAATTGCTTCACTAGTTATGTTTTGTTTATGCACCTTAAGCCTAAACTATAGAAATGAGAAGAACTTTTTGGGATATTAAAGATGGCAAATGAGAAGATCATTTTGGGACGGAGGGACTAGTTGTTATCCGGAGAGCTAGCTAGCTATATGGGCCGGAGGGAGAACAGAGATATGGAATCTGGAGATCCATGCATATACTCTACTTCCCCTTCCTCCATTAATAAACATCATTTAAACCCAAAAATAATTTTAAAAAAAAATGATTATTTTTTTTTGGGTGAAAATATGTATTAATCCGGGGGGGAAGTAGAGTATATACATTGTTCACCACATTGCATTAGATGTGGTTGGTCAAACTCATGGACATCATCAATGGCAAGTTTCGTGTTCCGATCCCTAGCTATCGAGAAGGACTTGTTGTCATTCACTTGCAAGGCATTACTCGATCAGGTTCTCTCTCTCTCTCTCTCTCTCTCTCTCTCTCTCTCTCTCTCTCTTTATGTTTGCAAATGCCTTTTCAACAAACTCCATAATTTATTACTCCCTCTGTCCCTAAATGAGTGTCCATTTTCAAAAAATCTTTGTCCCAAAATGAGTGTCTTTTTTTAACATAACTTTTTCCCTAAATGTTTTTTTTGGAAAAAAATTTCACCGGTCTCTTTATACGTGCAAAACTAAATGTTTGGAAAGGAGATTATAAGATTATATATGAATATTTGCTAGCAAATTGTACATAAAGTTGAGATTTTCAGTGTCCCTTAAAATGAAATTTGGACACTCATTTAGGAACAGAGGTAGAGGTAGTACAAAATAGGATCCTTCTCCTTAGGCCCTGACCCATTATTTATTTTAGCATATCGACAATTGAATAGTTTGTGTTTGTGCCATACCTTGAAGCAATGTTTGCGATAAGAAGGCAAATTATTGAATTCAAGGACTTGAAAGAAGCCCCCCCCCATCATCACCACACTCCAAGAAAACTCTTGAAGGTATCTTCTTGAGCAAATCAATCTGTACCAAAACCTTCGCAATACTTGGACGAGATAAATTACCAGTTGCTTCATCTATTAGCAATAGTGAACAGACACACCTCCTTTCGCTCATATCCGATGGAATTCAACCTCATGAGATAATCGAATTAAAACATGTTTGCTATCAAGATGACTAACATTAAAATCTGATTTCAGACCTTATTTTGCAATAATTTTAAGATTTAATTATCCAAATGAAAATCTAAAACTTGATATTGATACTATTATTGATGGTGTATCAATAAAAGTTTTAGATTTTCATTACTATAATTAACATACTAAAATCAACTTAAAACTGTTGCTTAAAGTTCCTTCGTACTAACGGCGAAAAAATGTGAAAATCATATTGAGACGGATGGAGTATTTATTTAAAGTGAGATGAGAACGATAATGTAATGTTCTACAAAATTGGGGGGAAAACCATACTTTTCATGTAGACTTTGGTACAAAGAGGGTTAAAAATATATCGTTGTACAGATTTTACCACAACAAAAAGGTGAAAATTGACATATAAACAGTATTTATAGTGAACCTTTTAAAGTTTTTAAAGTACAAAAATACTACTCTCACTTGTCATTCTCACAACAAAAACTTCCTACCCCCTTTATCTCTCCTACTTTCTCTTACTTACTTTTTCATACTCACAACATTTATTTTTTCTTAATCTCCGTGTAAAGTCAAACCAAGAACCTTAGCCTGGGACGAAAGGAGTAGCATTTTTCAATAATTAACGGGGTCAATACCCAAAGGTGAGAGTGGGCTAGACATTGCCGGTAATAGACTGGAGTATTAAGTATTAGGGATGACCAAACACCGTTCCAGTTATGGTTCTGGAAAAGCTTGAACTGTAACCGAACCGTTTCTCTTCCGGTTACGGTTCGGAATCGCCGGTTCACGGTTCGGAACTGCCGGTCCACACTTTCCTTTTTTGAAAAAAAAAATATTAATTTTTTAACAGAAAAAACAACTATAATAATATTTTATTTCCGCATTTTCACAAAAAATGTATAGAAAAAATGTTTAAAAAATTGAAGAGGTCCGTCTCTCTTTTCCTTTATATACTTAACAAATTTCTATTATTTTTATTCATTGAATTTGGCTAAAAATTTAGTCAAAACTCAACTTTTCTTGTCAACTTTCTGTTAGGAACTGTTAATTTTGATGAAACAGTTAGAAATCTAACGATTTTGACGGTTTTGCTAACGGTTTCGGTTCCGGTTCGGACTAGGCGGTTCATGGCGGTTCGGAACCGCCGGTTCACGGTTTTTAGAGGGTATGAACCGGAACCGGCCCGTGTTACAAACGGTTCCGGTTCACACGGTTCAAGGCGGTTCCGGACTTTTTGGTTCCGGTTCCGATCCGATTTGACGGTTCTGGTCCGGTTCCGGTTCGATTTGGCCATACCTATCAAGTATATGGGAACTTTTATCTTAAAACCAACTAGTGATCATAGGAGCCCCTCATGTTGGATATATTGGGTTTAACAAAAAAAAAAAAAAAACCCCATCAAATTAATTAACTATCCTGACTTAAACTCATTAGGGGACCATACAACTACATAAATAGAGAAAAACATCATCAAACTATCTTGGCTACATAACCCACAGGAAGAACATACAAATGCATGAAATGAAATGCTTATTCAGATCTAGAATCATATCTGATCTTGTGCACTAAATTAAGGAATAAGATTAGCCTTGTGGTGATGGCTGTGGTGATGATTCTGGTGGTAATTGTGGTGATGACTGTGGTGATAGATGAGATGATGGTGTGTGGTTAATAGGGTTCATTAAATGTTCAGCCGTGCGACCGCAGCTGATAGCCTCATTAGGCACTCTCATCTCCTTGATACGTTCGACATCTTCAACGAATATAATCCCCATACCCATATGCAAATGAGGCTCAATATGGCAATGAAAAGCCCACACACCCGGATTATCAGCTCTAAACCTCAACACAGTCCATCCGTCAGGAAAAACCGACACTGTGTTCTTCAATGGTGGATTCTTCATGTTAAGCTTGTTATCGTTCTTTTCATCAAAAGTTCCATCTCCATATCCCAAAACCCAGAAATCATGACCGTGCAAATGCCATGGATGTATCTCACTATGACCATTCAGCATCTTGGCATTCTGGAGCACGACGTCAACCATTTCATTACGACCAAGCTTGAAAACTGCGTTGCTCTTATGTGCTTTGCTGTCAGAATCGGTATAGGTATCTGGAGGGGAAGGTTCATCAAAGGCATCTTTTATGCCGTACCTGACTGATCCCAAATAAGGAGTGGGGGGTAAGGTTAGGGAAATGCCATTGATTACCCACTTGAGGTAGCCATCAATCTCAGCTTGTTGGTTGAGGAGTTTAATTGTCCTAATTTTCCCGTCAGGATTTGTCAGTCGCTTGGGGTCGACTGGGGTATTAGAAACAACTTTTTTAGCAAACAAGATGCTGTGCGTGTAGTTATCCCACACGGGAGTGACAGGTGGGCTGGAAGTTGGATAGGTGTCGACATTGGTGTAGCTTAGAATAGCTAGGGCTTGTTTAGTACCCGGTTTTCTTCCTCTTACACCAACTGAGATCCAATAGTCTTTCGACACGTCTTGATCCGCCGTCACTAGGACTGAGTAGGTCTCACCCGAATATATGTCTAAATCATCAACTTCAAACGGCTCTACGTAGTTTCCATCAGCCTCCACCACCTTCATCTTGTGGTTCTGAATTAACAGATTCAACATGAAAACAAATTATCATATTTACTCTCGCAGCAATGAAATAAACTTCCAAGAAGAAGAAAATTGTATTAGTAGTAAACTTTACCGCAATTTGCAAGTTGAGTGAAGAAAGTGAAGTGGTGCTGGCCACCCGGAGTCTGTAGGTTTTCCCTTTTTCTACGTTTAGAATCGCAGGGCCACACTGATCCTTTGGCAGAAAGTTTTTGGTAGTAACATCAAAATTACACTGTTTTTCCGAAGATTGGGCGCTTGGTGAAGGAAATGGCGACGGACTGGGTGACGGACTTGGTGACAAGCTACCAGCTGCTAGGGAACAATTGTACTGTCCTCTCCCATTGATCAGCAACGTCTATGTACATTCATCAAAACAAAAGCATTAGTTTAAGCATCAAGGTATGATACATAGACAGAAATAAAATCGTGACGGACATCTTAAATTAGTGGTCTTTGAAATCAAAACAATCTCGACCGGGCCTTTGACTTTGACTACCAAAGTCAAAAGCCCGAACCAAAGTCAACTATTTAATTACCTGAGGTTCACCAATAAAGCGGAAGGGTTTACTAGAGAGGTCAACTTCTTGTTTGTGAACACTTTGGTGCCACCAATCGCTCAGCAAAAGGTTAAACTCCTTGTCATAAGGAATTGGGAAAGGCTCTTTTTCTCCCTTTGGTAATTCCACAATGAGGGACCCATACAACCCTGCTGCTCTTTGCATCCCATAGTGTCCATGGTAGAAATATGTTCCCGGCTAAAAATTAAACAATTAATATAGTACTCCGTATGTCTCGGAAAGATAGTCTTATTTTGACTTTTTATGGTCAATAAAAATGACCTTTGATCAACCATTGGTGACGATCTAAGTGATTTATTAATAACAATTTTTATAATTTCATTGTAATCATTAAATTGACACCAATGTTTGGTCAAAGTTTAATTTTATGAGGGAGTACGTTAATTTGACTTTCTTTTTCCTTTAGATGATTATGTATATATACCTTGTCAACTATAAACTCATAGACGAAGGATTCTCCAGGATTTATAGGACACTGCGAGATTGAAGCTGTTCCATCAAGCCATGGTGTTCCTTTCTGAAAGTTTATACAAACAATCAATTATGCATCTTTAGTCGAATTATTATGAACGACTATGTTTGAAACAGAAAAAAAAAAAATGATTGAATATTTATTTTGAGACGGAGAGGAATAAATAAGTACCTGCTCGATGCCATGCCAATGAATGACAAGACCCTCAGTAGCAAGCTTGTTTACTACTGTGATCTTGAGGGTGTCTCCGACACGAGCCCAAATTTCTGGTCCCGGAAACTTGTGATTGATGCCCATGACTACGCTCTCTATGCAATCGGGAGACCAATGCATATACTCCACTTCCCATGTCCGCGATATAACTTCACCAAAACATGGGTTGACTAGAGTGGAAAGGAAGAAGTAGCATAAAATCACTAGGAAGCCCTTGCCACCATTCCAAGATGGTTCAACCAAGAATCCCATATTGATTATAACTAATGGCACTCACTCAAAAGGAAAGATTGGTTATGGTTATGGGAGGTGTGTTTGAACTTGTTACTTGCTGCATTGCTTAAATAGACAAAATATGGTGTGGTTTTTTTTAAGGATTTTTTTAAAATAATGAAATTTAACTTTGGCGCCATATGCAGTTGGTTCAATTCACGTTGTGGATTGCACCGTCACATTTGAAATTCATGTCACAAAGGGTTAATGATTGAATCCCATATTGATTATTTTTTACTCAACTTAATTGTACATTGCCAAAATATTAGTGTTTTTTTTTTTTTTCCTTTTATGAAGAATCAAAATTTGTAATCAGCAGCCCAGTTCGTGTAACAACCTTAATAATACTACTCCGATAAAATAGAAAAAAGACTTGCTTTATTTTATTTTTTTTGTTTTTTAAGTCAACATAATTGAACATGGTCGGAAAATTAAGAATTTTCTGATAAAGTAAAGTAGCACAGGATCTTTATATAGTCAATGCTTGGCTAGTTAATTCCCGATGTGGGATAATTGTCTCTAACATTTTCTTGCTCTTTAAGAATAATGTTCTCTGACACATTAGAAATATAGACAATATTAATATTTTTTTTTGATATATTCATAAATTAATTAAATATTCACAATTATTTTGTCAAATTTCATGGACATAGAAATTAAAATGACACTATTTTAGATACTCCCTCCGTCCCAAAATGATCTTCACATTTGACTATTCAAACTTTTTAAGGATATGAACACTTGATTCACTAGCCATGTTGTGTTTATACACTTTTAAGCTTAAATTGTAGAAACAAGAAGAACATTTAGGGACAATGAGAAATGACAAATGAGAAGATCATTTTGGGACAGAGGGACTATTAACATGCATCCTTCAAGAAAAGAACGGGAGATATACTCTGTTTATCTTAAATAAATGAATTTTTCTTTTATTATTAATGAAATCGAAAATGGATATTCATTAGACGGTAGTAGTACTGACTATTATACTGCATGCTCCTCCTAATTTGCATACATATTCTATAGAATCTAGTCAAAAAGCTCTATATTTATATACACATATATATATAAAAATATATAATGAAATGTCCATTAACAAACACAAGTGAGAAGAAGTAGAATATTCACGAACATTGATATCTCAACTCAAATTTTAAAATATAATGTAGATACACTTGAGCAAATTTCGAGAAAAATCAGCAACATATTGGTAATGCATTTAACATACATAATATAGTGAAAAAAATTGACAATTGATACTGTACCATCAACTTCAAACATTATTTGGACCAAACGTTTGCCGACTTTGTAACTAAATTTTATTCATAATTAAAAATATAGTAAATATTTATTTTAAGAGGGGGGGGGGAATTATGATGTAATATAGCAATAATTAAATTTTAGGATAGTCACATTCACATACACATGCAAAGGAGTGGCGCCCACAAAATTTGAAACAAAGATCAAATAAATAATTTCAACATCTTGTTGTGCCTCGCTGGCTAATCCATACGTATTTAATTCGCACGTTGTAAATGCTAAGTGTGAACATTTTTTTATTTTTTTTTGACCAAACAGATGCATATATATGTGAATTTTTTGTATTCCCACCTACCTATTTACTTCCCAGTTTGTTTGTGTAAAGGATGTTAATGGTAGTTTTGATGTAAGAACTTTAAACGTCTTCAAGCTTCTACCCAGTTTGTAAAATAACTAGTTGTAACATCTTTTTATGTTATGTAAAACTTTTTCATTAAGTTTTTTTTTTTTAATTAATATCTTCTACGTGTGATGAGTTTTGTGAGATGATATAAAATTTAGGTATTTAAATTATATCACAATAAAAATAATTAAAAATTAAGTTTTTATATTTAAAAATCAGATATTTATTTTGAGACAAATTAAATATGATGAAAATAGTAAGATATAATAAGTTTTTATAGAAGGGTAACTTTGACGCACGGAGTGAAGTGTTCCGTGTGACCTTGAAATTACGAGTTTGAGTCATGATACTAAGAATACTTCACACCGGACTGTTATTTTATTTATTTTTTCTGGAAATTACGGGGAATCATATCTCAATCAACCAGTAACATGGTGACTGAGGAGGAGTACTGGCAGTTGGGTGTGGGGTGGGGGTGGGGGTGGGGGTTATTTGTCTTAACTCTCAAGTGGTACTTTTTCCCGTCTTAATATGTGTTTTCTTTTTCTTTTTTTATTATGGCAGAGATTATGGGGAATAATATCTCAACCAATAACATGGTGACTGAGGTATTTGCAGTGAGGGAGGGTTAATTTATCCCAACTTCAAGTTCTACATACTAACCCTCCGTCTCAATAAAATGTTGTTTCACTTTTTTGTTTTACTATAATTTTTTTTTATTTTAGGTTAACTTAATATACTAATGAAAATTTAAAATTTGTTATTGACCATCAAAAGTAACACTTATTATAACGAAATGTAACACTTTTTCCTTTTTCAAATGTAACATTTTTTTTTTTCAAAATGTACCACAATTTTGCTGCAATACATTAAAGATAACATAAAGATTGACAACTAAACTAATGTCACACTTTTTATAAATGAATGTAACACTCTTTTTTTCAAATGTAACATTTTTTTTTTCAAATGTAACATTTGTTTTCAAATGTAACATTTTTTTTTTCAAAATGTACCACAATTTTGCTGCAATAGATAAAAAGATAACATAAAGATTGACAACTAAAACTAATGTCACACTTTTTATAAAAGAATGTAACACTCATTTTTTCAAATGTAACACTTTTTTTCTCCGAAAATTAATATAGGATTGACAACTAAACTAATGTTACATTTTATAAAAAATGAATGTAACATTTTTTTTCTCAATTGTAACAGTTTATATTAATAAATGTAACATTATATATGAAATGTAACAATTTTTTATTGAGAAAGTAACAATTGAAATGCAAACCCTTTTTTTTTTTGTAAAATTGCTGTTACATTTGACTGTAAAGAGTGTTACTTTTTGAATACGAAACTGTTACTTTTATTAGAACAGAGTGTTACATTTCAGCTGACAAGCAACTCAAAACTTTTTGTGTGTAAAAAAATGTTTTTTTTTAAAAAAAAAAAAATCAAACCATATCATGACCTATGTAGTTTTGTTCGTCTCGTCGAGACGAACACAACGGTATTTTAAATTATTTTTTCTGAATTATAAATCGAAAAAAAGTTGGGGTTGCAAAAAAAAAAAACGAAAAAAAAAAAAACGAAAAAAAAAGAAAAAAAAGCGGGCCGCCGCACCGCCGCACCGAAACAAAGGTGCCGCATATAAGAATTAGTCTTTTTTCTATATTATCCTTTTCAAGGGCGAGTGTACTTTGTGGTAAAAAGGGTCACTTGACAAATCCTTTACTATATTTGAGTCTCATTTATATTAGTGATTTTTTACTTTTCAAGTCTACACAAGTAAATTTTAATCCAATATTAATATTAATCTAGTCATTTTAGTGAAATTCTAAAAATTATTATTGATAAATAATAAATGATGTATCAATAAAAAAATTTAAAATTTCAGGATGATAATTAGATTGACATTAATGTTTGGTCAAATTTCACTTGTCTTACAGAAGTCAAGTGCAACCAATTTATATGACATAGAGGTAGTATACTCTTAAACTTGCAACTAACCCCCTTAAATTTTATAAAATGACCCCCTCAAAAATTGTACACTGCTCTTTTCTCATAATAAATGTGGTAGTTTTCTTTTTGATTTGTCATAATAAAAGTCACAATTCTAAATAAATAAATAGTTTTAGTGCAACTTTATCAAAATTTTATAAACATGTTGAGAAGTTATATGCGACATTAGTATGACACAAAAGAAATAATATTTTATATGTAATTTTTTATTATTATTCTTACAATTGATAATGGTATCAGTTATGATCGCCAAAATTTCTGAATCCACCTCTGATCCTTTCTTTCACTTCTTTTTCATTTCTCCCCTATCAAAATATATAGGGCTGGGTAAATTTTGAGGGAAACTAGTTTCTCATTAAATTACGTAAACTCCATTTTTTTTTACTTACAATAAGCACAGTTTGAAAAACAAAACTTTTTATAATTAGGAAGAAAATAGTTTCTTCCAAAATCTTACTATCTCTGCCCCTAAATGAGTGTCCAAATTTTATTTTAAGGGACATAACTTTTAGTACAATTTAGTGGCAAAATTCATATATAATCTTGTAGTCCTGTTTATAAACATTTAGTTTTTACAGGTATAAAGAGATCGGTGAATAAAATTTCGAAAATAAACATTTAGGGACAAAGTTATGATCAAAATGGACACTCATTTTGAGACAAAAATTTCCTGAAAATGGACACTCATTTAGGAATAGAGGGAGTAAATCTTATGTACTCCCTTCGTCCCACCCGAATTATGATCTTTGGGTTGGGCACGGGGATTAAGGAAAAAGTGTTAGTGGAGTAAGTGTTGTGAGTATGAAAAGTGAAGTAGGAAAAAGAATTTGGGGTAGAGAATAATGAGTGAAAAATTGTTGTGAGTGTGAATATGGGTCTCATTCAATAAATCACTTCCATTTTTGGGGTGTCCTAATTCGAGAGGGACGGAGGGAGTATTATGTATGTATGGGGCCTGCTGAAGTGTGCCACCTGTAATTTCACTCTGGTTGATATCTTTAGGTTGAGATAAAGGTTATCTCCCTACATTGTACTCCCTCCGTCCCAGAGTAAGAGTCCTATTTTCCATTTTGGTACGTCCCAGAGTAAGAGTTATATTCCTAAAATGGCAAAGAATCTTTACTATTCACCCCACTCATTCTCTCTCCTATTTTACTTTTAGACAATTTTTTGCGTACACCGGGTGTACGACGTGCGATGGGCCGCTCCACGGGCCGACCCCCCAGCCCGCCTCTCCTCCACTCCAGAAGCGACACGTGGCGCGCTGTGAGCCACACGTGGTTCACCCAACCGCGCGCTGCCACGTGTCGTTTTTTTTTTTTTAAAAAAACTCAATAACTTTAAAATGCTATATCTTGAGATGTATAACTCAGAAAAAAATATAAAAATACCGTTTTGTTCGTCTCGACGAGACGAATAAAACTACATAGGTCATGATATGGTTTGATTTTTTTTTTTTTAAAAAAAACATATTTTTTGACACACAAAAAGTTTTAGTTGCTTGTCAGCTGAGACGTAACACTCTGTTCTGATAAAAGTAACACTTTCATATTCAAAAAGTAACACTTTTTACAGTCAAATGTAAGAGCAATTTTACAAAAAAAAAAAATGGGTTTGCATTTCAATTGTTACTTTCTCAATAAAAAATTGTTACATTTCATATATAATGTTACATTTAAGAATATAAAATGTTACAATTGAGAAAAAAAATGTTACATTCATTTTTTATAAAATGTAACATTTAGTTTAGTTGTCAATTCCTATGTTAATTTTCGGAGAAAAAAGTGTTACATTTGAAAAAAAAAAGTGTTACATTCCTTTTTAAAAAGTGTTACATTAATTTAGTTGTCAATCTTTTATGTTATCTTTAATCTATTGCAGCAAAATTGTGGTACATTTTTTAAAAAAAAGTGTTACATTTGAATAAAAAAAGTATTACATTTCGTTATAATAAGTGTTACTTTTGTTGGAGGAAAAAAAGTTGGGTGGCAAAAAATCAAAAAAAAAAAAAAAACAGAAACGGTCGGCTCGGCGCCGTCGCACAGCCGTGCGACGGTTGTACATGAGACTTCCTCTTACTTTTATACTCACAACACCAATCAATTCACTATTCTCTCCCACTCATTCTCTCTCCTACTTTACTTTTACACTCACAATATTTACATCACTTCCAATATTTATTAATAAGCGTGCAAATGAGGGGTATGACTCTTAGTCCGGGACGGAGGGAGTAATTCTTTTTTTTTCTTCCTCATGTAATTGTTACCTTTTCAATGTAATTGTTAGCACCAATTTATATTAATAAAAGGATGTTTTACATCAGAACACTTTTAGTAGCAAGACCGGTTTTAGCCGAACGGAATGGGTGTTTAAGTACTTCCCACTCCGTATCCTAACCCTCGAACCCGTCTTCCCGAATCTCTGGTATTCGTAAGCAAATTAGGCTATTATTAGGTTTTCTTTTGTTCCTTTAAAAACATATAAGTGGCGACTCTAACAAGCAATAAAATCAAATAAACATCCTATGATTAAGAATTTAGACCGTCTAAAAGTAGTAATTTTCAAGTTTTTTCCTAGTTTGCGTATGAACACGTTCCACCATTATTTAGCCTGTTTCGTATGAGATTAGGATTTGGCTACAAATTTTTATACTCCCTTCATTCCAGAAAGATAGTCCACATTTTTTTCAGTGTTACTACGAGGGAACTTTGAGCAGTTATAAATGCTACTTATAATTATGTTAATGTGAATCTAAAATTTGATATTAATAGTATTTATTATGGTGTATCAAGAAAAATTTCAAAAATTTCATTATAATAATTAAAAGTAGCCTTAATTATTACTCAAAATTCCTTCGTAAAACCCATAAAAATAGGGGGACTATCGTTCTGGGGCAGAGGGAGGGAGTATTATCCATCTCTTTTGGCTTCTTTTTCTTTTCTTCCCCATCAATTTATCTGGGGGACCAGCTGAAATTTGTCCCCTGTAATTTCACATTAGTAAGTTTAGGCCCTCTTTGGAATCGTGCTTTTTTCAAAGTTAATTTTTAGTTTTAAAATAATTAAATGACAAAATGAGAGAAATAAAGGTTAATGTGACGTTTCATTTCACATTGGAATTGGAATGATGTGGACTTTGATTACTATATACAAGTTCCCACCCACTACTACAACATTCATGTACTTTTACTTTTAGATAAGCCAATTTACCCACCGAAATTTTAATCTCATTGGGCCAGTACGTGATATTTATGAAGCAGACTATTTTTGAACTAATAGCGGAACTCCAACCGTTAGTTAGGCTAGCTATCTTGGGCTTGGGCCTTTAAGGGCTCGTTTGGTAGCCTGATTAGAGCTGGATATGATTATTAGCCCAATAATCTTGGTGTTTGGTAGACTAAATGCACTCCGATTATTAATCCTAGGTACAATTCAAATAAGCTTCTTATCCAATCTTATCACCCTTCATATTTACCCATAAAAAAGGGTGGTGTAATTAATCACCCCGATTAATAATATTTCGACTATTAATACGGGCTAATCCTATCAAGCTACCAAACGAGCCCTAACAGTTACTCCCTCCGGACTCAATTATAAGTAACAAAAGTGGGTTTTTTTTTACCTAAATATAAGCAACTCTAAGGGATTTCAAGACTATTTAATACTCTCTTACCAAAACTGCCCTATTTAATTATTCATTTTCAAATACAAGTGCACATTTATTACACATTTAATATGAGGATATATTAATAATTTTAACATATTTTTATTATAAAATCAAGACTATTAACTAACTTAACTACTTTCTTAATAGATGTGATTTTAGTTATGGGAGGGGCTATTTCCACTACATAAATTACTAATCCACTACACTCATTAAAATTATTCATTGAGTTTACATATTTACCCTTGAAATCCATCTTAATCTAGTAGATCCATTTTTGCATAGTTACCCACTTAATTTTCGGACGTTACCTTTTTTTATTACTTCCCGAATCACTTTAAAAAATCAATTAACGTTGCGTGTTAATTGATTATTTTTTGTCAACTTTTTAAAACTTAATGAAAAATTTAATGACATATAATTATTATTCTCATTAAAAAAATTGTTATTGAAAATATTTTTAGTGGATCATCATTAAAAAAATTAAATTTCACTAAGTTTACTAATTTAAAAATATATGTTCAAAGATTAATCAAATTAATAAAAAATTGGTATTAATTATAAGATAGATAAATAATTTTCAATTATATAATCAATATTTTATTTATTATTTGGTGGAAGTTTTGCAAATAAGGCTATACTATAACTACTGTTGGTTAATTGTTTGAGCAAAAAAACAAAATTATTTGTTTCTACAATTTTATTTAGAAGAACAAAAAGTAATTTTTTATCCTCAGTAAAAAAAAATTACTCAAGTTCTTTATACAATTACTAAATATATTAATTTAGAGTCATTTGTTAATGTTGTGAAATGTGTACATAATGGTTAATATATTAATCTAGCAAAAAGAGCACGTAAAGAGATTTACTTTCAAACTATTTTTTATAATATAATTATTAATAAATTTAAATAGTATTTTTTTTCACAACCAGTATCTAAACTTCTTTAATATTTTACATCTTTCAGTGCTTCTCAAAAACATATCAAATTAGGAATATTATCTTATTTATATTTATACTTATCTTTTTATTTATATCTTATATATAAAGACATTTAAATTTTTAAGCAAGATTAGGAATGTGATGATTCGTGAGTAAAAATTATTAAATAAAAAGAAAGAAAACATACCAAATTAAATAGATAACTTTGGAAAATGAATCTTGTTTAACTTAAGACGAATTTTAAGGGCAAATAAGTCAAGTCATTAAGTAATTTTAATGAATGTAGTGGATTAGCAAATGATGTAGTGGAAATAGACTCTCCCTTTAGTTATTTTTGCTTATATTTGGGACCGGATGAGTAATATGCATGTAGACTGACAACCAACTCGGTTATTACTCAACTCTGAAGTTAAAGCCATTTCTGAGTTAAATTGGAAAGCAAGATCCTAAAACTGGCCATTGATTTGATGCCCATCACCATTCAATGCAATCTTAACACCAAAATAATTGATGCATATCAAACTACAGAAACAAATTCCCATTTGATCAAATGGAGTAGGGGTGTCAGTGGTTCGGTCCAAACCACGGTTTGGGATCGAACCGAACTAAACTATACGGTTTGGTTCGATTTTTAAGCATAAGTAGTTCGGTTCGGTCTCAAAAATTGGTAAACCGCGTGGTTAGGTTTGGTTAGTGGTCTGACCCCTTCAGACCAAACCAGACCGAACCAAACCAAACTAAACCGTCAGATCGAACCACCAGACCAAACCGCCAGACCACATATATTAGTCATATATTTGTATGTTAAGTAACATTCACCTTTAAATTATTAAAATAATTTACATTACATTACATCATTCTTAACTCTCGTTTTGCATCATATTCAATACTCATTTCATCGAATGTTATATTCATTGAGGCACAGTGTATTCACTTCCTTCGGCTTCTTTATTCGTTTGATATTTTCATTCTTCCGAATTTTCTCATTTAAACAAAGTGTAAACCATAATTTGAATCGTGATATGAACCTCGGTGTGAATGGTGGTTTAAACCACGATATAAACTATATTCTAGACCACGGTCTAAACCGCAGTCTGAACCACATTACTGAACCGTGGTCTGAACCAAACCGAACAAAACCATGGCGGTTTGGTTTGGTTCGGTTTGAAATTTTTCGTGGTTCGATTCGGTTTGGAATTTTCCCAAACCGATGACTAGTGGTTTGGTCTCTAAAACGGCCGAGACCGAACCAAACCGAACCATAACACTACTCCAGGAGTAGTGTTATTTAGAGTTGTATGTACCATAGGAGCCAAGATTACATTTGAGTACTGATGGGCATCAATGGCTCAGTTTCAGGGTTCAGAGATAGCTTTTAAATTTAAGTATGGTTCAAAACAAGAGACCCATATTAATATACTACCTCAGTCCCTTTTTATTTAAGGTTCTTAATGTTTTTTAATGTTTTTTTTTTTTTTTTTTTTTTTTAACTTTGAGTAATAATTATAGAGTATGTCTTGTGAAAAACGAGTTTTACCTTAAGAAAAGGGAAAACGTGTTTTTCAAAAACGCTGGGGCTTATTCTTAAAAACAAGCGGTGGCATTTTCTTAAATACTGGCAAGCGTCGTAAATGCCCCGTGTTAATATTACAAAAAGCGAGTGTTTTCATACTGGCGTTTATAAACATGAAATTGGTACCTCTCTTAAGTGCCAGTGGTAGTGTTAAAAATTGTCATTCATTACACTGGCACTAATCAACATTGTCACTGTCACTTATCAAAAGTGCCCGTGGTTGTGTTAATAAGGGGTTAATTGTAATTTGGTTACCTGAGTTTTACAAAATTCTGCAATCAGTTACTAAATTTGTCAAAGTTGCGATTGGGTTCCTGAATTTGCTGAACATGAACAATCAGGTGTAAAATCCGTTAACTTGTTAAAATTGTAACAAAGTCGTCACATGTGCCAACACGTGACATTTTACTGAGGTCAAAAATATCTTTTCTCAACCAAAACTGTCCCATAGCTTCACCACGCTTTTTCCGGCGGAAAAGTCCGACCAAGAGAACCCGTTTCGTCGCCGGAGACCACAGTTACCATTTTGCCCGTGGACTTCGTTAAAGCAATTAGAACCCGCAACACAATAATCCTCATCATTTTGATTCCGATCTCGATTCCGATCCTCAAACGACGACGTGTAATCAATATCCTCGTCTTCGTCATCATTAGATACAAAACCAGACGACGAAACTTCATCATCGTCGGAAAAGTCAAAGTCATCATCGTCGCCGGCTAGTAGCTGGTTAAACAGGGGTTTAGAAGGAGAAACCCAATAATTAATCCGGTGAATTATAAGCAGCTTGATTTTTCTGATTAAGCTAGTAAAAGTAGAAAAAATAGCAAGAAACAGAGCACCCCATTTCCAAAAACTGTAGAGTTGAGGGACGGGATAGAATCGAGAGATGAGAGATGGGTTTTTTATGCATTTGATTCCGGCTTCAAAATCGCCAATCATGTTGATTTCTGTAATCTCCATGACTAAATTAAGTTACAGTATCAAACAAAATCAAATAGTGATGAAATGTTCAATTTGATGAACTTGCTTTCTGAACAATTTGGGAGAGAGAGAGAGAGAGAGAGAGAAATTGAAGGAGAGGTATGGTTAGGGAGAAGGTTGGATTTATAATGGTGGGGAGTTGTCGGATTGGAGGTGGAGGAGAATGGTAAAAATGGGGGTGTGGGGTTTGACATTTTACTGAGGTGATACAGAAGACAACGAAAGGTTAATTGCAATTTGGTTGAGAAAAGACATTTTTGATCTCAGTAAAATGTCACGTGTTTGGCACATGTTACGACTTTGTTACAATTTTAACAAGTTAACGGATTTTACACCTGATTGCTCCGGTTCAGTAAATTCAGGAACCCAATCGCAACTTTGACAAATTTAGTAACCGATTGCAGAATTTGGTAAAACTCAGGTAACCAAATTGCAATTAACCCTGTTAATAAGTGTCAGTGTACAATGACTGGCAATTTCTAACACTAACACTGGCACTCACGAACAACTTCCTGTTTATTACAAAAATGTCACAGCGTCATTTTTAAAAATGCGTTTTACGCTAACTTAGCGTAAAACTGTTCTTTCCTAGATTTTCACATAATTATATGTTAATCTACTTATCTTAATGAAAATTTAAAACTTGTTATTAATACACCAGTATAAATATTATCAATAACAATTTTTAGATTTTCATTAAAATACTTATATTAACTTATAATTATTGCTCAAACAAACAACAAAAAAACTAAGAACCATAAACTGGGACGGTAGGTAGGTAGGAGTATTCTTATGCTTCCAAAACAGCATATCAAATCAAAAGAAACAAATGGTGTATTACAGCTTGGTGGAATGTAAGATTTGAATAGAGAATGTACAAAAGCTGAATTTACAAAAGACAGAACTATATAAACCTACCCTCCCCCAAACCAAAAAAAAAAAAATACAGTTGCAGAACAAACCTGTTGCGCAGTCGCTCCTTATTTACCTTAACGAAGAACCCCAATAGGCTTTTTATATATATGTATGCCGCTTCGCCACAAACACAAAAACTCCAAGATTTAACAAACTCAGAACAGCCAACAGCCAGAAGAAGTTCTGTAGATGACCATAGTTTAGGTTGTCAGGTATCCACCCAGGCCCCCCATCTCTGGTCGTAATTTTTGCAACAATGGTTACTAATAAAGCGCTCAAGTAGCTCCCAAGTGCAGTAGTAGTGAGTGCGAGAGCAGAACACATGCTTCTCATTGAATCAGGAGCTTGCGCGTAAAAAAACTCCAGTTGTCCAATAAACGAAAAAACTTCAGCACACCCAATAAGAAAATACTGTGGGACCTGCCAAAATATCGATAATGGAATGTGCTTTAGTTCGTAATAGTTGTTTTCTCTGACAATTTCGAGTCTGATGACTTCTAGAATACCCGCGTATAGCATGGCAAATATTGATATGAAAAGGCCGGTTCCGATTCTCTGCAGCTGAGTCAACCCGTTTCTTTGACCGGTCAATTTTCTGGCAATCGGGACGATTATCTGATCATAAACAGGAACCCAGAATAAGACACTAATGGTGTCGAAAGCTCCTAGTGAGGCTGGGGGAATCTCGAAGGTGGAGTTACCCACACGAGTATCCAAGGTCGAGCCTTGGAGCACAAACAGATTGCCCATTTGACCATAGACACAACATATGATTATACCAGTAGCCCATATAGGAAGCAAACGTATAACGGATTTCAATTCCTCAACTTGGGTGACGGAGCAAAGTCTCCATGGGTCTATGGACCCCTTTATAGAATCTGATGGTGTCTCCACAGCTGCCTTGTCAAAGAAACTGAAATGAAAGTTCGTGAACAAATGAGCAACAAGAAAGCCAAGAAATACAAAATCTTAACCGTTCATTTGAATTTCAAAAAAGAAAAAAAACAGGTAAACATCAAATATAATTAGTCTTAAAGACTATTTTTACCTAAAGTCTTCAGTATGATCAAGCTTGCGGCTTCTGACAACAGCAGAATCAGCATCGTCAGACTCATATAAAAGAGAAATGTCAGTGGGCACTTCTATTGTTTTCTTTCTGAATGAAGCTACAACCACTTGGCAGAGGCTGGTCAGAGGGCTGCCTGAAGGCTTCTGGTTTCGATACAACTTGGTACCTGAAAAGAAAGAAACTACAGCAATTGCCATGGTTACGGTTGGAATGCCAAACCCCCATCCCCAACCCACATTATCTTGTATCCATACCAGCACAATATGAGCAACCAGTGCACCAATATTAATAGTAAAATAGAACCAATTAAAGAAAGAACTCTTTGATTTCTCCTCAACCTCATCATCATCATCAAACTGATCTGCACCATACGATGAGACACATGGCTTAATCCCCCCAGTTCCCAGTGCGACGAGGTAAAGAGCGGTGAAGCACACAGAACTTTGAATATCAGTTGCAACGCAAACATCTTTTGCGTAACAAGTTGGCTTTAAACCAGGGATTGTGGCTGATAATGTCAACAGTGCCATACCAAGAGCATAGATCATCGAGAAACTGGCAATTGTCCAGTATCGTCCAAGATAGGCATCAGCTACAAATGCTCCAATCAGGGGAGTGATGTAGCAAGTTCCAGACCAATTTGAGAAATTTCTTGAAGCCGTAACACTATGCTGGTTGAGGTGATTCTTAAAGTAGAGCAACAAATTAGAACTCATTCCATAGTATGCCAATCTTTCACAGCATTCATTTCCTGTAACATTAACTCTTATTAAGCACTCCCTCTGTCGCTAAATGAATGTCCATTTTAAAGAAACTTTTATCTCAAAATGAATGTCCTTTTTGTAAAAAGCTTTATCCTCAAATGTTTTTTTTTTTATCAAATTCTTTTCACTAGTCATTTTATACTTGCAAAACTAAATGCTTGGAAAGTGAAAACCATTACTATCTATGCATCTTTGTTACTTAATTGTATAAAAGCAAACATTTTAACAGTGTCTCCTAAATAAAATTTGAACATTCATTTAGGGACGAAGGAGTACTATGTATCTATCAGTGAGCTAAATCTGTTCTACAAGGAGAAAGATAGATGATCAAGATTACCGAGGATGAAGCGACAAGCCTTCCAAGTTCCAGTTATTCTCTTATCAGCAGGGTTATTCAGGTAATCTACTGTCCCATCTTTTGTGTAGACATCTTTGTCGGTTTCTAATAAATAGTGTGTGCTTGATTCAGCATCATCTTGTTGAAATAACCCTGTAAATAGTACTCCATATTGTTAAAACTTCAACAATAAACAAAAATCACAGCTTCAAAGAAAGATTCAGATACACAATTAAAGTTACCAGTAAGTTATATTTTCCAAAGAAGTTACTAATAAGTTAGAACCCATAATTTATATATATACACACACACACACACATTTGTAATTAAAACAAACAAATGACTTGGTGTTGTATGCAATCACAAAATGCAAGAATGGTGATCCATTACAAGTGATTGGATTTGAAGGTACTCTAGAATAGATTAGCAAAACTCTCGTCTTACAACGGTGCTAAAAATTAAATTCTTTAGCTAATTTATGTTTGGTAACAATCAAAACATTCAGTAATTGATCAAACAAATCTGGGGATAAACTTACAATGAATCCCTAAAGCCGGATCGCAAGATAACGAAATTTCTATTTCTTAATATAATCATACTCTTTCTATTTCAATGAAATCCCCAAGTCACAATGCTTGATCACTTACAAAATTAACTATATAGACATGAAAGAAGAATCGTGTTTATACAATCCAACACACCTGAATTGAATAACAAAAGTTGGTTCATCAAGAACGGAAATTTCAAGATATATATTGACAATCAAGATCTCATATGAGTTGAATCATTATACATAAGCAGAAAAGGGAGTCAGGGAGTGTAAAAGAGTTACCCAGATGAGAATTTTGGCCCATGATCAAGTATCGGAGCTGCCAACTTGAATTACAATAGCCAAGTTCCGGGTTATCCCAACTCGTAAGTAGGGGGTTGGGGAGGAGGGAGAGGGAGAGATGAAGGAGAAAAATTGGTGATGATGAGGAACTTATACAATCCAACACACCTGAATTGAATAACAAAAGTTTGTTTTCTTTTGGAAACCAAGGTCACTAAAATTCTAAAGGACATTAAGTGAGTAATTGGGTTATACAAAAATAAACATAAACGGTTGAGATTAGAGTGGCACAGGAGATCTGGACTCCGACTTTTGGCCCCCTTGGGGCGCCCAACGTATCAGAATTAGAACCAAAGCCAGGTTTAAGCCCCACGGTGTGAGAGTAAGATATGTGAGGGAACTAAGAGCAAGACCTTGAATGCCTTGTGTATATGTGTAAGAGAGAGAGAGAGCACTCAAGAAAGTGTAGAGAGAGAATCTATATATATAATATGAAAGCAGAAACATTTCGAGCTTCCACAGCGCGCCACCTCATAATGCCACCTCATAATGCCACGTGTTGCCATTCTTCCATTCTATTGGTCAGCTCATTTTGAGGCTTTCAACATATTAAAAAAAAATAAAAAAAATCAATCCAGATAATTCAAATTACTTGCTGCGTTATTTTTTCTTACACTCGACGGCCGCTCAAACCTCCGTTTGATCCATCAATCAACTCCGTAAGCCCGTTCAGCGTCTTATTTTTTCGCAGGTAACATCTCTCTCTCTCCATAGATCTCTGATCTCAATATACTTCTCATTTCATAATTTAGGAGCTTGAATGAATTTAAAAAATAATTGATTTAGTATTTGCCCATGATTTGGGGATCTCAGTTGGTCAGTTGGTGTGAAGTGTGAATTATTAGGAATCTATGATATGATTAATTTGCTGTTAGTTAGTATTCTCAGATTTTTTTTTCGATTTGTTAATCCGAAATCTAGGGTTTGTCATTAGGAATAACTAGTGAGTAACCCGTCGGAATTCGACGGGAATAATAAAGTTAATTAATTAAGAAAAACTGATGAAAGGCATTTTCAAACTGAGATAATGGTAGGAAATCAAATTAAGTGATCTATATAATACCATATAATTTGAAAGGATATTAAGTGATGAAAGATATTTTCAAACTCAGAATATAAGTTCACCATCTCATTTGCAAGGATATAAAGAAGCCCGTTTAAGGCCTTAAATAAAGTTTTTTTGTTGTTTTAGACCCCGCCTCAAGGGGCTTTGCCCTATGACTTTTTTCCGTCTCGCTCCGACGTTCGATTTGATATGCGGTGCGTTCCGCGGTTCATCCGGAGTCAAAAGTTATGACGGTTTCGGCGCACTCGCTGAAATTACTCCAAAAACTTCAACGCTTTAGTGTCCGCATCAATTAGTAATTTAAACAATCAAACATACTTTATTTATAGAATCCTTCATTTTTATTTTTATTTTTATTTTTGCAAAATATGTGGCTCAATTTTCTTCACCGAGATATACTGCTACATCACATTTCTTATCTTAGCCCATATCTTAAAATTCAACTAACTGAATGATTATAATTTCTAATATTTTAATTTAAGATATCCATTATCTTTATCCTACTAAAATTAAGTAATCATGTTTTCGTAATTTACGATCAGAAAATATTTGATTTAAAAAGAATCAGTTTTAAAAAACTAAATCATTTCCTGAAATAAGTATTATATACATTTGCCTATAGAATAATGCCACGTGGATTTCCACGTCATAATTCCACGTGGCTTAATGAGAAGGCTTGAAATGTTTTTGCTTTTATATATTATATAGATGTGTAGATTTTTACCATTAATTATTAACTTTAATTTTTGTTTTTACTAAGTAACAAAAAATACAAATTCTCATATAAAAATGAATATGCATGCAAAGTTGACAACATCTACGTTCAAATTAAATTTAACGACATTTGTCCGTCTCGCTCCGACGTTCGATTTGATATGCGGTGCGTTCCGCGGTTCATCCGGAGTCAAAAGTTATGACGGTTTCGGCGCACTCGCTGAAATTACTCCAAAAACTTCAACGCCTTTGTGTCCGCATCAATTAGTAATTTAAACCATCAAACATACTTTATTTATAGAATCCTTCATTTTTTATTTTTATTTTTATTTTTATTTATTTTTTTATTTTTATTTTTGCAAAATATGTGACTCAATTTTCTTCACCGAGATATACTGCTACATCACATTTCTTATCTTTAGCCCATATCTTAAAATTCAGCTAACTGAATGATTATAATTTCTAATATTTTAATTTAAGATATCCATTATATTTATCCTACTAAAATTAAGTAATCATGTTTTCGTAATTTAAGCTAAGAAAATATTTGATTTAGAAAAAAAAATCAGTTTTAAAAAACCAAATCATTTCCTGAAATAAGTATTATATACATTTGCCTATAGAATAATGCCACGTGGATTTCCACGTCATAATTCCACGTGGCTTAATGAGAAGGCTTGAAATGTTTTTGCTTTTATAGATTATATAGATGTGTAGATTTTTACCATTAATTATTAACTTTAATTTTTGTTTTTACTAAATAACAAAAATACAAATTCTCATATAAAAATGAATATGCATGCAAAGTTGACAACATCTACGTCCAAATTAAAGATAACGACTTTTGTCCGTCTCGCTCCGACGTTCGATTTGATATGCGGTGCGTTCCGCGGTTCATCCGGAGTCAAAAGTTATGACGGTTTCGGCGCACTCGCTGAAATTACTCCAAAAACTTCAACGCCTTAGTGTCCGCATCAATTAGTAATTTAAACCATCAAACATACTTTATTTATAGAATCCTTCATTTTTATTTTTATTTTTATTTTTATTTTTGCAAAATATGTGGCTCAATTTTCTTCACCGAGATATACTGCTACATCACATTTCTTATCTTTAGCCCATATCTTAAAATTCAGCTAACTGAATGATTATAATTTCTAATATTTTAATTTAAGATATCCATTATCTTTAGCTTACTAAAATTAAGTAATCATGTTTTCGTAATTTAGAAAAAAAAATCAGTTTTAAAAAACTAAATCATTTCCTGAAATAAGTATTATATACATTTGCCTATAGAATAATGCCACGTGGATTTCCACGTCATAATTCCACGTGGCTTAATGAGAAGGCTTGAAATGTTTTTGCTTTTATATATTATATAGATTTGCTGCAAGTAATTTGAAATGCCTCGTGATATATTGTATCTGAATGCACTTGGGGAAGACTTTTTTCTTGTAGGACAAACATGATATCACTATACTCTTCTTATCCAGCCAACATCACAAGATGAATGTTAGCTATGGGATTCAACGCCGGAATTGGGATTAGAAAATAGATATTAGGCCATATGAATTGGGACGGAGGGAGTATAATTTTTACTGTCTTATTTTGGTCTCTAATCCATCTATCAAAAAATTAATCTTTATCTGTAATTCTTTCAAATTACTTGAATAATTGAAAATTATTTCTCATTGGTCAATTTCTTCATGCTTCCCTTTATATATATATATATAAAAAAAACGGATTTTAAAGATTTTCAAAAAATGCAAAAGATAAATTGAATTTTTAGAAGGCTATACCAGTAGGTTTTTTGGATATTCAGTTGCCTACAAAATGCAAAGAGAGTAAATTTGAATTTTAAGATTTTCAAAATTTATTCTACAATAAATCCTTTGACTTAAATATTTACCTTAATTAAATTATAAAATTTGAATTTCAAAAAACAAACGTGATTATCACCAGCTAGAAATATTTGATTGGCAAAAAGTATCTAAATTTTAAATAATCAGATATTTAGCCGTAATTATATTAAATATATTTTAAATTTCAAATCAAATCTTATCACAAATTTAAACTTACTTAATTCTCCTAAACCTTACTAACAAGTAAAGAAAAACGTATCAAAATTTTAAATTTGAATTAAATGATAACGTCAATCAAAAATTAAACTGAATTCCATAACAAATAGTCATTTTATTCCCCTATATATTGATGATGTAGCGACCCCAAAACCCGTCCCTATTTATTTTATAATTTTGGGGATTTTTATTTGACTTATATGTGCATTTTATGTGTTTGCATCATATTTTATGATTTGCATATCATACTTGATTATTTGTGTTATTTACTTAGTTAGTAAAAATAATGATTAAATGAGTTAAATGATTAAGTTGAAACTTTAGGGTCCTTGTTGAAATTATAAGTTTAGGGGTTAAAGGGTTAACTTTGAAAGTTGGGTGACCAAAATGTAAAAATGGGTAAAGATATTTATGGAAACTTTCCTTCTCTCTTTTCCTTCTCTGTGTTATTTCTTCTTCTGCAAAACCTCTCGTACTTTCTTTAGGGTTAAGAGAAAAAGGTAAGTTCGACCCATTTCGATTTAATTCTTTTTATTTACTTACCCGTTTTAAAAACTAATTATATAAAAATGATCAGGGCGTCGAGTAGGTCATTTCTAGCCGAACAAAACTTATTTCAGCGATACTTTTTCCGGAACTAGGTAAGTTACTAATTCCCCTTTAAATGTTAAAATAGTCATATATGCTATATATGATACTCCTACTTGTTAATTTTGTGATTTGGGTAATATTTTCTATACTTGTAATTTTGGGACAAAGGGAGTATATAGACTTGGTTTAGCTGAGTATGGGAATGGTGTGGAAACCCAATTTGTAACCTTAAAGTAAGTTGTTAATGTTGTGTAGTATATATGTTATACTTGTGGGACGGAAGGAGTAAAATTGAACTAAGGAAGAAATCTGGGATTTGGCCCAAAATAGGAGGAGGCGCGCGCACCCTATATAAGGAAGCGCACGCATCCATTGTTACCAACCTAGGCAAAAATTGACTGGAGAAGGGAGGCGTGCGCATCCTTTTGGATGAGGCGCGCGCACCCTTAAGTGAACCAAAAATAGTGAGGTTCTGGTCCTTGGAAGCGCGCGCACCCTATGGGTGAGGCGTGCTCACCCCCCCTGTTTCCAAGGTTTGATAGTTTATGTTATATGGGGTATAAGAGGACAAGTGTTTTGTGATCCTTGGTGTGGCTTATGACTTAAACATGAATGTGTATGACTTTTATGTCGTTGATGAAAAAGATTGGGTTGTGACTAAATGTCCTTATTATGGACTCTTTATGAGAAATCTTTCGTGTGCATCTTGTGATGTTTTGGCTTAATTCCTTCTTGGATTAAATGCCTTGGGTTTTGTTTAGCAAGTATTCATTACTGTGCTTCTTGTTAAAAGTCCAGCTGGTCTTGTTGTGGAGTCAGCCAATGGAAGAATTATAGTGGTACAGGTAAGTCCACTATAAGGTTTTCCATTGGAGCTTGTGAGTCAGGCGGTGGGAGAATTATAGTGGCACACAAGCCAAGTTCACTATAAGGTGTCCACTGTGCCTTCTAGTTTCCCCAGTCCAGATTGGCCTTGGATGGGATGAATTGCTCCCTTTGGTGAGTATTTGGGTTATGACTTTGTGTCATATTTCCCTCTCTGGTTACTTGGTTCTATTGGTTATGATTTGGTTTTCGGGATCCCGACGGCTTCAGCTATTTATGCTGCTCAGATGGTTTTCTCTGATGGGTTTCTCAGCTGGTATTCTCATCAGTTATGGTTATTGGGTAAACCTTGGCTTGGTATCCACCGGAGTGTGGGCAATGTGATATAAGTGATATATGAGTTGATGTTATATGCTATATGCTTACTTGTTGATATTGTTTCTGTTTGATCATCATATCAGCATGTAACGTAGTTGCATTTTAGTAGCTTACTGAGATTTATTCTCACCCTTTATTTGTTTACTGTTTTAGATAAAGGCGGGTCCAGGGGATAGGACACTTGGCACGGGAGGACGTTCGTTTGGTAAGAGATGGGACTTGTTTTGTGAAGGTTACATTATATAAATGTAAACCCATTGGGTAGAGTACCCGTACTTTCTTATGGTCACATCTATTTTGGTAAATGTTGATGTATGTATATTTGTTTAAAAGTTGTAAATCGGGCTAAGTACTTTCGCTGTGAAAGTGTTTGTAAAAGTTTGTTTCATGTTAAGTGAAGTCTTTGAACTTCAAGTGTGTTTTTATTCCACTTTCTAAAAGTATATTTCGAAAAAATTTCTAAAAGGTTTTATAACGTCTTCCACTCGTGTCCCGAGCGTGGGGCCAAGTAGGACCACGGGTCTGGGTCACGACAGATGATCTCAATAACAAATATTATACCCATTACCTCTCTTAAATTTCCTAGGCAAGCCTTTCAAAAAAAATTAAAAAAACGTCCCAGGTAAGTATCTTTTCAATTCGACTATAATCACTAACAAATCGACTCGTTTTAGCTGTTTGCAAAAGAATTCGGAAATTGACTTCTAAGGAATTCTTTTAGTATTAAATGTTGTTCAGGAAATGGTTCTGATTATGTTTATCACCATTTTTTTTTTCCAGGTTCTTCCTTTTCATTCCAACTCGCCATGGAAGCTTCAATCCTCGCACTTAAATATCTCCATAGCCGTATTGTTCTTCACACACTCGACAGGACTTTCACCAAAGCCAGTAAACCAGAGCCATTATATGCTCTACCTAATAATAAGGTAAGCATACATTCTGTCCCTAAATGAGTGTATAAAAAAATTACAATTTTGTGGCCTTAAAAACGAGTAAATTTTTCGGGGGCCCTAGGCAACCGCCTCACCTGTCTTATGGCACCCTGCCTTTCACCTTAGATGAGGAGAGATATATATATACGAGGGATAAATGGTATATTTGTCCATTTGGGTGGTCCCACCTTAATATTTGAGATAAGTATGTAGGCCAGATATTTTAGGTATAATGATAAATATATTCAAAAGGCCAGGGTTAATCAATAAGTTATTTGGGTTTTAATAAGTAAATTACAAGATCTAGATTAAATAACTATTTGACTATTGTCATACAATTTAGTTTCTCCGTCTCATAATAACATTAAAAAAAAAAAAAAAAAAAAAAAAACGCCTTTGACTGTTTAAAAATAAATTTAAACTTTTTTTTTTACATTCATTTTAGCCCAAAGAATGTAGAATATTATAGAAAAAGACAACTTGGCTTTATATGCCCAAATCATTACTCAATTCTAACATGATGTATCAATAAAGGGTTAATGACAATTTAGACCCTGAAGTACCATACCACCCTTCCAAGCGAACCATGGGTGTCTTTTTTTGTCAAATCGGGTCTTCATGATAAAAAAGGCATTTTTGACGGATTTTGTTAGAAAGTCAGTTAAAAGGCATGTGCCATGCACGTGACTAACGGAAATAGGTAGTTTGAATTAAAATTAACTATTAAAGGTGTTAAATAGCATATCTAAAAACTGAAGGGGCTTAGTGAAAATTTCAAACTTAATAGGGCTGAAAATCAAAATAACTATTAAAATAGTAAATAAAAAGGTTTTTAAAGTTATTTTCAAATATTAATAAAAAAAATTAAATAAATTTTTATTTTATAAACAAAATAAATAAAATTTTACATTTACCAAAACAAAACTCATCCAATAAATATGCATCATTTTATAATTTATAATAGAAAAAAAAAAAGATATTAATATATTTACTTTTTCTTCACCCATATAATTTAATATTTTTTATTCAATCTTTATTATTTATCATGTTAGCAATATCTAAATTAATAAAAATTGAACATTTTTGACAAAAATATACAGTATTAAATTAATCTCCAATTTATTCTACTTCAAACAAAAAAAAAAATCCAATTTATTCAATCTACACAACACTCAAAATGGTGATGAAATCCAGAAAGCTAGAATTTGAGTTACAATGAAATTTCATAATGGATATAGTGCAAACATCACATGCTGATAAAATTGGGCTTGAACATTAGAGCAAAACCCCCAAAATTAACGACTTCAAAATGGTGAAAAACGAGCAAATCAATGTAACGATTAGCGACATTTCCTCTTGCAATTTGGTAATTTCCTCCTCTTTCTTATGATCAAACTTTTCGCTCATCTTAGCCTGCTGGTAGTACATCTTCTTACTCGCTTGCATTCCTCCATAATTTCCGGCAACCACCTTCATACTTTCCGGCCAAATTTATTTCTTCCCCCTCCTAGACCTCGCCCGCCTCCTCCTCCACCGCAACGCCGCCGTCACAATCTTCACCACAGTACCACACCATCCAACTGCCCCTTCATCTCCGCCACCCTCTCCGACGTAGCCGTCACCATAATCGACCTCCCGTTCCCTCAAAACATCGCTGGAATTTCCCCCACCGTCGAGAGCACCGGCAATTGGGTCGTTCTATCTAGCCCAACCACCAAAAGCCCAGCCCAATTCAACCCAAAAACCGCCATGGATGCTCTGGCCAGACGAGAAGCAAGAATAAGGAACCCCTGTTTTGTACGTCGCGTTGGATCACAAGCCGAAGTCTCGCCGGAGCAATTCGAAGAAATCAAATCTGGGTTAGAGAAAACGGAATCCAATTTCTTGTGGGTAGTCCGAAAAATCGAAAGTGGATTCGCCGACGGATTTGAAGAGAGGGTCAAAGGGAGGGGAATGATGGTTCGGGAATGCGTGTGTGTGTGTGTGTGTGTGTGTGTGTGTGACGGAGGAGGAAGAAGGTGGGATATATTTTTTTTTTTTTCCATCCCTTGTTTTTTGAAGATGTCATTTATAACCCCTTCAAACTTAATCGCAATTCAAACAACCCAATTCCGTTAGTCACGTGCTTGGCACATGCTTTTTAACTGACTTTCTAACAAAATCCGTCAAAAAGGCTTTATTTGGCGAGTTTTTAAATCATCAAGACCAGATTTGACAAAAAAACATATCAGGGTTCGTTTGGAAGGGTGGTATGGTACTTCAGGGTCTAAATTGCAATTAACCCATCAATAAAAGCACTGCGCTTGGATTCATGGTTTTTTTTTTCATGATTTTTTTTCTTTCTTTTTTGGTTTTATAATGGTTAAGTGACAAGTCAAACATTTTAATACAGATGAAAAAAGAAAAGAGACATTTATCACAAACACCCATGCCCATTGCCATACTGTTATTCACTTTTACACTAACTTGCAGAACCATACATTTGTTTGAACATACTACTAGTTTGTGTTACCAATTCATCATAAATGTACGTATTCTGGAAAATGCAGACTAAATTTACAAGTAATCGAACCACCAATTTAGACGTCGAGAAAACACACACACACACACACAGTGTTCTTATACGTTGTCAGTCCCTGTATCTATTAACGCAGAGTCCCAACCGGCCTTTTATAAGTATACCACCTCGCAACAACCAAAAACACACCCAAATTCAGCACACTCAGCACAGTCAACAGCCAAAAGAAGTTCTGCAGATGCCCTCGATTCAGATTGTCCGGTATCCACCCCAGCTTACCATTCCGTGTACTAATAGCTGTCACAATCGTCACCAATAAAGAACTCAAGTAGTTACCAAGTGCGTTAGTCGTGAGCGAAAGAGCAGAACACATACTTCTCATCGAATCAGGAGCTTGATCATAGAAAAACTCTAGCTGTCCGATGAATGTGAACACTTCAGCACAACCAATCAAAAAATACTGTGGGACCTGCCAGAATATCGACATGGGCATGTGCTGCACGTCGTAATAGTTGTTCCTTCTGACAATATCAAGTCTGACAACTTCTAATACAGCTGCAGCTACCATTGCAAAGATTGATATTACTAAACCCGTCCCCATTCTTTGTAGCGTGGTCAAACCGGTCTTTTGACCTGTGTATTTCCTTGCAACACGGACAATAATCCGATCATAAACCGGGACCCAGAATATGACACTGAGGGTATCGAAGATACTAAGTGATGCAGGCGGGATTTCAAAATTCTTGATATTAATATCCATGAATGTTCCTTGTAGCACGAAAAGATTTCCCATTTGACCGTACACAGTGCTGAATATTATACCAGTAGCCCATATCGGAAGCAATCTTATTATCGCTTTTAATTCCTCGACTTGGGTAACCGTGCAAAGTCTCCATGGGTCTAATGGCGCTTTTATATGGTCCGATGGTGTCTCCACTGCTGCTTTGTCCAAGAAACTGAAATTTTTAGTATGATCGAGTTTCCGACTTCCTACAATTGCTGACTCAGCATCTGATGCAGTCTCGTATAATAGCGTTTTATCATCCGGGACTTCGACTTTATGTTTCCTAATCGAGGCCACGATGACCTGGCAGATACGCGTCAGAGGGCTTCCACCTGGCTTTTGGTTTCGGTACAATTTTGTACCTGAAAAGAAAAAGATGACAGCAATGGCCATGGCTACAGCAGGAATGCCAAAGCCCCATCCCCAACCTACATTCATTTGTACCCAGACTAATACAGAGGCAGCAATCAGTGCACCGACGTTAATTGAGAGATAAAACCAGTTGAAAAAAGAACTCTTGTGCTTCTTCTCTTTATCATCCGCGTCATCAAATTGATCTGCTCCGTAGGATGAGACACATGGCTTAATCCCACCAGTCCCTAGAGCTACTAGGTAGAGTGCTAGGAAGGCTACTGCTGTTTGAGTGTTTGTTGCGGTACAATCTTCTTTTGTAACACAGACCGGCTTAAGGCCATGGACTGATGCTGATACTGTCAACAATGTCATCCCCTATACCAAAAAATGTAGAAAAAAATAATAAAAAATCTTGATAACTATTAAGTCGAAAACAAAAATTCAATGAAATTTGATATATTTTTCCTTACAATAACGTAGATGATGGAGAAGATGGCAATGGTCCAATATCTACCAAGGTAGGCATCCGCAGCAAAAGCTCCGATTAGCGGAGTGATATAACATGTACCAGACCAATTCGAGAGATTCTTGGAAGCGGTTGTACTATGTTGATTCAAGTTATACTTGAAATAAGTGAAAAGATTAGTGCCCATCCCATAATATGCTAACCGTTCACAGCATTCATTTCCTGTACGCGAAAATACAAAGATTAACAAGAAATTTTCTACAAACCATGATTTATTTTCTATGAGGAAATGAAATGCACCAGCCACCAAGGCCAGCATATAAAACCATTTTTTGGGGGAGTTTAAAGGGCAGTCTGGTGTTGCAAGAGCTCCCACTACGTGTATGGTCCAGGGAAGGGCCGGGCGGGCATAGATATCATGAAAGTGGATTGGAACTATTCTATCAGTTCAAAGTTTTAGTTGATGCAATTAAAATCCCAAGGCTTGAATTCTATATAACATGAACATAATACGTGCTCTAGCAATATCAATAGTGTTTTATATTTGTGTGACATAATGAATTGGATAAAAGGAGTACCAAGAATATAAGGGCAGGCCTTCCATCGTCCTGTTTCCGCTCGTTTAGCAGGATCTCCTTTGTAATCCACAGTCCCATCTTTGGTATAGACATCTTCTTCTTCACCCATGGTTTGAAATACGAGCTTGATTCTGTATATTCTTCTTCAGGGATCAACAACGCCCAGAACTGAAAATTTTGCTCAAACTACAAAAATGAGAAAAGAGAAAAACAATAAAACAGAGTGAAACTCAAAATAAAGATCAAACAAAATATAAAATAAGAATAATTTTTGTTCAGACAGAATCATAGGTAAATAATCCCTCTATCCCGAAATGATAATCTTATCTACCCATTTTGTTTGTCCCAAAAAGTTAGTCCCGTTTCCAAAATTAAGACTTCAAAATCAATGAATTTCCAAAACTTACAATATAACCTTAATCTTAAAATGTTTGAAAAGTCAAACGCGACTATCATTTTGGGACGGAGGGATTATATCGACAGCATATTGGTCTAAATACATTCAACAAGTTGTCCACATATAAAAACCCTTAATTTATATTCCTTCCAACCCAATTGAATAAGGTACACACTGATTCTTTCAATCAACTTAATTAGTTTTCAAGTTTATATTTAACATATTTGTAACATGATTCAAATACAAGCAAGGAGCTAATTGTCTAGTCTGGTACTGACTTAACTACTGACAAGAAGAGGGTTAAATCAATAGTTAGAATCTTATACTACTCCCTCCGTCTCAAATCGCTATTGTTCAAAAGTAAATTTGAAATTTTTTTGGACATTCATTCATTTCAGGACGGAGGCAGTACTTCAGACTTGAAATCATATTTCAACTCCAGATAACTGAAATCAAGAAAGAAAGAGGGGGGGGGGGGGGGTAAAGTAAGAGAAAAATAAGTTCTTTTTAAGTAAAGATTTTAAGGTCATGATACTCCTAACGTAACCCAGTTGAAAGAAACACATAACTTAAACAAATAATGAGAAATTAAATGCAAAATATTGAATGAATATACCTTAAAATGAAGAGAGCTAAAAACTGGTCAGAAATGGGAGTATAAATTGAAGAAGAGGGATGGGGATTAATGGGGTTTGAGTATGAAAGGATAATGATAGTATGTGAGAAAGAGAGGGAGAGAAGAATCTCATCTCATTTCAGCCTAAAGATTCAAAAGTGATGTGTTTTGGTTGACTAGTTTAGTCTCAAAAGTCTACTCAAATGGGAACTCAAGAGTTTGAGTGGACTGGGGAATGATTAGCAGGCCAGTAGAGTGGTGCTGCTAGTATTCGGATTTCGAACCGCTCCTCCGAGAGGTTAGTTCCACCCGGTCCACCCAATGGTGGAGATTAGAGTCACCTCATTTTATTTTTTTCAACGGAAGAGATATTTATGTAAAAAATATATATATCTTCAAGGGGTAAATAAATTTCATTTTTGAATCCGAAAAATAAGAGAACATTGAATATCATTTAATTTAGATCTGAATAAAGATCTGAAACTAAAATTAAGACACTAAGGCTCCGTTTGTTTCGCGTAATACAATTTCCGAAAAATGATTTCCCGTAAAATGTTTTCGGGAAAATGAAAATGTTTTCCGGAAAATGACATAAACATGTTTTTGGTTGTTTGGTAAATCTAAGGAAAATGTTTTCCGGAAAATATTTTCATATGAAAATAATAATAATTTAATATGAGAAAAAGAATTATAATGAGAAAAAAATTGAATGTGTGTGGAGATTTTGGGTTGGGATGGGGGTGGGGTAGGGTGGGGGTGAGGGAGGGAGGTGTTCAAAAATAATTTTAATATGAGTGATTTTTTTGAATTTTTTTTTTTTTTTTTTTTTTTGGGGGGGGGGGGGGGGGGAGGGGGGTGGGGTGGGTGCTGGGGTAGGTGGGGGGTGATGGAGATGTTCAATTTTTTTTTTTAATGAGTGAAAAGAAGTTTTTTTTTTTGGGTGGGTGGGTGGGGTGGGGTGGTGGGGTAGGGTGGGGGTGGGTGGGTGCTGGGGTAGTTGGGGGTGGTGGAGATGTTCAATTTTTTTAATATGAGTGAAAATAAGTTTTTTTTGGGTGGGGTGGGGTGGTGGGGTAGGGTGGGGGTGAGTGGGTGCTGGGGTAGTTGGGGGTGGTGGAGATGTTCAATTTTTTTTTAATATGAGTGAAGAAGTTTTTTTTTTTTTTTGGTGGGGTGGGTGGGGGGTGGTGGGGGTGGGTGCTGGGGTAGTTGGGGGTGGTGGATAGGATGGATGAAGAGGGTGGTGTTAGAGGTGTAGTGGGTAGGGTAGGTAGGGTGGGGTTTTATGGAGAGTTGGGTGTGAGTGAGAGAGTTAACATTTTCCGGAAAATGACTTACTTAGTAAAAATCCGTAAGTCATTTTACTTAGAAAAGAGGGAAAATCATTTTCCGGAAAATATTTTCCTCATTTTCCGGTGCGTAATAAACACCGAAAAATGGGGAAAACATTTTCCGGAAGTTATTTTACGCGAAACAAACGGAGCCTAATATGAACTTAGTTTCATTTTTCTATATTTTAATGATCCAAAAATTTCAAACTAAATAAATATCTGAAACTAAAAAGTAATTGAACCCCTAGAGTATTGTATTTGCATCGAACTAGATCCCTATAGTAGGGGTGTCAGTGGTTCGGTCCAAACCGCGGTTTGGGACCGAACCGAACTAAACCATACGGTTTAGTTCGGTTTTTTAAGCACAAGTAGTTCGGTTCTGTCTCAAAAATTGGTAAACCGCGTGGTTCGGTTTGGTTTGTGGTCTGACCCCTCCAGACCGAACCAAACCAAACCGTCAGACCAAACCGCAGACCGAACCATCAGATCGAACCACCAGACCAAACCGCAAGACCACATATATTAGTCATATATTTGTATGTTAAGTAACATCTACCTTTAAATTATTAAAATAATTTACATTACATTACATCATTATTAACTCTCATTTTGCATCTTATTCAATATTCATTTCATCGAATGTTATATTCATTGAGGCCCATAGTTAACAAAGTTCTGTAGTGTATTCACTTACTTCGGCTTCTTTATTCGTTTAATATTTCCATTCTTCCGAATTTTCTCTTTTAAACAGAGTGTAAACCATAATTTGAATCGTGATATGAACATCGGTGTGAATGGTGGTTTAAACCACGATCTAAATCATATTCTAGACCACGGTCTGAACCGCAGTCTGGACCACATTACTTAACCGCGGTCTGAACCAAACCGAACCAAAACATGGCGGTTTGGTTTGGTTCGGTTTGAAATTTTTCGTGGTTCGGTTCGGTTTGGAATTTTCCCAAACCGATGACTAGTGATTTGGTCTCTAAAATGGCTGAGACCGAACCAAACCGAACCATTTACACCCCTACCCTATAGACATTGAGAACAACTTTATATTGAGATGGATAAAAAATGTGATATTTGTCATAAAACGAGGAGCATTTTATAGACAACTAGGATGAGGGCTACATGCTTCTATCCAAACTGGACGATGAAGCCAACAAGTGGCAATATTTCCAAATGTGACAAGATTACAATAATCAAATTCAATTGTGTTTGTTTCTCTAGCCGTAAAGAAAAAGATGCTCCCAACAAAAAAGTAATACTCTGATTCAAACAAATCCGCCATTGACTAACATTATTTTGCATCATTTTTTGGGCCTCATATCTAGGAAATGCCATCATGGGACGAAAATTATAAGAAGAACTGTAATATTAAACTTATAAGAGAATTCATAAATTTTAAAGCACAAACTGATTTAATAATGTTTAATAAAATATTATAATTTTAGGCTCACTATTCATTTGCTAAAGTATTCAATCAAACTGTCGACTCAAATTGTGCTAAAAAGAAATTTACAAAATTTGGAAGACAAAAATATAAATATAATTGGCATAAATAATTGGATGTTTAATTAATGAGCAGAGAGTCCTACAAAAACGATATTCGCTCCTTTTTAGTGGACAAATTGTTTGTGAGCAAAATTTAAGAGTTTTTCATTATTATTATTTTGGTGACTTTAATAATATATAATATTGCTCCGATTTGTATTTGGAAAAATCTAACATGTGTTTGCTTGTGACTTTAATATTAATCAAATAAGATGTAAATGTGAAATATAAGTTGCATTACCTTGTTCAATTGATGGCCATAACAATTTTTGAATCTCTATCTGAAAAGCAAAGAAATAATATTAGAGAGAGAAGAAGAAATCGTTTTTGGGAGAAAACTCCGGTCGTCCACACTCCACTCCGCCCCCTTCCCTCCTGATGTTGTTACATTATATAATGGCCTTTAAGCTGTCAATGACACATTTCTTAATTTGTTTATTAAGACAACTGTTTGATTTAACAATGGGTTGCCCAGGATTCGAACCCGGAATTAGTGGACCTGGAACCGTTCCACCCAAAAACGTTGCACCCCTCCACCCAATGGCCCAGATCGATGCCACATATGCGAGCTCATCATCTGTGAGGCTAAGATGATTTCAAATTTTTGTGGGTCCCACCGAGCTCGGACACATCTAAACCGTTGGGTGAAGCTAAAATGAGGTGACTCCAATCTCCACCATTGGATGGAGCTAACTGCTCGGTGCAGCAGTTCGAAATCCGGAACTAGTCTGGTAGAGTAGATAATTTCCTTTTTAACCAAGTCAAAATCCCTCACCAAGCCGTGATTTCCCACCCTGTTTGTTAATCACCAAGCCGTGATTTCCCCGACCACAGTTATAAATTCCGTTTCAGTCGGCGCACCGATTTTGTTATTAGAATGGGATGTACCAGTTCCAGAACACACCAGTGCACCGTTTCGGATTTACCGCACTTTTTCAATATATTTCATATAGATGCACATCAGAAACACACCAACTATGGGCCCGACTACTATATACTATACCTCCGTTTTAAAATTATTAAAAGAAAAATTATTGTTGATTAAGAGAGATTTTTTATTTTTTCCGAAAATATATATTTTGAAACATAAAATGGACTTTGTACCATATACAAGATTACAAGCGGCAAATCATCTTCTTGCTCTATTTAATTTAATTTCCTTATAATGATAGCATCGCCGTTTGAAAATGTTGTTTATATACAGTATATTTTATTCGATACATTTTTGTTTCACATTAAGCTTTGAGTGTCACACGATGCTAAATTGAATTGAATTCGTGAAAACGTTGTTAGTCCAAAGACAAAGCACTATAATGATTTGCAAGGTTGAAGTTTTATAACTTTAAATACTCCATCGTTTTAAAATGAACTAGTTTGTAACCCATCGATATTCGACGGGGCATAGTGAATCAATTAATTACAAAATATAATTGAGATTATGTATTCAAATATGTATTAAATTAATCAATAAATTGTAATATTGAAAAAGTAGATCATGATATAAAATACTCCCTCCGTCCCAGAGTAAGAGTCCTACTTTCCATTTTGGTACGTCCCAGAGTAAGAGTCATATTCCTAAAATGGCAAAGAATCTTTACTATTCACCCCACTCATTCTCTCTCATATTTTACTTTTATACTCACAACACCAATCAATTCACTATTCCCTCTCACTCATTCTCTCTCCTACTTTACTTTTACACTCACAACATTTACATCACTTCTAATATTTATTAATAAGCGTGCAAATGAGGGGTAAGACTCTTACTCCGGGACGGATGTAGTAACTTGATTAACACAATTTGAAGTGTGTGCATAAGTTGGTTTGTTTGGATTATATGTAAAAGACTGACTTACACGTATTGATAACACAAATATTTTCTCATAGTAAAATTTAATCAATTAAATTATAGAAAACAAAAAATACAACAACATATTAGTATTTTGAGGAATCAAGTGGATATGGTATTCGAGCAAGGTTTAGGCTTGTTTGAGAATCACAAAAAGTAGGAAACATTGCATCCAAGATCACTGAACTATTGGATATGTTATTCGAGCAAGGTTTAAGTTTGTTTGAGAATCACAAAAAGTAGGAATATCATTATATTTTGAACTTAATTTGTCATGGGGTAACACACATGCAAGATTTTTAATCACACAACTCATTTTTATAGCATTAAGTAGCGTAAAATAATTTTAGATGCACCTGTAATCACTATAGCATGCGATATATATTTTTTTGCTTTAAGTTGTCATGGGGTAACACACATGCAAGATTTTTAAGGTTAAATAGGAATATCATTATATTTTGAACTTAATTTGTCATGGGGTAACACGCATGCAAGATTTTTAAGGTTAAATTGGAGTATCATTATATTTTGAACTCAACTTTAACCTTTAACCCCCCCCCCTTCTTCATCCCTTCCAGTACACATATTACCCAAACCCCAAAACATAATTATCTCTTCCCCCACCGCCCCTCCCACTTCTCTCCCTTTCCATTTCTCCAAAATCTCAAACCTGCTAGCACAACTTCAATTGTGAGCAGTCTCAGCCGGTACCACTCTTGTATTCGATGCTTAAGGGAGACCCACCTCAAATTACGTTTCAGCAACGCGACCGAGGTGGTTAAATATTTGGTGTAAGTGAAATTTCAATACTCGCAATGTCGTTGTTAAGTAGCCCGACTGAAAGGAAGAATGAAAGAGGGTCAACCATGATACCAAGTTCAAATTAGAGATTATTTTTTATTATAATTTTAGGAACCAAAGTGGCACTTGGAATTTTATTTCATAAAATAAATAAAGTACAAACGATGAGGGGGACAACCACCCGACTTATTGTCGGATTAGGAGCCTAACCTCGAAAACCAAAATATTATATAAGTTCAAACTAAATAAAGCTAATAAGGAAATAAAAGTTTAAAATACTTAAATCAAAGAATAAGCCTAAAACAACCAAAATTAGGTTGTGAAGCAAAGTCATCCAAAAAATCAAACCAATTCCAATGCCAATTTGGCCTTGACCCAATAAAAAATTCAGACCAAAGGGAGACCCAACAGCGAAGCCTATCTAAAGCACCCCAAACTCAATCCATCACAGCCCATGTCAAGCGCCCGTCTATAAAGCTGGACCCAACTTCTCGGGCGAGCACGAAAGAAGACTCGGGCGAGCACTTACTCCTTGAAAATAAACCTCTTTTTGACTTCTTTCCCTCGGCCATGTCAAGAAGTGTGCTTGGCCATGCAAAATGTGATGCTGGGTCGAGCAAGAGACAAGACTCGGTTGAGCATGAAATAACAGAAGAAGCGGGTTCTGATTACACTCCATCTGAATAACCTTAGTCAATATAGTAGTAGTTGTAAATTGATTGGCAAAGTTTTTTGTTAGAATTAGATACGTGATAATGATGAATTTGATATTATATTACTCTTTTTATTTTTTGAAAAAATAATTCAAAAAAAAACATCTCAATTGGTCACCTTGTGCGGCTTTGGTATGTTATGTCATTTTTGTTGCAAAAAAAAGTACCTCACTTGGACACTTTGTGCGACATGTGTCACTAACACTATCGTTCCATCTTATAACAAAATATTTATTTCACTTCTTGATCTATAATACGCATTCACTTCCATAATATAGTAGTATTATTTGACATTAAAAAATTCCAATTAAGAAAAATATTATTAAAGTACCCTTAAAATATTATTTCACTTCTTGCTCTATAATACTTCTTGGACTATTTTTTTTTTCTTTCAATTGTTATGCTATAGCATATAAAATTTCTGCAAAAGGTCTAAAATACATACTACCTCCGTCCCAGCTCAATGTGCACTGTTTGACTTTTCTGGTCAACTTGACTAAACTTTGACCTTAATTTTATGAAAATCTATACTCCCTACGTCTTTTTAGTTTGTTCACTTTTGGTCAACGGGAGTAAACTTTGACAAAACAATTAATGTCAATCTAATCATCCTAAAAAAATTCTAACAATTGTAATTGATAAGTAATCATTTAATTTATCAATAATAATTTTAAAAATTTCATTAGGATTGTTAGATTGGCATTAAATGCTTGGTCAAAATTTACTCTCTTTGACCAAAAGTGAACAGACTAAAAAGATAGAGGGAGTATATCTCTATGCAATTTTTGAAAGATGTTATTGATACTATTCCTAACAATAAAACAATAACATTTAAAATTGTATAATAATAGCTAGATTTTTACAAAATTACGGTTAAAGTTCGAATGAATTGACCACATGACCAGTAAAAGTGCACATTGAGCTGAGACGGAGGTAGTATGTGGTTTGATTAAATTCATACCATGCCAATATTTCTTTTTTACAACCCATTTTTTTTTTCAATTTTGTATTATTTAATAATGTTTTTTTTTTTTTTGTATAAGTTGACATAACATAACATGAAGTTTACAACTCATATTAAACTGATTTACTGCTATATAATCGATTTAGTAGGTGATACTACTGCCCATATTTATTTTTCAATGTTGCATTTAAAGTATGATAACAATTTGTTTTAAAATTATTTCCTTCAATTAGACTTGTTGGCTTAAACTTTGAAAAAAATATGTAAACAGTTTTATGAAATATTGATTAGATTCTTCCGGCCATTAAAACAATAAAATCTAATTGAGATTGAATTTTGAATTCAAATAATTTTAAATAAATATAGATTACAATTAATAATGAAAATTATCTCTTTAAATGAGAGTCTTTTGCTCAAGCCAATGAAATAAGGACATGTGGCTTTCCATGTCATAATTCCACATGGCTTAATGAGGATTGAGAAAAAGACTCTCTTATTATATATTATATAGATTGAAATGAAAGTTTATAAAATATGAGTATTCAAATTTACTCTTTTATAACTTTAAATTCTCTCATCGGTCTCAAATAACTATTTAAAATTATTAAATATTACTTACGATCATTACCAAAAAAATATTTAAAAACTTAAACACCCATTTTAAAACGGATGTAATACTTTATTTGTCTTAAGATAAGTGTAAAATTTGAATTTACGTTTTTTTATGGAGATTGAACTTTAAAAAAAAAAAAATATTGCCTCTGTTCTAAAAGGATTTCCACTTTCAAGTTTTTTTTTTTTGTACCAGAATAATGATATATAATAATAAATTAAAAAAATTGTCTCTAAATGGCGTTTTATAAAAATATATATATATATATATATATATATATATATAGTATATATTAGTCGTTTTATGCATGCCAAAATAAATTTTTAGAAAATAGATAACAAAAATATAAATGATTTCTTATTATTAAATTATATACAAAGTGAACATTTTAGAATCTCCTCTAAAATAATTCGAAACACTCATTTAGCTTCAAAAGGAATATAAAATTTTATTATTCTAATGTACTACTGAAATTGTTATTGATGTATCATTACAAATACAAAGTAAATAATTTTTATAAAAATATTAGTCAAAGTTAAATCAAATTATTTGAACATATTAGATAAAGTACGACTGAGTTAATACTTAATTTAATCTCGTCAAACCTATTCCGAGTCCGATAAAATGGGTCTATCTCATTTAGGGTTAAGTTTATATTATCATATAAATTTTGGTATTGGAGGAAGTGAAAATGATACTCTATCTATCCCCAAATATTTTTATCATTTGGTATTTTTGATTGTTCCAAAAAATTCTTTCTATTTTTATATTTGGCTTAAATATGTGTATAAATACAACATGTTTATCTAGTGAAGCAATTGTTCATATCCTTAAAAAGTTTGAATAGTCAAATGTAAAGATCATTTTGAGACGGATGGTGTATCATTAAGGAGTGGCTCATGGTGGTAGAGCCAAACATCACAATGTGTGAGGTCTCGGGTTCGATCCCTTCCCATGCCTCTTAGGACATTATTATTATAAGGGGGTAAGTGGGGAACCACTATCGATCCTCTTTAGAAAAAAAAAAAGAAAAAAAAAAAGTTTATCTTAAGAAAGAAGCGGAAGTCCTGTGTGAGACCGTCTCACACATGAGATGGATCTCGACGAGAGAGGAAATGACTTGCCCCGCCCCGCCCTGCCTACGAGGAGCAAATCATTTACTCTCTCAACGACGAGACCCGTCTCACACAAATTTTTGTCTTATCTTAATAAATGGAATCGAAATCGACAAATTTAAAATTTTAATAAAACTTTTTTTTTTCAATAAAAAATATACTCCATCCGTCCCTCTTTAACTATTTCCAAAACAGCACTCAAATAATAAAAATATCAAATGTTAAGCCCCAAAGTTGGCTTCGCTCTTGCTCAAAGGGTTCAAACACTGATAATGAGCAATGTTATGGAGTGTTTTGTTGACCTTGTAGTCAGTGGCGGATCTAGGCCATTTGAGAAGGGTACTTCGACCCCCCTGACTTCTGTAATTTTTACAAATTTATCTTTTACAATTTTCGAATTTACTATATTGATCCCCCTTGAAAAGAAAATTTTAGGGGGTCTAAATTCGTCACAGTCCTACTACTAGCATAAACCGAATTAACGTCATCCAAAATCATAACCTATCAATGGTCCAAAATAAACAAACATAACGTCGTGATTAATCAATACGTACGGAAGTGTGAATAGAAAGATGGGAAAGCAACTAAACGTTGAAATTTGCTTGATGGCAATGACAAGAAAAGAGACCATACCATTAATTTGTTAGAAATTTTCATTATTTTAATGCATTTGAAATTAATTTTGTCTTATATTACACTTATTTATTAGCGGACAACTTGCACAAACCGGAAGTAGTTTCAAGTACAAACCTACGTGAGAAAGAAATTGATGTACGTTGAAGTAGCCAAATTAAATACTCCATCCATCATTTTCAAAAATAACCCATTTAAATTTTAAATATCAATAGAATGAAATTTTGAACAGACGCTCTTAATAAAAGTAATTGATATGATGTTAAAGTAGTGAGTATTACAGGGGCGGATGTACGTAGGTGCGGGGCGGCGGTCCCACTGATTTTTTTTATAAAATTCCAAAAAATAATTTAAAAAAAATACTGTAGATATTGGTAATATATGTATACTATACTCCATCCGTTCCACCTCACTTGAGACTTATTTCCATTTTGGTCTGTCCCACTTCACTTGAAACTACTCAAAATAGTAATATTTTTATAATTTTATATCCAATCTACCTCACCCACTCATTCTCTCTCTTCATTTTTCAACACACAATCCATTCAACCAACATACTATTAACCCAACTCATTCCCTCTCTTCATTTTCTATCACACATTTTCTTTATTTTATTTTATTTTCCTTAGTTATTGTGTTCACCTCTTAGGTCTCAAGTGAAATGGGACGGAGGGAGTATATTAGTTGCTAACTATTAACATATCTACTTAGGGGATGTTTGATATATTAAACACTTGATGCTTGATGCTTAATAGTGTTAGATCATTGTGGCTTGCAACACAAGTTAATAGGCACCTTCCATAAATAAAGTCATGACTATGACATTAATATAAAGTATGGTCAAAATGGTCAATGTGTAGAATCCCTGAAATGTTATTTATCTATCTTTGATGGGCAAGATGGTAAATCAACATTGCTTTGGAAATGAATAGGTATGGTCCCTATTTGAAGTGTCACCATGTTTACTATATAAAGGCCCCTCCATCAAGCCTTAAACATATTGAATTCTTACTTTTCTCTCTACATACTCTCTTCATAATTATCTAGAAGAAATTCTGAGAAACTTAAGAGACACTCTCATTTAGAAGATCATCTCCCTACATCTTCATCATCCTTAATCTCCCTTCAAGACACAATAATGGATTCAACAGGTATACATTTATTACATGCTTCCGCTTCATCTTTTCCTCTTTCTCTTACTTAAATATGAGTGTGGCATTCAGGGATTAAAATTATTCTGACAATTGGTATCAGAGCCCCGCTCATTATTTAGTTTGAGTTTGAGTTCTTGTATTAAGAAAAAGCTTTCATGCTTTACTTTGATTCATTTTCTCTGTTGAATCATAAGGTTTTTGATGTCGATTAGGGACTCTAATTCGTTAATAGAGTGCTGATGATCTTCATCTAAAATTAAGAAAAATGGTTTGAAAGTTTTTTGTTCATTAAAAGGTTCAAGTGAGACTATCCCTTCATAACATGGTTTTATGTTTTAAGTGCATACCATGTGGATCTACTCACTTGATTCCATTAATTTTTAAAAAAGCAAGATTATCCTAAATAACATGGTTTTATGTTTTAAGTACATACCATGCGGATCTACTTGCAATTCATTTGATTTTGAGGAAAATTTAGACAAAAATTCAGAAGTGCAGATTATATGGCACGGTCGTGCTCTTTGTTTTGGCACGGCCGTGCGCCTCTATTACCTTGAACCGGTGTGTACATTGGTGCTGGTCCGGACGGGTGTGTGTTTAAACCGGTCGGACCGTTTCGTTTGGCACGGTCGTGTCTATTATTTTGGCACGGTCGTGCCATCTGCACCGTGAAAACATGTTTTTTCCCCATATTTGGCACGGTCGTGCCCTTTGTTTGGCACGGTCGTGCTAAGTATGTCGAAAGAAAATCAAGTTCTGCAATATTTTGTTATTTTCTCTTGAACAAAAATCATTCATTTTTCAAACCTTAAAGCTTGGATTAATTATATGCTTAAATAATTTTATTCATTATTTAAATAATATTATCACCTAAGTGATTAACGTTTATTAAATGCAAAATTATTAAAGTGTTGAATGTTTAAGATTTGAATGACTTGAATTTTCCAAAGAAAATCTTGACATTTGACTAACGATGGTATATCAGGCTGGAAACCTTAACTGGTCTCCTCAACCATCCGAACGGATTGGTGGAACGACTAAGGTTGAACAACGCCACGTACTAAGAAAGTCTTAAGCATTCATGTGATGACATATAAAATGAACATTAGTAATTTATTAAATGCTTAAGACTACCCAAAGGAAGATTAAGCATTTAATCAAATATTGTTCAAATTACTTGTCATCTAAAGTAATTGTTTATGAGTCAATTCGCAATCCAAAGATTAGTTTTGATGTCATGTTAATTGCTTTATTGATGGATTTCATTGATATAATTAATCTTTTTAATTCATAATGTAGTTAATTATTATTGTTTTGTATTCATTCTTGTTCTCGATTCCCAGATTTACTTAACGCTTCTTCTATTACTGCTGCGATGAGCACAATTCCGATGCTTAATGGGACAAACTTTAAAACTTGGAAAAACAAAATTTTAATGATCTTAGGCTGTATGGATATTGACCTCGCCTTTAGGGAGCCGTTTCCCATTCCTCTTAATGAAGAAAGCACCCCTGAGGACCGCTTATATGTTGAGAAATGGAAACGCTCCAATCGAGTAAGCCTAATGATTATGAAAAATGTCGTCCCGGAAACATTTTTGAACAGTGTTCCCGAGGACGTTGATGCTAAGACTTTCCTCGAGACCCTTGAAGAACGCTTTGCAAAAAGCGAAAAGTCAGAAACAAGTTCTACCCTAAGGAAACTTGTTTCCATGAAGTACAAGGGTACCGGGAATCTTAGGGAGTATATCTTGGAAATGCTTCACCTTTCGACAAAACTAAAAGCACTTAAGTTAGAGGTGACTGAAGAGCTTCTCGTGCATTTAGTTTTGATCTCTCTTCCTCCTCAGTTTGGTCACTTTGAGGTGACCTATAATTGTCAAAAGGACAAGTGGAACATTAATGAATTGATTCACATGTGATGTGACACAGAGGAAGATAGGTTGAAGCAATCTAAGGTGAAAGTGCTCACTTAGCATCTACCTCTTCTCATGGGACTAAGAGAAGAGGGAAAGAAGTTGCGGTAACAAGCAACAAGAAGCCTAAGGGATCTAACGATCATAAAGAAAAGAAGTGCTTCTTTTGCAAGGACCTAACGCACATGAAGTATGACTGCCCTAAGTATCACGCTTGGCGTGCTAAGAAAGGTATGTCATTTGGTCTTGTTTGTACTGAGGCTAATTTAGTTTCAATTCCTTCATATACATGGTGGTTGGATTCTGGTGCAACAACTCACATTAGTATGTCTATGCAGGGTTGCCTGAATTACCGAAGACCTAGCAAGGATGAAAGATTCATCTATATGGGAGCTGGGAACCCGGTTGAAGTAATAGGCATTGGGACATTTAGATTGTTATTAAGTACCGGATATTATTTGTATTAAATAATACTTTCATTGTACCTTCGTTTAGAAGGAATTAATATCTATCACTGTTTTGGACAAAGAGGGTTACTCTTGTTCGTTCGGAAATAATAGATGTGATCTTTATTTAATTCCATTATTGTTGGTACTAGTACTTTATCGAGTAGTGATAATCTTTATTTGCTTAACACTACTCAAACAATCAATGAGTCCCATAATAATGAAACTAAAAGTAAAAAGCGAAAGTTTTCAAGTGAAAATTCTTATACCTTATGGCATAGGCGTTTAGGTCATATCTCCAAAAGGAGAATTGACAAGCTTGTGTCTGAGGGAATCATAAATAAACTTGATATTCCGGATAAAGACTTTTGCATTGAATGCCTAAAAGGAAAATTTACAAACACGAAAAGGAAAGTATCCTCGAGAGCATCAAGCGTCTTAGAACTAATACATACGGATATTTGTGGACCATTTCCTACTCCTTCTTGGAATGGTCAACAATATTTTATTACGTTCATAGACGACTATTCTCGATATGGATACATTTATTTACTTCATGATAAATCTCAATCTTTGGACGTTTTCAAGTCTTTTAAGGCCGAAGTTGAAAATCAACTTGGGAAGACTATTAAGAACGTTAGATCCGATCGTGGTGGGGAGTACTATGGTCGGAATGACGGTTCGGGAGAACAACGTCCGGGTCCTTTTGCTCGCTACCTTGAAGAGTGTGGGATTGTCCCTCACTACACTATGCCGGGTACGCCTAGCATGAATGGTGTAGCTGAGAGACGTAATAGAACCCTTAAGGATATGGTAAGAAGTATGGTTTCTTGTACTTCTTTACCTCACTCATTATGGGGCGATGCTTTAAAAACCGCTACTTATCTTCTCAATAGGGCTCCCTCTAAGGCTACTAACAATAAAATCCCTTATGAATTATGGACGAATAAGAAACCGTCCTTAAATCATCTTCATGTTTGGGGATGCCCAGCGGAAGCTAGGCCTTATAGGCCTAACGAAGGAAAACTGGACGCTAAGACAGTTAGTTGCTACTTTGTAGGGTATGCCGAAAGATCAAGGGGCTATAAATTTTACAACCCGAAAACTAGAACGTTTTTTGAAACGGGAAATGCTAGGTTCTTTGAGGATGTTGAGTTTAGAGGGGAAATTATGAATAATAATTTTGAATTTAAGGAAGAGGAATCCATTTCTATACCTCTTCCCTTAGTAGTTCCAATTGGAAATCAAGTACTTGTACCTGAAATTCAAGAGGAACAAATTCAAAATATTGACTCCCCTATAAATATTGAACAACATGAAAATGTTGATCAAAATGAGGAAATTCAACAACCTCAAAATGGAAGAACCAGTGCCTTTAAGAAGATCAAATAGAGTAAGAAGAAGTGCCATCTCGGATGATTATGAGGTGTATCTAGCCGAGAATGAAGGACACTTAGGTTTAGTGGGAGATGAGCCTCTCACCTTCCATCAAGCCATTAAAGGTCCTAATTCTCATAAGTGGATCAATGCCATTAATGAAGAGTTGAAATTTATGAAAGACAACGACGTTTGGGATCTTGTCCCATTACCGAAGGATGTGAAAACGATTGGTTGTAAATGGATATTTAAAACCAAAAGGGATTCACAAGGTAATGTGGAAAGACATAAGGCTCGTCTTGTTGCCAAAGGTTTCACTCAAAAGGAAGGTATTGACTACAAAGAAACATTCTCTCGGTGTCTTCTAAAAACTCCTTTAGGATCATATGGCTTTAGTGGCACATTATGACCTTGAGCTTCATCAAATGGATGTAAAAACAGCTTTTCTCAATGGAGACATTGAGGAAACCATCTATATGAAGAAACCAGAAATGGTGGATGATTTGGAACAAACTAATCATTTAGTTTGTAAACTTAAGAAATCCATTTATGGGCTCAAGCAAGCTTCCCGTCAATGGTATCTAAAATTTAACAAGTAATTCTTTCATTTGGCTTTGAAATGAATATTGGTGAAGATTGTATATACCATAAGTTCAGTGGGAGTAAGTTTATATTCTTAGTCTTATATGTGGATGATTTTTGCTAGCTAGTAATGATATAAACCTTCTTAAAGACACTAAGAAATTTCTTTCAAAGAAATTTGAAATGAAAGATCTTGGAGAGGCAACTTTTGTATTAGGAATCCAAATACACCGTGATCGCTCACGAGGTACTTTAGGATTATCACAAAAGGCCTATATAGAGAAGGTATTACAAAGGTTTAG